>OZ018327.1:67678968-68026468 GCA_963969495.1 Ceratothoa steindachneri
TCTTGTCAAGAATAAATTTAAGTGTTTATTTCACTTTTCTCCAGAGGATTAAGTTGCAAAGAAGATTCCAGTTGAAATTTTCCATCTCTTCAAAATGCATACTCGTTCAAATATTCTTTACATGTATTATAGAATGACAAAATAGTTGCTTTAAAGCTTCCTATATTCTTTCCTTGTGTCTCTAAATTCTTCAGGATTTTAGTCACAGTTAAGAGCCGATTTGACTTGTTTTCTTTCAATCAATTTTAACTTTAAATCTTTTAAGCCATCTCTTTCAAAGAAGACTTTTAAGATTCCAATTTTAGGATGTAATCATGGAAGACTGAACTTTGATTATGCACGAAATACAGAAATGGCTCGGCAAACGGGGTTTCAAAAACACTCTCTTAGGGTAGTACGGCATTGTTTGTGAGACAAGAAATATACTTTTAAAGGCCTGAATAGTCCAAGAACTCTTTCAACGGCTAGCCCCAAAGCCAGCAACCTGGTCTTACTGCATCCTAATATTTGTTGAAACTCTTCGTAGACAGTATCTCAGATAAGTCTTAGTTCTTCCACTCTGACTGTATAAATGTATAACAATGAATAGATTTTTACGACTGAAACTTCCACATCAATAGGCAAACAATCACACGAACATTTTAAGGCGTTTTGTAAAATATCGACTGGATAATTGACATTAATTAATTTCCTACTTAAACTTTGCTGTAGTCTGCAAAAAACATTCATTTTTTCCACCTTTTGATGACCCCAAAGTTTAGATTTGTATTGTCAGCACACAGTTCCTGTACTTTATTGGACAAATTATGAGAATCTAGATTTTCTGCATGAAATTGAATAATCTTTCAGATGTCTCTCCGACTAAACTTGCCACTTCTAATATTTTTGACATTAACTCCAATTGTAGGCGATAAATACCTAACCAATAAATAAAATACACACTTTGACTTTACATTGTCCAACATTGTGTAATAATCTTTGCTGGACAAAAGATCTAAAAACCGTAAAATGCCAGACAGTAGAGCAAAATGTTGGACGCCTGGGCAGCCTAGTTATGGAGCAAAAGTTCCATCCTCCGCGGTGGCATCTTATTCGCGCAATGTGTAAACAAACGTGGCTTAGATGAGGGACTGGAATTCCGTTTGATAACACGATGGTTCTTCTCAAGAACATTGGGGGAGCGAAAATGTTAAGATCGACATTTTGGTAGTGGCATCGCCGCAAACAAACCTGCACCCAACAACGAAGGAATGACGGTCGACGAAAGAGGGAGATAGGTGTTAAAATATAATAGATCTATGTAATCACCCACTGAGGAGAGATAGAGGAGATAGATAATTAAAACAAAGATTAATACCTACAATAATCACAGGCGAGAGCGAAAAAATATAAGAGAAGAGAAATAAAAAGAGAATGATAGATATCTGTTAACGTGCAAGAAAAAGTAAAGAAAAAATGCGGTGAAAAGAGGAAAAATATCTTAATTTTGTGGAGGTTGAGAACTTGCCCAGTTGGGGAAACTCGCTGATGAACTCATGCCGTTTTACAAGGCACAGTGTTATAACGTAAATAAGAGTCAAACGAGTGATGATTGTGCGTTCCCCGATATAGATGCTCTTAGTGTTAACCCGCCGGTAAATCAAGTGCAATTTAGAAATTCTCATTACGTGCCCCTGGGTGTATATCCTAGGGGTGATCAACCTAGGTTTGTGTATAAGAAGTATAATAATAGTGATAGGAATTATTCAATAGGTATACCGTCTGAGGTAGGCCCTTTCCGTCGGAACCAAAAACCAATGGTATGCCGTACACATTTATACTATGGGTCTAGTGCAAGGTACTGTAAACCGTGATGCACTTGGCCAAAGCGAGGTGAGAACCTTCAGATGCAGCCATCGTCTAGACCGTATTCCCTGACCCACTCGAAAAACGAGATCGGCAGGCCGCAGTAAATGCGACGACCGGCGTGCCGACTCTTCTCACTGTCGCTGCACGTATTAATGAGAGGAGGTGCGAATTTCTAATAGACACTGGTGCGAGCGTGTCCTTAATTCCATTTAATTTAGTGCAATTAGGTGTGATGAGCAAATCGGGTTTTAACATTGCGACGGCTAATGGAGGGAAGATAAAAGTGCACGGAGAAGTTCAATTGGAAATAGGCATCCCTACCCTGCGACGTTCATTTAGATGGATGTTCGTAGTAGCAGACATTACGTCACCATTATTAGGCGCCGATTTTCTTGCTTATTATAACCTATTAGTAGACTGTGCTCGTGGTGTCCTAATTGATAACCAGACTAGCCTAGTTTCAAAAGTGAAGCATTCAAGCGAACCGGTGATCTCGTTGATAATTAATGACCTCTCGCATGTCCCACCTAAGTGCAGGACAGTTCTCCGCAAATATGAGGGTATTTATAACCCGAAGTGTGTTGACGTTTGTTCACCACCGGCTAATTCGGTGGTTCACACAATTGAGATGGGTAGCGCCCCGCCAGCTTTTGCTCACCCCAGACCACTTCCAATGGAGAAACTACAATTTGCAAAAGCAACTTTTGAGGCTCTGTTGAAAGAAGGTGTGGTGCGGCCGTCGAAATCTTCATGGTCTTCACCCATTCACATGGTGCATAAGAAGACCCCAGGCGAGTACAGAGTGGTGGGTGACTTTCGGTCCCTCAATGCGATGACCAAAGCGGACAGATATCCCTTGCCTAGTATTCAGAGCATGGTAGACCATCTCCATGGCAAGAAAGTCTTCTCTCGCCTGGATTTAGTACAAGCCTACCACCAGATTCCAATGAATCCAGCGGACATTGAGAAGACTGCTGTCTTAACTCCCTTTGGGCTGTGGGAATTTTTAAGGCTACCGTTTGGTCTAAAGAATGCTAGTTGCACCTTCCAACGCCACGTGGACAATTTATTTCGAGGCTTGGCGTTCGTTTTTGTGTATGTGGACGATATTTTGATATTTTTGAAGAATATAGACGAGAATGTGGAACACATAGAGGAAGTTTTCAAAATATTGGCAAAAAACAACCTTCGAATTTCTATGGAAAAGTGCGAGTTCATGAAGGAAGAAATCGATTACCTGAGCCACCATGTCTCAGCTGCAGGTTTGAGCCCCCCCAGCTAGGAAGGCTTTCGAGATCACCGAAATACCCTTACCAACTGATTTCAAAGAACTTCGTCGATATTTGGGCATGTTAAGTTTTTACAGACGTATGATGCCTAACTTCGCTGCAATTGCTGCCCCTCTGACTGAACTCGCACGGCTTCAACCTAAGACTCGGCAACTTGTCTGGAATGATGCTGCTCGAAAAGCATTTGAAGCTACTAAGGAGGCCCTGGCGAACTCCGTTAAGTTACGTCACCCATTACCCAATGACTCTCCGTACCAATTGGTCACGGACAGCTCTAAGTTCGTAGTTGGTGCTGTGCTCCATCAGATGGTGGATGGGTCTCCCCAGCCAGTGGCATTCTTCTCCGGGAAGTTGAGTAAGACGCAGCAAGCGTACTCCACTTATGACAGGGAACTCCTGGCTGCATATTTTGCTGTGCTTCACTTCAGGCATATGATCGAAGGTCGCAAGTGACTTTATGCACGGACCATAAGCCATTAGTCTCTGCCTTCTCATCGCCACTACGTGCAAAAATGGACAGGCAACAACGGAACTGGACCGCAATTTTGGAGTATGTCAATGCATAGCTTATGTACGTGGTGAGGACAATGTGGTTGCTGACTGCCTATCTTGGAATATCAATTCGGTCCAAGTGGACTCATTTGATCTCCGTTCTTTGGCAGCAGCACAAGAGCAAGACGAAGAAATGAAGTCATCTCGATCTGGACTGAAGGCATTTCCTTTTCCCAGTGATTCCCAACTCTGGTGTGAGGTAACATCTAAATACCCACGACCGTTTGTTCCTTCACCATGCAGATCAGTTATTTTCAAACAACTGCATAACATTTCCCATCCAGGGATTAAGTCATCGCTTCGGTTGGTAAAAGCGAGATATTTCTGGCCCAATATGGACAGAGATATACGTTCCTGGACTCGTGAATGCCTCTCCTGCCAATCTGCTAAAGTGAATCGCCACACTAAGTTCCCAGTCCTGCCTATTAGCATACTCACTTCGAGATTTGAAATGGTTCACATAGATATAGTTAGTCCACTCCCGCCGTGTACCCTGCCTGGGCAAACATACCCATCTCATAACCGGTACCTGCTGTCATGTATAGACAGAGCCACCAGGTGGATTGAAGCAATACCGATTCCAGACATAAGTGCTGCAACGGTTGCTTTAGCCTTCTTGGGCGGCTGGATATCCAGGTTTGCCGTTGCCTTATACGTCATCACCGACAGAGAAGCGCAATTTTAGTCTGAACTCTTCAAAGAATTATCGGCCCTCGTTGGTTTCCATCGTTTGCGAACCACGGCGTACAGACCTACCACTAAGGGGATCGTGGAAAGGTCGCATCGGACTTTAGAGAGCTCTATAATGGCTCGCCGACAAGGTTGGTTGATGGCCCTACCAATCGTTCTTCTGGGCATCCGGTCCTTGCCCAATGATTCGGGTTTTTCACCCTTTACAGCGGTCACAGGGACGACCCTTCTCTGCCCAAAGCCCTTGGTCACATCTTCTTCATCCAAAGCTAATTCGAAATTGATCTCTGAACTGGCGAAGACTATGTCGCAGATAGATTTCCCACAGACCTCTGAAGGCCACCTGCACTCGGTACCCAAAACGTTTGTACCTAAGGAATTAAGGGACGCCACGCATGTGTGGGTCCGTGTTGATCGCGTTCGGAAGCCACTAGAAGCGCCTTATGCAAGCCCGTTCCGTGTTGTCAAACGCGACGACAAAGTTTTTAAATTAGAATTCCCGGATGGCCATCAGAACACGGTGTCTATAGATAGAGTTAAACCAGCTGTATTGCCTAAGGTACATAATGAGAGGAATAAAAACTGTTCGCGACCATCAAATAATCAACCCATTGTAAATAATCCTTTAGAATTAGATACCTTGCAAGAAAATGAGGAAGTATCATCGGGGGGTAATGGCAGAAATTACAGTTACGTGGAATCTGTTCCAAATACCCATGATAATGGTAGTGAATCGAGCGTTTATAATCGTTCCGGTAGACGCGTAAAATTTGCGAGAAATCCCTCATACCGTTATATTTGAGTATGTCATAGCATATTAAAATATGTTTATATATGTATGTTTATAATTGTGAGGCCTAAATATTATTTATGTATTAAACCTATTCCACGGTCTCGCAATGAATTCCTGTGGTGCTGGAACTATAGTATGGAATCGAATATGACTAAAAAATACCTCAAAGATGAGCATTTTGAAATCTTAGGAAATTCTACACTTGGTTCACAGTAAACCAAACCATATCAAAATATATTTGTATATATATATGTTTGTTTATAATTGTAAGACGTAGATACTATTTATGTATTAAACACTCCGTTTCCTCGGGCCGTAGTACTGTGGGGGTCGAAGATCGAACCTAGTAAACATTTGTGTGAAAAATTTAAAAGGTTCACACATGAACCTAGGAAACATTTGTTGGAAATTTAAACGGTTCACACATTGAACCTTATAAATGGGAAGATAAACTTCCCGCTGTTTTTTTGTAAATAGGAAGATAAACTTCCCCCTTTACAGTATTTCTCCTTCGTAAACAGGAAGTTAGACTCCCCAGTACGCAGTACGATATATTGTGTCGGCCATACGTAGCTCCGTACAAAAATAGATCTTGTTCATGAAGTCCCGTGGAGGAAAGGTAAAAATCGATGGCGTTCTTGACTTTCCTTGCCCTCGACTTTTCCTCTTTTGCCGGCTGTGAACTTTTCTGTGATCTCAATTTTTTGTTCATTTCTTCCAAGTCTAAAAATTCGGAAATTGGACATTGGACATATAAAGTGAGGAATATAGTAGAAGAGGGTTTTAGTAGGAGAAATAGTGGAAATTAATAGGAAAGTGAAAATGAAAAGAAGTATGAAAGACAGTTTCCTGGTGAAAGGGCATCTCTGGCTTTCTTTGCGTTTTGGTTATATTTTTTGTATCAATTATATATATATATATATATATATATATATATATATATATATATATATATATATATATATATATATTATCTGGTAATGCGCTAGGCATTTAAGCCTTTGTAGTAGTAGGTATTTTTTACTCTCTACGTGGCTTGTTGAAGATTTGCATCTTCTTATCCGGGTATTTTACACCCAGATTGTGGTGTTTATTTTGTGTTGTTTTTCTGTTTGTTTGGGTTTTTTTTTTTTTTCTTTTTGCGATATTTCGCACAAAAATTGGGGGGAAGTTTTTAATAAAAACTAATATTAACAAATGCTGATATAGTGACTGATTTCGCTTGGCTTTGTTCGTGATTTGGGTTGTGAATTGGGGTTTTTATTTTTAGTGAACCTTGGGTCGACGTCAATGTCCATCGGTAGTCTGCTGCTTTTAAAGGATATTGGTCGTCTTATGTTGTTTAAGTTGTCAAAGTCAATGTGCCCGAGCACAAACTCGGAAGGGAGGTGCCGGTGCACCTTGTCCCAGATTTTGGTTACTCTGAGGTGAAGCTCCACGTTTATGGGGGTCATCCCCAGTTCACCATGGAGTTCACTCTGCCTTCTCCCTTCTATTCTTCGGGCTCCTGTAATGATATATACTGCCTTATTCTGGAACCTTTGCAGTTTAAGGACTTGGGTCTTGGAAACTCCGTTTATAGGCACCGGGGGGTACAGAAGTTTTGAGCGAATGCACGCATTATAGATTTTAAGTTTGTTGGAGGTGCTCAGGTTTACGAATTTGAAAAATTCACCCAAGTCCCTCCGTGCATTCTGTGTAGTTTTTGCTACATGATTCCTATACCCACCAGTCGTAATATGCAGTCCCAGAACCGTGCCCTCCGTGCGGTATGGAATGCGTGCACCCCCCACACGGATGTCTGCCAGTGTCCTTCGGAATAATGGAATTACACTGAACTTTTGGGCATTGGTTGATATCTTCCATCTTTTCTCGAAAGAGTTGATGTTTTCGATTTCCACCGCCGTACTCTGTGCCATGAAATTCGCATTCCGATAAGGCGCGCCGTACATATCATTGTTATGTCGTCTGCAAATTGGACGTACAAGGAACCTTCAGTCAGAGGTTGGGAAAGGTCAATGGTGTAAATGTTATAGAGCAGGAGACTTATGCACCCGCCTTGCGGCACCCCCGCCTCGAGTTCGAACTCAGGGCCATTATAACCTTTAATACTCAGAAACATCCTCCTCTCCATTACGTAGTCACAAAGGATCCTTTCAAGTACGGGATTGAGGCCCAGTTGTAAGATCTTATATTGTAGGCCTCTCCTCCATACTTTGTCAAAGGCCTTTTTGACATCGCGTAGCACCAGACTTGCGTGGCGTTTTTCTGATTTTACTTTTGCTAACTTCTCGGTAATCAAGGCTAGCGCCGTGTCTGTTCCTCGCTTCGCTCGGAAGCCATGTTGCTGGAAATTGGGAGAATTGTTATTCTCGAGGAACGTATTTACCCTGTTGGCCAATATCTTCTCCAAGACTTTCCCTGAAAATTCTAAGAGAGATATAGGCCTGAAGTTAGCTGGACTGTCCGGTGGTTTACCGGCTTTTGGAATGAATATCATTTTCGCTACCTTCCAGTGGTCAGGGAAGTAACCCACATTCAGGCACGCGTTCATGATATTTATGAGCCCCAATAAGATGTTGGGCGGGGCTCGAATAAAATTCTCCTTTGTCAGTCCTAAACGCCCCGGTGCTCGCTGTCGAAAGGACTTTAAGTTTTTTGAGAGCTCCTCGGCAGTAATTCTACCGCCGAGTCCTTCCATTTCCCTCTCCTGTGATACGCATTGGTGAGGATGGGTTCTGTGTATTTGATCATTCAGGTCGTTAATGATTCCGTCTTCGAAGTATAAATCGAAGTCATCATTCTCTTCCAGGGATATCTTAAATATAGATGCCCCAAAGAGTCTGAATTCCTCTTCGATTCTTTCCACGTCCGAAATTTCAGTAGCATCACGTCTGAGTTTAATAGTCTTTGGCGGTTGTTCGCCTTTTAGTCGTTTAACAGTCTGCCAGAATGTACGTGAGTCGGTTTCTATGTTCAGTCTGTCAATTAAATTATTTCAAAGTACATTCTGTTGGTCCCTTATAGGAGTCACTAGTTCGTCACGAATGGGTCGTCTTTGTCGGTGTGTGTTAATGTTGGGGCCAGTGAGGTTCACTTCATTGATCCGTTCCCTATATTCCCTCGCAAGGGATTTCATTCAGAAGTCCATGAGGGGGCAGGAAGAGTTTTATATTTACCTCTGGGGACGGCTTCCTTTTCGGTTTTTAATAAATTTTCATTAATTTTATCCAACTCCTCGTCAATTTCTTCTAGGGTGGCATTAATTAAGGGTTCTGGGTTATAACTTTCGAGGAGTTGTCTATACTTATCCCAGTTGGCTCGAGCGTAGCTCTTTTGCTCTGGGATAGGGATTTGAATGGGGGAGGTTGAAACTTTAATAAGGATAGCCTGGTGGTCGCTGGGAATAGGGGGGCCCGGCTCAATGAAGTAATTGTATGGGAACATATTGCTGGTTAGTACAATATCTGGTTTGGTGGCTGATTTGTGTGTGATGAATGTGGTGGAAGTCTGGTCCAATTCTAGTCATAATATGTCTATCGATAAGTGTCTCGAGATTCCTGCCTGCTGGGTTGTTCGACGTATAACCAGAGGCAGCACTTCTTGCATTGAGGTCACCGGCAAAGAGAACGGTTCTGCCGCGACCACATAACTGCAAGAAGTTGGGAAGGGGCAAATACCCTCTCCTTGGAGTTTGGTACCCTGTTGCCAGGACCAGGGGTCCCACTGCCGTACGAACCTCCACAGCGAGGTAAGATTCGTCGAGTCCACTTATTGATTTGAAGTCAAGACCTCTTTTCACAGCTATAGCGCATTCGTCAAAACGTTCCCCGCTGTGATTTTTGGTTAAGACTTCGTAAGGGAAATTTTTAGTGAGTTTCTGTCATTTATTCCATGTTTGGAAATAAATATAACGTCTGGGTTGCATTGTCTCAATACATTTCCGTATACTGTCCGTTTATTTGTCCATCCGTCAGAGTTAAAATGTAATATCTTGAGTGTGATATGATGTTTTTTAGGACTTATTCTCTTACGAGCTTAGGTCCTTGTGGAGTATTAGGTGGCGTGATAGTTTTACCTGTTCGTTTCTTTCTGTATTCGCCGTCTGTAAGGGTGACAAAGGTATCCGGTGTCAGTTTGACCAAGCCTTGGAGTAAAGCCTCTTCGACTTGCTTTTCACTGTAGTCGTCCGAGGTAAATTCCCATTTGTATCTTCCGGCTATTACACCTTCCGATACATCAAGGGCATCCATCTCCATAGGAAAAGGGGACCTTTCGGCAGCGAATAGCTTCAAGTTAATTTTTCTTGAATGGTATGCGTGCCTGGATTCCCTCTTGCAAGAAGAGGACGATCTCGGGCGTCTCTGGAGCTGCGAGGTTTTCCGTGAGCGGGGCGAACTTGCCCCTCCCCCCATCTCTCCCTAGGCTCTCGCAGTCTCAGTCTCCGTAGCCTCATTGTCAACCTGTGTGAGTGTGTGTGCGTTTGTGTTTTTGTTCTGGTAAGTTTGCGCTGATTGTTTCTCCGTGCGTGCTTTTGCAGCCTGGATCCTGGGGTCCATAGAGGGGGCTGGGGTTGTGGCACTGCTGGGAGTTGGGAGCTTCTGGCAACTAGTCTCGCACTGGAATTTGAGACTAATTTTCAGGATCTCTTCCGACCGCGGGTTTGGGGGAAACCACATTTTCTCCATTCTATTATGAATTAGCATCTTATTAAGCTCACCTGCAAAGCACCCCGGGGAGGAGAGATTCGCAATATGAGCATAATATATGCAACACATAATTTTTGTCGAGTTTTCATTTTCGACGTGGAGAAATGTAGGGTTTCCTTTCTACTCCGCTACCGAAGCTTTAGCAACTTTGGCATAGGTTGTGTTAGCCTTCGTTTCCTCTTCCAGTTTCTTTTGGTTTGCTTTTTCTTTAGAATCTGTTTTTTTGATCGAGCAAGCCATGGAGAGCGTCTTATGTTCTCCAGCGCAATTGAGACACTTCATGGAGGTGCTCTTACAGCTCCTCCAAGAATGGGTGTCCGACGCGGAGATAGAACATAAGATAACATTTCCTCTGGGGCAGCTGGCCATAGTGTGCTCCTCATACTTGTAACATTTGAAGCACATTTGGAGGTTGATAAACTCCTCACGCTCGTTCTGCTCGGAGCAGATTCGAACGTTAAAGAGGAGCATACCACCCTCCGTGGCCTTTACTACCATTGCCGAATCAGTAAACACGATTTTGAAAACGTGCGTATAGTCCTTAAATTTAAGGACTTCCGCTACCTTAGCCCAGGAGTGTTTTTTCTCGACCTCAGCATGAATTTGTTCGATGCTGTGGCCTCCGACCCAAGGATCGAGGCGGCGAAGGACGATGCTGTGGTGTGTTTTAATCTGTGGTGGCGTGTGTGGTTTTAGGTTGATTTTCTTCAAGCATTCTGACGCCTTCTGATAGGTGAGGACTTCGCAGTCGCTCTCCTCTTGGCAGATTGCCGAGTAGCCGTTGTATGTTTCTATTAGTCTAACTAGGGTCACCTCTAGTTCTCCATGAGTTATAGCGAAGACCTCCTCCCGATCTGGCTTGGGGCCATCGGAGAGGGTCCTCAGCGGTATCCGCCGGGTGTCCCTCATTTATTTTTACATTTCCTCATTCAAGGACTAGAAAAATAAATTTTGTGGAAGACTCGGTGTGCTTGGCTGTGCTCGTGTGTGAGAGGTTTTTCACCAGTGAGAACAGAAATAGTTAAAGGGGGTAGTCCCTTTCAGGAGCAAAAACAATTACAACCCAAGCAAAAGGGCACTTTACCTTACGTGCAGGCGCTATTCGAGAGCCTGCAGGTCCTTGGTCCACCCCAAAGGGAGTTCGATGAAGAAATCGGAGGGGGAGGAGGGAAGCACGCTCACCCTCGCTTATGGTGCATAAAGCGAGTGAAAAAATTTTCCTCTTTACTGCACAAATACGTAATGTCACTTTCCACGTATGCTGCGAAAGAACTCGTAAGCGAGGAATCACTTAACGCGCAAATCACTTCACTTAAATCTCGTGTGAAAACAAACAAAATTTTTTGCTGCATCACTTCCAACGTAGAGAAGAGTTCGACTGGCTCAGGCAAGCAAAACAGTCAAAATTCGGAAAACTGACTTCGGCCGTGTTTATGTGTAAGCGATTGAAGCGTTAGTGACATTTTAATCTATCCTGGCGCCTGATTGGTTGAAATATTATAGAGTTAAGTTTAAGTGAAATTACTATTTATATAGGTGAATTTTTGTGTACGCCTGCGATTCCCTATCACCAGGGATTTTCTCCCCCCCTCCCTCTATCCTTTTCATCAGGGAAATCTATCCCTACCTATTTGTCTTCCACTATTATATACACAGAGCATACGTGATTGCAGTTGCAATCTCATATGTGTGTATGTATTTTCCTTTTCACTACTTTTTATATCCAAGTCCAGTGTAAAAATCAGTCAGAAGAATCAGAAAATTATTGTTGTTTTAATAAGAAAAATTATATTCCTTGTTCACCATTTTAAAAGCTTATTCCGGCTATAATATACAGGAATAAAGAATCCAGATATAAATATATATTTTTCCTTTGTCCCGTAAGGAAGCTGATGATCACTTAAACCCAGCCTGCAAAACTGAAGAGAGAGTCCATAACTGACTCAAACCCTACAGATTCTTCCTTTGGTATGTCTGGTGGAGATAAGTGTAGTATGTGGTTGTTTGGGAGGTTGTGTAAGTGGCGGCTGACTATTTTATAGTGTGGATCTGATGGGTTTCTTTTTGTTGCGGAGGATAAATGGGCCCTGAAGTGTAGGTTATGTTGTAATGTACTGAAGGTGTTTCGTTGTTAGACTTTGGTGTAATGGGTATGTGTTGATACTGTGGCATGGGTGTGATCGGGCGCAAGTCTTGTGTCGATTTTTTTTACCCATTGTTTAAATGAGTATTTATGAGGTGGATTTGGGTTTCTGATTGTATGTGGGTTTGTGTGTATCTGGTAATTATCTGAAGGTATTTGCGCTGTTTAGAGACTGTGTGTGTGTTAGCTTTAGCAGTGGTGGGATTCCAGGCTGGTGATGTGGATCGGGTGGTGACTATTTCCCTTTGAGAGGAAGAAGAGAAAAGCTGATTATATGTAGAGACGTCTATGAGTTGAATGTTTTAAGTTTCATCAGAAACTTATTTACGTTGAATATACTGAGCATCTTAATCACGTAATCATTTCGAGTAAGAACACCAATTGTTCCTTTATCAGGGCGAGTAATAATAATTTCATTAGTTCTCAACTTATAAATGATGTGAAGTTCGTTTTTTACGGAAGATAGAAGGGAATTTAGTCGTTTGGCTTTAAGAAATAGTTTATGAGTGACGTCAGCAAAAGAGGCTCGAGACTCCGTGAACTTGCCATGAATATTGGGCAGCCAGCGACCGTTGCCAAACCTATGATGGCGACATCTGGCAACCTCACTTCGTTCGGGGCCTACTTAGCAGACAGGCATAATGAAGAAAGAAATAAGGATTAATTATCATAAACACAACGACATCGCTGCCCCCCTCACTCCACATCAAGTGACATCTTTCCCTCAACATCCAAGAAGCTCTTCATCCAAGCGTGCTGCGAGCCACCTGACTTGAGGCAACCAAAGAGAATTCCAACCTGACCATGTCAATAAATTATATAAACTGTAAGCGGTTTGTATAAAAAAAACTCTTACATTGGTGACCTCGCCGTGAACATGCTTTAGTCTCTTTTCCTAAATCAATTAACCTGATTGTTCAACAGTATTCTTCACTCACTCGTCATGGCTCTTCAACAAAATAACTAGTAGTCCTCTACCAAGAACACAAAACTTGTTTAGGAGATTCAAGTGCATCAATATTTGAGGGCTAGGCCAAAACATAGGCTCCGTCTTTGCGAGCTGGCATTTAAGGCACACAATGTCTCGTCCACTAAGATGAAATTCCAACTGGCCTTTATTCATCAAGCAGCAGACCTCATGGCATGGAAGTACAGGACTCTTTATTCGAGTTACCAACAGCGCAGAGGACCTACGAGGCTCTCGAGGCTATTATGGGGCATCAGGAATCCTTTGACCAGTAACAATGGCAGAACCTCACCAGAAACATCCCCTTGGTGGGGCAGAAGCCTACAACACTCCCTCGATAGCTCCAAGACACCGCGGGTGCTGACTTCCCAGCTGCCTTGCTCAATCATCTTTCATTCATGCGAATATACATTCTGGAGGCGCTGGGGCAATTTCACCCCCTCTATAGCCTGGCAGAGACTGGCGATTGCCTGTTAGCTCGAAATGCATTAGATGGCCAGGAGCTAGTCACCACTGCCGCCTACAATGGTCCGACGTTCCGAGGTTTGCGCAGCTCTCTTGTCGCCGATGACAACCCATTGCTAAAGGACATTATGGAAAGACTCATCGAAGAGGTTCTTGATCTTGCTAAAGAGCTGGGGGTAAAAGTTTGTTTCGAGGCTAGAATCCTAGTTTCCGATCACGCTCTCGGTTCTCGGGTCGATCTGGCTCTTCTCCGACGGGAGATCCGGAGAGGGAGTGAGCAAGCCGGTGCTTGTATCACTAAAATTTAAAGGTAAGGGCCATCGCTGCCTGTCACTCTGTGCTTCCACGTGGAAAGAAACAAATTAATTTTTCTCCTGTTTCCTCCAAGAGGCACCCTACGTCCATCCACCTCCTTCGCTGCCAAAAGCTACCCCAAAGCGCCCTGTTAATCTCAAACTCCTCAGCAACTACTAATCTTTGCATTGTTCCTCATTCGGACACTTCACAAAAATTTGCACATCCCAACTTCACCATTCAATAATCGGCACACACCCGATTTTCGGCTCCCTCCGGCCGCGCCACCAGCTAAGCCTCAGAGACACCTTCCTCCGTGGAACTCCAACAGCCTACATTCACACTCACCGTGGGGGCAATTTAGGGCTCGAATCTCCGCCTCTTCATTGAGGCGATTCATTGCCATATGCACGGACATTAACAACCCAGAATTATTGCTCTCATCTGCTGGAAGCATCACCCTAAAGAAAATAGACTTGCAAGCCAGAGTTTCCGCTAGTTTGTAGCTAACCGTAGCATTTTGTGCTGGAAGGTTGAATCATGGGTAGACGAACACACACACACGTCTTTAAAATCGTGTGTAAATCGACCGAAATGGCGACCGAAGCTCTTGCAAAAGGACTACTCGCTTACTGCATGAAGAGTCCGGAAATTCACATACAAAAAGGCTAATACATAAACATCCAGATGTGCTTCCATTTCTACAAAATAGAAAATCATATTAAAGAAATCTATTCCGAATACAGCGAACCCTTATACATGAGGAAACTGTGCTAATACCATTAAAGAGTGTGCTAACTCTGCCGGCAGCCATAGACCGATGGTTATGCCATACCCGAAAGGAAAATATATAATTAGAAGAAAAGAATCAGAATGTAAACTGAGGAAGAAACGAACAAAATCTCCTACGCATCAACAGCAGCAGCAAGGGACACTAGCCAAACCACACAAAGAAACATCGACGGAAACCTGAATGTTAAAATCCCAAAGTGCATTCTACATTCGCACGTTATAAATATTCACAACTAGGAACATACGGAATAACATTAAACTCCATGATAAAGGAAGACTATCTTGAAGTTCACGAAGGCAGTAGACCTATCTGCTATCTTTACCATAAAGATCTTTGAAGAAACAAAGAAATCACTTATTGAAGAAATACAAAAAGAGATGAGAACCGAATAAAGAGGGGAAACAGAAAGCGATTAAACTGAAATCGAAAACAACTCTGACGAATCAAACATCGAAAATGCACAAGAACTCAGACGTAATACCCAAAAACATAAAGAGAAGACAACCAGAGACCATTCTCCACGGGAAACAACGCCTGCCCCATCAGCAGAGAAGCAAATTTCAGCAAGAACGCAATGGAAGAGAAAGACGCTCAGGGAAAGTACCGTTGAAGATAACTCAGTAAATTCCACTCTTCCAAGACACAACAACCACTAAAGTCAAACAACGATCATGAAAGTAAGAAAGCTATGAATAATAAAGATAAATACCAATAGGTGGAAATACCAATTGGGCAAAATATAAACACGAATTAGAAGCTTACTTGCCAATCTACTATTTAACTTTCATATGGAACCTTTGATGTTATCTGCAGCGATCATACAGCAACGCTACTCACCATTAACCAGCAACCAATTCAGACCCGCAAGGAAATGGAAGGAATGCCACAGAGCCGATTGGGCAAAATATGAACAGAAATTTGAAGCTTACTTGCCAACAAGACTCAATTAGGTAGCATTTGATGTGATCGAAGATGAACTTAACAGAATAAGGACATACATACAAACAACAGATAACAAGGCAATCTCTAGAACCGCTTATAAAAAAATTAAATACTTCATGTGAGACCCGAGATGAAAGAAAGAATACGGAAATAAGATAATTAAAACAGGATATATAGAGTAACGGACCAACTTAAATCTGAGAACGAAAAAGAGAGAACTATTCAGAGACATAGCTGACATAACTGGGACACAACCCTTCAAATTATCGACAATGAGGTGACTCCCAAAGAATTTTGGAAGAAAATAAAACGAATGTGAAAAAATAAAAGCAAAAAGAAAACAAATATTAAAGACAGTCTGCGAAATATAATTGAAGAGGAATATAAGATTGAAAAATTATTCAGGGAAGACTGAAAACGAGGTTCAGCATAAGCGAGGACGAGAATGAGAATTTTAACAACGACTTTGAAAATCAAATAAACAGAAAAATCGAATGAACCTATCCGCATCACTACTTAGAAGGGGAAATATATGCCAAAGAGGGGATTGACGCTAAAATTATCACAGAAGAGCTAAGAAATACCACCTCAAATTCTAAACAAAAAGGGCCAGGAAGATCGGTTCTCACCAGAAAGAGCTACCATAGACTGACCCAAATAAAGAACTGAACGACCATGAAAGAAAATGGAACATAAAGACCAATAGAGATAAATAAAAAATAATACCTCTGTATCAAAAAAAGTTGTCAGACATTTACGTCGACGGCGAGCGATACAGATAAGGCAAGATTTTAAGCCTAACAATCACAACAAATAGTTACAAGAAACAAGTGATCGAGAGAAAAAACAGAGGGAAAGGTGGATTGAGATTACTTTAGAAACTAAGAAACCTCAATTTGAAAAAAACAAGAAAGATATTATGAGTAAATCTATACCGCGAGGACAAATATACGCTAGTTTGGTTACGTTCCATATGGCCCGATACTTTACCCCCTACCCCCTCCCCTTTTGCTCCGCTGGCCCGACAGTCCTCGATATCGCTCGCAAAGAAGGATTACCATCAGCAGATTTCGAGGTTCGTTAATATAAACAAAGGAGGGTGGTATAGCCTTTAGAATAAACATCTATGAACAGGCTCACTGTCACCTCCTATTGTGTATGCCTATTTTCGCCAAATAGACGAAATATCACTTTCTCCGACGTAAACCAGAAGAGCGAAGGGTCACAATGTTGAAAAGTGATGCCCTAGGAGAGAAGCTTAAAGATAGGCCCTCATCTCCCCTCTCCTTCCCCAGGGGATAATCGACGTATATATAGTTCGATCTGAAAAAGAGGAGGGGAATCGAGGTAGCAATCTAGAGAAGAAGAGCAGCCCCTGAGTAAAACAGGGAATCAAGAAGAAGTGGAACCGAGCGGGATTTTTCTTCCCGAGGCTGTTACTTTTGGTGACATCGAAGAGTAGACCATCGGTATAGAGAATCACTCTCATACCATTCTCGTTCAGAGAAGCCCCCTATCTCAGTTTTTTGAATAAAAACAGAGATATCCTTCACCATTTAGGAATACCAATGTAAAGTCCCACTTGAGAAAAGATTCACCTCTTGGTCAAGTCTCATCATCGAGAAGTCCACAAGTGTAACCCAAGGATTGAACTAATCATACATCCACAATCCCCTCGCTTATATCGTCAAGTCAAGAAGCATCGTTACGCGCTCCCCACTTACCTCGAAGTCAGCTGTTATTCCCGAATAACCTCCACTAACGTTATCCTTCGCGCAGCGAGACGGACAGCTGTGCGTTCGATTCAGCCTCACGCCTCGAATCATCGTATCAACGAGGTTCTCGTTCAAAGTCATCCCACGCCAGACTCCCACTTAGTTAAAGGTAAAAGGAAACCAACTTATTTATGTTCTTTAGTTACCATTCTGTACTAAAGTGAATTAGATCCCCGAAACGCTACATACGGCAATATATATATATATATATATATATATATATATATATATATATATATATATATATATAATAATAATACGAATCCGCCCTAG
Source organism: Ceratothoa steindachneri (assembly GCA_963969495.1). Lineage (NCBI taxonomy): Eukaryota > Metazoa > Arthropoda > Malacostraca > Isopoda > Cymothoidae > Ceratothoa > Ceratothoa steindachneri. The sequence goes on from OZ018327.1 coordinate 67,696,502, forward strand.
TTAAAAAATCAAAACAAAAGATAATTAAAAATATAGCACTCTTAGAGAACAAAATGAACGGAGTTATTCATGTACGGAACAAACGTACATACATACTCGGCCGTATACCAGGACAAATATGTATATTAAGTTATGATACAGCCTACATTAGTGTGCCCTACAATTGCAATATATACACTATCTGGATTTAACCTGATTAACTTGCAACATGTAGAGAACAAAGTAATGTTATTTATCACGAAAGATCTACACAATGAAGCAAAAATAGCCATTAAATGAAATAATTGAGAAAATGGTTCAGAAAATCTGTCGTGATCTTTTGTTCGTGGTCTTCTGAGTCGTCACGTGTCGCCATTGTCAGGCCTTGGCCTCGTCATAACTATCATCACAGTAAGAAATAGGAGAGGAACTCAACAACCAAATAGCACGAGGAGCATGTTAGAAACAACCCATGCTGTTTCCGAGTGCTACAAATAAAGCGGATTAAAAGGAAGAGGAGGAGATTTACGTATAAAATCCGATAAGAAATACCCGAACGAGACATTAAAAACACTGAAAAACGACACAACTAACCCAATCATGATCCATTACCCATTTGAATAATTAACCTGATTAGACAAGTAAGAGGAAAATAAAACCGACAAAAGATTTACTTAAGAAAAGGAACATATATCAAACTAATTGAAAGCACTAAGATAAAACACAAACGGAGATACAAGAATATGATAGCAAAATATAGGACAAAACAAACTAAAAGCAACTTGAGAGAATAATGCTTACCAGCAACTTAAGAAAAAGTTAACAACAGTTTGAACGCCGAAAGCACCAAACACCAAAACTAAAACATACTCACAAACAAACAAACAAATAAACTTTTTAATTCCTACTCATTTCGAACTTAACTATAAATATACTCGTAGCTTAAGTGATGGAGATTAGCATGACCTCCACGCAATTTTTCAGCTCTCTGAAACCTTCTTACTTCTTTCAATTTTTCACTTTTACCACTATCTATTCTTCGGCGAAATATTAACACACGAGACAGGGAATCACTATTCCGTGTGTTAATGTTTGGCCCGAGGAATAGATAGCGGTAAAAGTTAAAAGGGAAATGGAAAGAAGTAAGAAGGTTGCAGAGAGCTGCATATTTGCGCGGATGCAAAAAAAAAAAAACACTCAAGCACCGTGGTTCAGATCCAACGTTAAATTGTAGGTCTATATCTTTGGCTTTACTTCCAGTTATTCAATTCTTGACTTTTCCTCTGCCTCGCCCTTTCATTTCCCCCTCCGGGCTCTTTTCCCTCATACCCTTCCAAAGCTCCGGGGAAGGGAGGGTCGGAGAACTGCGGTTCGGCCCATTTCCCCGCCATGCTTCCTCTTTGGAGGATCAGGGCGTTGGGGAGGGGAGCACGGCGATCCATATTATTTCTCTCACACTTTTCCATTTCATTTCTTGTTTGAATGATTCAGTTAGCTGCCAGGCACAAGCTATATGCTCTGGTAAAGCTACTCACTGGTAAAGGAGGCAATGGCTATTAAAAGTCAGGCGAAAAACGTGATTTCACAGGAAGCTACTTTTTTTTCGTCAACAACACAGAAGATACTTATTTTGCAATGCGGAAAGGCTGAATCAAACATAAGAATAAGAAGCGATTTATGCGCTCACTATTTGATTGAAGATTCCTCTTTTCCCTTTGAGTGAGGTAGCTCCTCAGAAGAGTGGCTGCTTATTTCTACCTCTCTCTCTCTCTTCCTTTTTTCTGTTAACTTACAACATTTTTTAACCTTGTACTACATAACGTGGTCAGCGGCAGTTAGTACTAGAATATAGCGAACCCTCGAAGGAGAACCTATTAGAGGGCCAGTAAAGGAGGCCGGTTATCGTTTACGAGCCAGAACCTAGATGTGGACTGCTGATATAGCTAGGTGTAACTAGGGATGGTGACCTAAGAAAGTGCGAACCCAGGAAGGTAGGCGAGATAGTAATAGATGTTTAAGAGGGCCCTCCCCCTTGTCGAACAGGGTAAACTTTTCCCTTTCAGATGTCACCAACTAGGAGCCCCACACAAGGTAGGGCACAATAAAACCCTGGAAAATGCAACATGGTCCATCGGCTAAAATAAAGAGACTACCCATTCGGTTAATACTAAATGAGAAGAAATGGACCCTCAGAACGTTGCATAGACGATCTTCTCGGACCTCGAATTATCCTTAATTAAGTGCATCGAGAGTACAAATGGATTCACGTTTATCTGCTCCCAAGGAAAGAATCTGAAACAGCTACTATTGACATCCGGCAGCATAAGACGACTGAGGAAATCGGACCTATAAACGAAGATTCTACCTCATATTTCATCGTTCAGGAACTATGTGTCCCGAAAAGTAGAAGCATGGGCAGGAGTTCACTCATGCGAAGAGGTAAGAGAAGCATTAATCGAACGACAAGGATTGCTTAAATTACAGGAAGTGATCAAATTCACACATGACACTCAAAAATTCAAAGTCGTATGTGAGAACACGAAAATTGCATCGAAAGGTCAAGAAAAAAAAGACTATTGACATTCCCCACGTGAACATGCAGAGATGTATATGTAAACATTCAGATGTGTTTTACCACGCCTCAACGAACTGCCTACAACCCCCCCCGAAAAGACTATTAAATTGTTCTGAATGTGCCACCGAAAGGCACATGTTTCGAAATTGCACGAACACAGTAAAGATATGCCCCAAAAGGAAAGAAGCTTTTAAGAGGAAAGAAAGAGAACAACGAGAAAGAAGACGATCAAATTAAACACCTCGCATGCAGATGCAACGAGAACAAAAATGCCAGGAAAGACAACACTACCAAACATAAAGGGAAGCATGTATGCCAAGATATATACATGCGTAATACACGCACAGGAACATACGCAAACATGCAAATGGGTAAGAACAGATAAACATTCCGCATCAGGTCGATTTATCGGCAATTCTTAAGAGAGGGCTTACACACACACGGATCACTCGCGGGGTCCACGTCGGGTTCAAACCATGGGAAACCCGTCTTTACCCGTGAAAAACCGTGGAGATGCTCGTAGTACCTGACAGACTTACGTCCTACCCGTGGGTAGCGCAAAAACCTTTGCGCATGTTGAGAATCTTTTGAAAAACCCACCCGGAGGTCGGAATCCGCTGGTAACCCGTAGACACTCAGGGTGTTACCTGGCAGTACTCGAGAGCACCCGAGAGTACCCGGCGAGTTCGAGTGCTACAGATTCACTCTTGTAAACCCGTCGTGTGTCACGAGTGACTCGCCGAGTATTACGGGTCACACGCAGAGTATTACGGGTGTTCATGTCTAGCCCTGGGTACTCAGGGGTCACACGCCGGGTACTATGGGTAACCCGCCTGATATTACGAGTGACACACCGGGTACTACGAGTGACACTCTCGCCTTGATCCGGCCAGATGGAGCGCGATAAATCTTTGGGGGAATTTGAAACCTCGAAGTGCGTGGATATCAATAAAATTAAGTAAGAGTGCAGTTGGCCTATTTAATATAACTTCTTAGAGGTTCTAGATAGAGAAACTGATGAAACAAAAATATACTTTACTATTTACAGGCAAATTAAAAATAAAAGAATGGATTCGCAAAGTTACAATTTTAAGGTCAGATGAGCTCGGGAGTTAAAGGGACAACGGGAGGCGGATCGAGCGCCGACAAACTAACAAACAATTCAAAGAAAACGGGACACTGAATACACGACAGAGTGCTCGCGAAGCCTACTTGTAACGGTATGCTCTGGGGAGTTGTCAGAGAGAGAGATTGCAAAATGGGAATTGTAATCACCACGTTTAACCCTTAGGGAGTACTACACGGACGGGAACGGAGCCGATTTCAGAATAATAGTCACTTGCCCATAGACTATCGTTAAATCTGAAGAGAACTCTTGCCTTCGAACTCGATGGGTGGGGAGCCGAATCGAGAGTCTACGCGTCGCGTTCAAGGGGCTGGCTGATACTAATTTCTTGAGGCCCGCATCTGATGTTTTATACGGGGCTCGCCGGAAGTGATTTGATCCGAGGTCCCGGAAGAGAGTCTGCCTTATCAGACGCGGCGCCGCCGATGGAATGAAACCTTAGCCTGGTTCCCCTGACCTCGCGGAGCTCCCGCCGCTATCTTCGGTTTGCTTGGTCCATCTATCGCTCTTGTTATCGTCGGAAGTGGGTCGGCTTCTCAGGGCACTGCTCGAAGATTTCCGTCCGCATGGCACTCGCTAACTATGAGATACGGGTTACCCACAGTGTTGACCCGGTCCACCCGTCACATGGTTGGTCGAAATCATATAAATATGAGCGGTGTGCAGCCTCGGGTCATATCCCTGCCAGACACCCCACAGACAGGCCGTCATAATTAGCTTCCACAGTGCAGAAGTACAGGACGTAAAATCTACCCACTACTTCCTTCTTCAGCTGCTGGACTACCTCCTTAGGCTCCTGGATTACTCCCATGTTCCTGTATCAAGAAGCCATCCTCCTGAATTACCTCCTCGACATGACGCCCCGCCGTGCCAGGGGGAAATAATTCAATGCTCCTGCCAGTCTCAACACAGGTTTTTGCCTCTGAAGATGATGAAAGTCAAGCTCTTTCTGCATCTGCATCCAAGGCTGATTCTTCAGCTAAACCTCCATCCAAGGCTGATTCATCATAAAGCCTCCATCGAGGGCTGCTTCTTCTTCAAGACCTCCATCGAGGGCTTCTTCTTCTTCTTCTTCTTCTTCTTCTTCTTCTTCTTCTTCTTCTTCTTCTTCTTCTTCTTCTTCTTCTTCTTTTTCTTCTTCTTCTTCTTCTTCTTCAAGACCTCCATCAAGGGCTGCTGATGGCAATGCAGATAAAGACCCTCCTCTTCCACCTCTTCCTGCTCTTGAGGCTGCTCTTCAGAGTGATGTTCCTTCTACTGCTGCTCCAAGACAACACGGAACAAAGCGAGAGAAGCTGCATTTGCCTAAAGAAGACAAACACACAGTAGCTAAATGGTTTGAGGTTCATCCTATGCTCTACGACTAAAAAAAACCCAACTACAAGTGCACCGATATGAAGAGACAGCTGTACAGAGAGATAGCAGCCACTTTGTAAGTTCCTTGTGATGAAGATCATCTCAAAAGATGGAGCGAGTCAATGCGGACTGAAGTTGGGAAGTTGATGCATGCTGGACCTTCAGGAAGTGCCAAGACCAACCCTATAAATAAGGAGACCTGGATCATGAGAGCACTTGGCTTTTTGGACAGGCACATCACTCGTATCAGGGAGAGGCAGTACAACAGCTTGAAGGCCAAGATGAAGAAGCAGCAGAAATCACAAGATGAAGATGCCAGCTCTACCACCTAAGCTGAAAAGTCTGCTCAGGATGAAGATGAAGTTGTTGAAGTTGAAGAATTTGTCGAGGAAAGCACCCCTAACATACCCAAGGGCAAGTTTAAGAAAAAAAGAAGGACGGATGATGCTTCTCCAAGTTCACTGGTCAAGAAGTTGTTGGATGCTGCTGTGTCGTCGAGTCACCTGAACCAGAAAAAAGCCCAGACTCCATCATCAACATCAAGCAAGTCTTCAGGGGTGGTGCTGAAGAATGACCATGAAGTGAGAATCCTGTCTTGCTGCAAGTTCCTGAATCAAGAAGCCACCCTCCTGGACAAGTCTGACTACGAAGATCTGCATAATCAAGTCACCATGATTCTGTGTAACATGAAATCCAGTCTCAGTCTCTTCAGCAGTTCTAGTATTCCTCGCGGTCTCATCAGCAGTCCAGGACTCACAGTCTCAGCATACTTAACCATCCCAGGTATTCAAGCAGACTCTTGATGAGCCAGATATGTCTGATAGTGATGAAGAAGAGATGTGGCAGTCCATATTGTCCAATAAGAAGAAATAGAAGTTCGAAGAAGTTGCAAGTTCCTGTTACTGCAAAAGAACAAGAAAAAGAAGTTATTGGACTTTTTAAAAGCCACCAACTCCTCCCATGAAAATTGACCATGTGCAGATGTTGTGTTGACAAAACCCCAAATCGCCCCCCCCCCAAAAAAAGTTCCGTCCTGCCCCTTAAATTAAAGTCCTTTATTACTTCTTTCTCCTTATTTTCTTTTTTCTTCTTTTTCCTTTTCTTTAACTTTTTCTTTTCTTTTATTACTCTCTCTTTTTTCTTTTCTGCTTTCTCTTATCTTTTCCTTCAATGTTTCCTTCTCCTTTTCTAAACTTTTCTAATAAACATTTTCCTTTTCTTTTATTAATAATAACTTTATTACGTTCTCCTTCTCCTTCTCTGTTTTCTTCTCTTTTACTAAACTTTTCTAATAAACATTTTCCTTTGCTTTTTATTAAAATTTCTTTTTCTACCCTACTAATAACTGTCTTGTCAAATACTTCATTTTTGTAAAATGTGTCTAAAATCTTCATTATGTAAAGTATGTAAAAATAAAAATAACTTCAAGTGAATAAAGTTTTTAATTTGACCTTAACAAAAATGAAAATGCAATAGAAAGGTACAGTGTGGGATGTTTTGTTTGGGGGGGAGGGCTTTTTTTTTGTTTTGGAAGGTTTTGTCAACACAACATAGTACATGGTCAGTTCTCTTGGGAGGAGTTGGTGGTCTTTAAAAAAGCTAATAACTTTTTTATTTTTCAGGAACAGGAACTTGCAACTTCTCTTCAATGGTGTGTCGCCATATCTTCTTGCCAGGGTACACTTCCAGCCTTAGAATTTAAGTACTCCACCATGCAATTTCGCTGGTCCTTGGCATTAGCGTTGCCATAGTTTCCTGGTATCTGACTATTCATGTCTGGAAGATTTGCATTTTTGTCCCTTCACCTTCCAGCAATCATTTCATGAGCGTCTCTGTTTTCATGATCCAGCATGTTGTCTTGTACTGTACGGTACTTCATCCGCATGTGGTTGTGCAGCAACCTAAGGCCAATATAACAGCTTCAATGACCTTGGGGTTTTTTGGCATGTTGGTGAGGAGGCAGCGAAATCTGGAAGCCAGGATGCCAAATGCATTTTCAACTACTTTTCTTGCACTGGAGACTCCGTAATTGCCGATGCTCTGTTCTTTGGTCATGTTGCTTAGAGAAAAGGGTTTGATCAGACACAGGTCTCTCGCCACCAGGCAGAGGTTCTGGAGGAGGGAGGACAATAGATCCATCATCCAACATTTCTCGAAGCTCTTTCTGTGCGAAGACCCCACTGTCTGATCCAGCTCCATTGGCTCCGACATCAGCAAAGAGGAACTTGTAGTCAGCATCAACCAAAGCCATCATTACTATTGAATGGAATCCTTTGTAGTTGTAGTACAGCGGCTCTCCTCTTGGTGGACACTTGATAGCCACAAGACTGTCATCAATAGCTCCGACACAGTGCGAGAAGTTCCACCTCTTTTCATATTCTTTTGCAACCTTCTTCCACTCTTCTAGAGAAGTTGGACATGTCATAACCTCTTCAGAGTAGGCTTGCATGATGGCCTCACAAACTTTTGGAATCAATTTGGAGATAGTGTTCTTGCCAACTCTGAAGGCAGCCTGCAAGGACATGTAACTTTGACCTGTAGCTAGATATCGGAGTGTTATGAGCAGCAGTCAACCTCTGAATTCTATTATCCTCGTCGTCACAGTGATCGAGAGCCATGTTGGAGATGGTGCTCTTGGCAACTCTGAAGGCGACCTGCAAGGACATGTAATTTTAGCCTGTAGCTAGATTGCTAAGTGAAATAAGCCGCAGTCAACCTCTGAATTCTATTATCTTCGTGGTGATAGTGAACGAGAGCCATGTTGCCTCTACGACGACAGCAGTAGGTATGATTTGGGAGAGTTGTTGTTGTGTATATAGAAAGAACAGAAAGGGACCGCTGTATGTGATACAGGCAGTCAGGTAGTCAGAACAGAGCGTTGCGGAAAACATTTACGAAAAGACAGCGAAAGTTGATAGGTCGGTGGCTATACACCGATGCGTTGTGTTGTTGTGGGAGCGTTGGTTATGTGGCATTTGACTGGACGAGGGTTGGAGGCAGGTCAGGAGGGGAAGGCTGACTGCTCATCCGGAAACGCGTTATTTATGATGCCTACTTGTTTATGGGAAGAACGGTACCTGCGGCGGGTGTTCGTGGGCCGCGGGATATCGCGGCGCCCTCGCGTACCTTCTCACCTGTAGCGAGGTGTATAGTGGGTTTGTGGTGAGTTTGTTGAGTTGTTTTGTGAGTCTGGTGTGAGCGTAAGTGTTGAGAGGAGCTAGTTTATTGTTGTTATGTAGTGCGTCCATTCTAGAGTACCGAGGCGAACGGCAAGCGCGCTTCAGAGTAGAGTTATGAATGCGCTGAGCCTTTCGCTTCCACGTGTCGCTCGCAGCTACGAGCGACAGTGGGGCGTACGTGAGAAAGGGACGCACGAGTGTTTTGTATAAGTGTAGTTTTAGTTTTTTGCTCGCAGGGTAGAACCTACCCAGCAATGTGTTTGTACGTGAGGCTCTTGCTTGTATTATGTTTTGGTGTAAGTTGAACCTGAGGGTCTTGTCAAAAGTTACCCCCAGGATTTTGGTGCATTGAGTGTATTCGAGCCTTGTTGGGTTTTGGTGGATCATGTCTGGTGTGTGTGAGTAGATTTGTAGGTTGTGCATGAAGTGGTCTCTAGCGCCGTAGAGTGTCTTCTGAGGATTCGTTGCAATCAGCCATTTATTCTCGTAATCTGTCTTCACGTCTAGTATTCTTTGTGCGTGGAGCGCGATTTCTTCTGGGGCCCGGCCGCTGAAGAGAATGGTCTCGTCATCGGCGTAGGCCACTATGTAGGTGTGAACTCAGTTTTCTGGTGGGCGTGGGGTGTCGTTTGTGAACATGATGTAGAGTGTGGGTGCCAGTACGCTTCCTTGGGGAACGCCTGAGCGTGGTGTGAAAGGTCTTGATAAGGTGTTGTTGTATCTAATGTGGCAGCTCCGTTCAGTGAGGTAGTGCGAGAGGAGCTTTATGGTGCAGAGAGGTAACTCCGTGTTGTTGGCGAGTTTCCAACGGAGTCCCTCGTGCCACACCTTGTCGAAGGCCTTCTCCACGTCCTTACTGACGGAGAGAGTCTTTTGGTGTATCTGTCGTTTCTTCTGTATTCTGTTGTGAACGATGGTCACGGCCGCCTGAGTGGACCTGCCTCTCCTGAACCCGTATTGATGGGGGGAGAACCAGTCCCTCTCTTCCAGGAACTCCCGTAGGCGACAGTTGACCATACGTTCAAGTATTTTGCCTAGGTGCTCTAATAGAGCAATAGGCCTGTAGTTATTTGGGGGTTTTGGGTCTTTGTGGTGTTTATGTAGCAGTATGTTGTGAGAGACTTTGAATATTTTGGGGAAGTGGCCTGAGGCTAGTGAGGAGTTGAATAGTAAATAGGTGTGTGAGTGTGGGGTATATGTCTGTGGGGAGGTTGTGTATCAGTGTGGCTGGTAGGCCGGAGGGGCCGGGGCGCGTTTTGGTGTCGTTTTTATGTAGTGTTTTGTTTCCTCGACGGTGATTGGAGTGGTTAGTGTGGACGTGTAATTGAGCATCTCCATTCGTATAGGGGGGCAGGCCTTAGCTCGTGAGCGTGAGCCCGACACCACTCTTGGATTTCCTCAGAAGTGCACCTGCGTTTGTGGTTTTGGTGGATTGTGCGTGTGTACTGTGTCCCAATGGGACCTAAATGCGTCGAGGATGTCGTTAGTGTCTGTGAGTGTGTGGTTGTGTATTTTGAGTGTGATTGGTTTGCATGGTTCAGTGCCCAGCATCCTTTTTACGTGCCGCCAGAAGAAGGAAGGGTGTCGTCCGCGATGCGGACGACCTCACGCCACTGCCGGTTCCTGTCTAGCTGAACGCACTGTAAGATGCGGGCACGTAGTTGATTTATGTTGTGTTGTCGTGGGCCTCTGGTGTAGTGGTTATTGTACTGTGTGATGATTCTCTGTGAGTGTATTGAGAATGTGAAGTGTTTTATGCAGGTGTATTTTTTTTGCGGTGAGTGTAGGTTTCGTGCGGTGGTGATGGTGTCTAGAAGTGAGCACCAGTGGTGGTCTATTAGTCCTGGATTGGTGTCCTCCAAGTCGAGGTTATGTGGTGTATTTGTGGATATGTGACTCCTGAATTCTACCCTGTTCGTGTTTTTGTAGTCGTATAGAGGTGATGTAGGGATGAGTATGGGAGATGTGGATATGAGAAGGCATATCGGTATGTGGTCAGATAGTACGTGGGGACCGGGTGACATGTGAGTGTAGAAGCGTGTGGCATGGTCGTTGCGGAAGACCACGTCCGGGGATGTGGTGCCTCCATGCGGACCGAAGAAAGTGGGGAAGGCAGGGCCGATGTGCTCGCAGCGGTAGCGCCGCAAGGCACCGGCCAAGTAACTTCCCGCATCGTTTGTGTTGTTGGAAAGGAGTGTCGGGTGAAAAGTGTTGAGGTCCCCTGCGAAGAAGATAGGCAGGTTGTAATTTGATAGGGCCCGGAGTGAGACTTCTAAGTTTAGCTGTATTCGTGGTGGTCTGTAGTGAGTGGCCACTATTATGGGGCCGGAGCTTGTCTCTATCTTGCAGGCTAGAAAGGAGGTGTCATGTGTGTTGATGAAGGAGTGGTGTATGTTGCGCTTTACTAGGATCGTATATCCTAGGTGCCGCGCCTGTGGAGATAGGTATGTGTGATAGTCTGCAATGCGAAGTCTATTGTTGGGAGGATGTAGGCTGGTGGAGTTTATAAGTACTATATCGGGTCTTTGTGTGTTGAACACCCAGTTGGCGACCGTATGGCGAATACCGTGCCAGCTGCGTACGTTTAATTGTATTAGGCTAAGTCGACCTATTGTCGCGGGCGAAGTGCGCGGGAGGCTGGCTTGCCTGGTACCATCCCCTTCTCCTTGGTAATTGCCCAGGAGGCGTGGGAAGCGAGTACTTTGACGCGTGTTGGCTGTTGTTTTGTGTGGTTCACGGCGGTGTTGTTGGGTGGGGGAGCCGTAGTGGAGGGAGGAGTGTGTTCTGTGGGCGGAGATGTCGAGATAGTGGCCTTGGAGGGGGTAGAGTCTTGGCGGGGAGAGTTTGCGGCGGAGGTTGGTGGCTTAGAGCTGGAGGATGAGGGGCTAGAGATAGTTGGAGAGGTACAGATTATAAGAGGAGGGGTGTCGGGGGAGAGAGGAGGTTGGGTCGGCGGAGGGGTGGAGGGAGAAGGAGTCGGAGAAGGAGTGGAAGGAGGAGGAGCGGAAGGAGAAGGAGTGGAAGGAGGAGGAGTGGGGTGAGAAGAAGTGGAAGGGGAAGGAGTGGGAGGAGGAGGGAGGGAGTGGAAGGAGGAGTGAAAACGACAGGAGAGGGGGAGTTTTGTTTGTCTTGTGCCTGTGTGCGCGGGTGGGACTTTGGGCTAGGGTTTTTTGGATTGGCACGGGGTGTGGTGGTCTGAGTGGGAGTGGGGGTTGGGGTGAAGGTGGGAGCAGGGTTGGGAGCTGTGGATGAGGGGGCGGAGATGGGTGGAAGAGGGGTGGTGACAGTGGAAGGAGGACAGGGTTTCGATAGCGAGGTGGGAGGGGAGCGGGCGGGAGAGGTGGTTGGGAGAGAGGCCTGAGCAGTGGCTAAGGAAGGTGCAGGGAGAGGACAGGCGGCGGGGGGAGCGTGATGAAAGTGGGGGCCAGTGGTTCCCGGTAGGGAGGTGTATGTACTCATCGGGGTGGGGAGTAGTGCGGGTCTGCTTGTGTGCTCGTATATTAGAGCGAACACCTTCTCAGGGAAAGTGATCTGCTCTATGCCATTGAAGGCGAATAATGTGTTTAGTATTTTGGCGTATAGTTGAGGGTCGCCCCTCGACGTGTCTTTTGCTACCGCTGAGAGCAGGGTGGCCAGGTGTAGTTTCGTCTTTGTGTTATCGTTATTTGTGTGATGTGGGGTGGAAGTGGGTGTGGAATGTGGGATGGGGGTGATTGTGTGATGTGTGGGTGTTGGTAGTAGTGGGGGTGATTGTGTGATGTGTGGGTGTTGGTAGTAGTGGGGGTGATTGTGTGATGTGTGGGTGTTGGTAGCAGTGGGGGTCTCTGAGTGTGGTGTGCTGGGGTGGGGGGAGATGGGAAGTGTGGGTGAGGTGTGGGCGCTGCAGGGGGGGTTGGGTGTGTCTGGGGTAGGGCAGGGGGAGCAGGCAGCGTCCTCCGGCAGCTGCGGCGAATGTTCTGGTGAGGGGAGACGGGGCGGGGGCGGAGTGTGTGGTTGTATGTATTTGTTGTGGGCGCCGTATAGCCGCCACGGCGTCATGGCGGGCCTTACTCAAGTAAGGGCATCTAGGGTTGACGGCGACGTGGTCGCCGCCACAGTTCACGCAGAGGGCTGTATTTGAAGTGCAGGTCGTGTAATGGTGCCCCACTACACTGCACTTTGAGAAGATTAGGTCTGCTGAGCATGTGCTCGTGTTGTGTCCGGTCTTGTAGCACCGGTGGCATTGTGTGGGTCTGATGTTGTGTTGTTCTTCAATGTTTTGTGAGTGTGTAAATGTGCCGCAGACCTTGATGCCTTGGTATAGCAGCATGTTCTTTGTGTTGTCACTGGACAGTGTGATCACTGCCAGTTTTTCGTCCTGTTAAAATACAGGTCCTTGATGACCTCCTCCCCATACTCCTGACGGAGGTGAGTGCGGAGGTCATCGTTTGTGAAGGCCAGCCACAAAGGGTTGGTCTTTATCACTCGAATCTGGTATCTTTTTGTGATACCGTCAGCGAGTTTTGTTGATAGGTTATGGGTGGTGAGTGTGTCGGTTGTGTTTTCGTGGAAGGTTAGCGCGTCATCCTGTGATCGAAAGACGAGCTTGTGGCTTGTACGTAGTTTTATTATGTTCGTGATCGGGGTGTCGTGTGTGGCGGCTAGGTTAAGTAGCGTGAGGTGGTCAATTGTGGCGGGTTTTTTTTCTGTCGTGTGTGTCAGTATTAGATGTGTATTGCTGGTTGCCATGGTTGTTCTTATCCTTTGATTTACTTTACTTTACTTGGGGTGTGCCCCCGCCCCGCCGATAAAGACCCCGTGAACATGACTCGGATGTGGTGAAGGGTGATAGATGAGTATGGACCTACTTGGGCTCCCCAGAGGGTGTAAATACATGGCGGACTTAATGATGACTGAAGCCAGAATCAACTGACTCCAGTCGGGGTGCCGCCCCCTCTATTGGGTTTTGGATATTTAACAGTTACGTCCGACATCTCACAGAGACGGTAGAGTCTCCCTTTGTGGTCTTGGACGGTGACCGCAGGGTAGGTTGTTATGCCTCCCCGCGTTTGTAACTGAAATCCCGATCCAGGTTGCTCCTTCCTCTGGGTTCCGCAGCGGGGTAAGCCTCAGACCTCATTTCCCCAGAGTTTACAATTATGCCTTTTCTAAGTAGAACGGCATAGTTGCAACGAAGCTATTTGTGGAGAGTCACGTTCATGGAGCTAGACATCACGGCGGGGCAGGGATGGGGGGGGGGGGGGGGTTAGCACGTCATATCAGGATGACGAGCCAGGTAAATAAAGGATTTTTTATTCGGGATGGATGGGCAAGGGGGTTGACTTAAGGTCCTATTTAGGTCCAGGGGTATCTGGCAGGGTCGTGGTTACTACGGTCCTCGGTTTTGCTGATGATCAGGAGTAGTTCTGGATGTGACCATCCCTCGACTTTTCCTCCTTTGCTGGCTAAGACTTCTCTTAGATATATACCATCCGCAGGCTAAAGAAAAACGCTACCCGCGAGAACCCACCGAGTAACCCGTGAAGCACGTAATACTCGGCGTGTAATCCGTAGTACTCGTAGTACTCGGCGTGTGATCCGTAGTGCTCTGGTGTACTCGGCGTGTAATCCGTAGTACTAGGGTGCAACCGTCGGGTAATCCGTAATACTCGGCGGGTTATTCGTAGTACTCATCAGATTATTTGTAGTAGTCGTGACAAAATCCGACCATTATTGGCCCAAACACGCCCGATTACCAGGCGGGTATTAAATATATCACGAGTAACTCGCCGGGCTACCCATGATGTAATTTGACGTCATGAACCCCTGACAAACCCTGGTCAACCCGTCCTCCGACTCGGCAACTACGACCCGGCGTAGACCCTACAGGTGATCCGTGTATGTGTAAGCCCCCCTTAACATGCAGACATCAGAAGCAAACAAAAAAGAACATACACAAGAAGACACACAAGCAGCGAAAAGGGAGGTGACTCAGAAGAGAGTTCGGAATCCTCGGAGGAGGAATCCAAGACTCGTTTGAAAAATGAAAAGGAGAAAAAATCCATGTCAGCACAGATCAAGACTCCGAGGGTAAAATTCCCCAGCCTCGCTTCCCCTTCCACAAACAACGACGTACAAGAAACAAGGACACACGAAAGAAAGAAGTAATCGCCAAAACGTAACCAATAACCATGCATTGTTACGGACAGAATAAAAAGAACAAAAGGACCGGTAACGGATAAAAGAATGCCCCGATCACCAAGGATATCACAAAATTGAACATCTTACAACTAAATAACGACGTATTGAGAAAGAAGAAGCAGATTTATGGAAACATTTTTAGAATAATTGATCCTGACATCATCCTAATTTTGGACCATGGAGTCAATTTTAACAACGATGAGGTAAAGATATGGAACTATGGCATCATAGCCGTAAACAGTCTGGGAAACAACACGATGCAGCTGCTATCGGAATTAAGAAGGGCATCGACTACATAATTAAATTAACACTGAATTAATACTCTTAACTTGCGGTTTTCACCCTTTTATTGTCAATAATTGCGCACTACAGTAAAACTCTAAAATTAAGTTATCTGTAAAAAAAATGTTTATTTATGGCATTTTGGTCCCTTTGTGCGTAATACACGTTATGTTATGTTAAATACCACATAGCATAAACATTAAAAGCAAAAAAGCCAGAAAGCCATCAAAGTTGCGAGTATATAAACAAAGTAAAAATATAAAACGATAAAAACAAGGGTCGCAAAATGATGATGGTGGAGATGTCTCGATGTCGATGATGTGACGATGGAGAAAATATAACAATGGCGAAGTCGTAATGAGGGACATCAAACATCATAAGAGCTAAAGGATATCAACATCTAAGGATAAATAATTTGACGATTAACAACTTTACAATGATAGAAACCTAATTATATTCATGCGCGATATTAATGTCCATTGTGCCGTGAACAGATAGAAAAAATAAAAAGAGAGCAGGAAGAAACCTTGAAGCACTGATCACAAGAGGCATCTGCCATTGACTAGGACCTGATTACCCAACTTACGTAACAAGGACCAAAACTAGGCATCTGTATAGGCAATAATTATCTCCCCTACAAATATTACTTCCAGCCGCAAGACATAACGTGCACAGATCACACAGCAACTCTCCTCAGAATCAACCAGAAACCGACCAGATCCACGCGAGGGTATGCAAAGCAAGAAAAGTATACCACGGATCGGACTGGGAGAGATACAGGAGAGAACTAAGTACTTATATATCACAACCACCCGAAGTAGCAACGTTAACAGAAAGAGATACAAAATTTAAAAAATAAGGAACTCGATGAGAGTAGCTGGCAAAATAGTAATTTTCCAAAACGGCTACAAGACGATTAAGAACTTTAACTGGACGCCTGAAATGGTTCCAAAGAACAGAGGATTATGTCAAATATCCGAACAAATAATAGGAAACGGCACAACGTAGGAGCTACACGCCGAAATGAGAGAAAGACACAAGAAAAACGAGCATTGATTACGGAAATAAGGGAAAAAACAAAGTGAACATTGGAACAAAACAATACGAAGGATTAACAATGATGCATATGTAAATGATTTTTAGAGAAAAGTAAATAAAATGAAAGGCAAAACAAGAACTACAAAATTTTAAATAAAAAGGTTTGCTGACCAAAATGTCACGTGCTCTCAATTATTCTAATTTAAGACCTTAAGAACTTAAAAACTTTCAATAATTCCCGGAATACCTTTGCGAGGACCTTGGCAATTCTATCATTCGGAAGATAATGTAAAGCAACATAAGGGTTTCGAATTTTGTTAGAATCGGCCGAATAGTTATGATGTTATTGCCCAAACAAAATAATTCTTGGGCTAACCTCGAGAGGTCTTTGACAATTATATTATTCGAAAGAGAATGTAAAACAACATAAGGGTTTCAAATTTAGTTAAAATCCGCCGAATAGTTATGATGTTATTGCCAAAACAATATAATTTGCGGGCTAATCAGGGAGGACTTTGGCAATTATATCATTCGAAATGGAATGTCAAACAATATAAGGGTTTCAAACTTCGTTAGAATCGGCCGAATAGTTACAATGTTATTACAAAAAAGGCAAAACTGGGACCGATCGATAGACATAGTGAGATGTAGAGTCACTCGCGACTAGACTCGTACACGACTAAAAGCAACCAAGGGGACAGCAGAGAAGACGAGGATAGGATTGAATTGATATTCAGTGAACATTTGAAGAGGATTTTCGACATTAATGCAGAGGAAAGTGAAGAATTTCAAACATCATATCATAGACTCGAAGATCACCAATGAAGAGGTGAAGAGAATAATATCGCTCGTTCAGCAGAAATCACCACGAAGATCAGCACTCACCAAGATGAACTACGAGGAATCCCTCGACAACGTACTCAATGGCATAGCAATGATACTAAATGATGCTTGTCTTAACTAAAAATTGCGAAAATCATCTTTATACCCAAGCCAGGAAAATAACCAATTCAAATTATGATCTATGGGCCTATCTCTCCACTTGGCTTCATCAGGAAGGTATTTGAGAAAGTAATCAGTCGACGACTGAGTGAGTATCTGGAGGAAAATGAATTGCTAAAAAAGTACCAATTTAGATTCAAGAAGAGAAGAAGCAGAGAAATGGCCCCTACGGTTATCAATGAGAAAATCGTTAAAGAAAAAAAGGAAAAAAACTATAGTTGATATCGTCTGCAGGAACGTATCCAAGGCATTCGATAAGATTTGGAAAAGAAGATTTCAATAGAAAATCCTACAACTTGGAATGAGCAACAAGATAAAAAGATACGCATTCACTGGGATCGAAAATCATCAAGGATAAAAAATTCAAACTTGAGGCTGGCCTTCTGCAGGGAGGTTGTTTGAGTCCATCTGTATACTGAGTGTATATCTCAGACATCCCATTACCTCTCGCTGAAAGGTGCCTCAACATTCAGTTCGCTGATTACGTCACGCAAATCGTCGTAGGCCCTCAAGGGAACGGCGATATGAAAGAAAATGGAAAATCATTACGAACAAGAGACGTTGAAGATTCTTCCGATGTTCAAAAAATAAAATCTGAGATATCTACGTCGAAAAAGAAAGATACAGGTATACTAACGCGACGAAAGTGCTAAGATAACGATTATTAAAAAGAGGAAAATGAAGATTGGGACTTCTCTACAAGTTCAGATCACTCAACCGGAAAAACAAAAGGAAGATATGACAAGCTATTATTCATTTAGCGATGGTCTATCCAGTTATCACGATGTAAACTATCCCGAAATTAAACATTATATCAAACTGCAAAGAAAAAAGAAGACAACACGACATTCGCATAGAAGCAAAATAATTGAGGAAAGAGCAAATAAATTAATAGAAAAAAACAAGAGGAAATTGGAGATGAAATCACAACATTGATAACCCAAAGGAAGGAACGAAGATCACACCGCCTCATTCCAACCTATACATCAAAGATCGATCAAGAAGAGGAAGAAATCTATAAATGAAATGTTTAGAAAAATGTAAAAAAAGAAGCGTAAGTTAACATAACCATTTTTACCAGCTACCTAAATATGTACAATGCGTGACATCGTTACAAAAAATAAACTAGGAAACAAAGTAACGAGAAAGCTAAACCAGTCTTAGGAAGAATTAAAACCACGGTTTGAATGCCTAAATACAACGTATCTAAAACAAACATGAAATAACGAAGAAGGATGACCTAATACTCAGGCAACAACTCACTAAGCTATCTATTTCCAAACTATACTATATTACAAAACGCAAATAAATTAGCATGACATATATGCAGCCTAGCATTCATTTGCAGACCTACTACTTCTTTATACTTCTCCCTACACTTTTTCTTCTATACTTCACACCCTATGGTCTGAACAATTTATACTTGGGAGGGGACACTAGAGTAAATAATGAATAGGCAAGGATATAATACACATGAAAACTATTAATCAATTGTAATGAAGCTGAATTATGACAAAATGAGATTCTTCTTGTTATAAATAATTATAATATTATTCCCATTAGTCAAATGGGTTTGACGGTTATGCAGAATTATTTGTTGGCCAACGAGGCAGTCCTATTGGAGTCTAAACTAAAATTCTTAAATGATCCTAATTTGGACGTTTTATCGTCCATAGATCGATTCATGAGAGTACAATAATTTTGGTAGTCGTTCCTAAAAATAATCCTTGTAGGGGAATCGTCACTTCTCCCCCCCCCCCTCCGTTTACTCGTGGTGGAGTCACGAGGCGGTTACCGCAAAGACATCCGGCCCCAGGCATCGTCGGGTCAAGCGCGTAACCACAGCGCCGCACCACTCGGCGCGATGAAAGACCTAAAGGTTAAAATGCAAGATCTCCTCCAGGAGAGTGAGATTCAATTTCACGTCAAATAAGAAACTGGAGACGTGTTTCTCCCAAGCTCGAAGGCTAACGAGGAGCCGATGTAAGACTTAGGGGGAAAAACTGTTTGGCATAAGAACCCTCCTGGGGCCGTCCTCAAGCCCCTCCCCCCCTTACCACTCCCCCAGTGGGGTGACAGGGTATAAATGAGGAACACTGAGGAAAATCGAGGTAGTATACGTCAGTCTCTAGGTGACGAAGTGCCGGAATTAAGATCGGGCTACCGAGACTGGAGAGGTAGATTACTTGGCTCGCCAGACCAAGAAGTACCCTGCAAGAGAGGCAGGGCTACCTACCTTAAGGGGCTAAGAAGCAGCTGATCCTCGAGCTAGTCCCTGGTTATCAAACCAAAAGATAAGTTAACTTTGTTAAGTTCAACTTACTCTCGTCAGAGAGAATCCTCATATCCTGGTGCATCTTAAACACCAGGGGTATTCCTCGTCCTTGAGGAATTAAGAAAAGAAAAAGGAAAAGGCTTCCATCTCGAGCCCGTTACTCGGTGGCCACACCTAACTCATAAGTTAACTTGGTGAGGAACAAAGTTCAACTTATTCTCGTCAGAGAAACCCCCCTCCGTTATACTCGCCCTTGAAGAAGACTGGAACAAAGAAGAAGCTCATCCTTGAGCTAGTTCCTGGTTACCAAACCGAACTTAAAGGAACTTATTCTCGTCAGAGAAACCCCCCCTCATCGATCCTTGCCATTGAAGAAGACCCTCCTCGAGTTCAGGCCTCGTCCATAAGGAATTAAGTAACGAAGGAGAAAAGCTTTCCCTCGAGCTCGTTACTCGGTGGTCACACCGCACTCCAAGTTAACTTGGTTTAAGAACCAAGTCCGACTCACTCTCGCCAAAGAGACCACGACTACCTTGGTGCCACATAAAGTACCGTAATTGTTCTCGTCCTTGAAGAACCCCCCCCCCGTCCCCCGGAATACCGTGTGGACCCTCCAGCTGCTACCCTCGCCAAAAGCACCTCGTGATCTCGCCCACCTACATCTGGCCAGGCGGCACGCGTTGTGAGACAATAACATTTCTGAGGGATTTAAACTCCAGTAGAGTCCGTAAGCCTAAATCTTATATATTGATGTGTGTAGCGAGTTTAACTAATTTTAGAGGGTCAAACTAATTGAATTAATTCTGGTTTATGATAATATTCAGAGTATTGCTATAGTTAATGTTTACATGTTCTGTATTTAATTGTTAAAGTTGAAATATAAGTTTATTTTGGGAATTATTGTGCGTTTCTCTATATCCTTACGTGTTTCCAACGGCTCTATTCTTTAAGATATTATTATAATATCAATATATTAGACACTTAGCACTCTTAGAACAAAAAGGAGGGGCATTCTACGACATAATATAAAAGTGGTGTCAGGTTTGTAGGGTTTATATTAGAAAGAACCTAGCAGTGTCTAATTAAGGAAGAGCCAACACGTAAAGGAATATCAAGAATAAGAGAATAATTGACCAGAGGCAAATTGGTAGAGTTAGGGGTGGTAACAATCTAAAGGTAATTGGTAGGCCAAGTGGTACTTCAATCAACATAGTAGTGGGATTAAGGGTAAGTTAGGCTGCGCGCTTCCTGGTGAGTGGTCGCATAAGTACCTGAGAATACAGAAAGGAAAAATCGACGGACCAACACAAAATGGATCCGGTTGAAAGATTTTACCAACAAGCCCAAAGTCTGGGACTTGAAGGCAAAGAGATGCACGACTACGTCATGGCAGAACTTAGAATAGATTGCGAAGAGGAAAAAAGAGTTTTCGATAGAGAAGAAGAACAAGAATTGAAAAAGCTTGATAGAGAAACAGAGGATATAATAAGAGAAGAAAAAAGAGAATGTGAATCAATGGAAATACGGATGAACCGAAAAAGGGAAGAATCCCGAATACAGCAGAAAATCGAAATAAAGGAAAGAAGATTCTCAAGTGGAAGTAAAAAAAACGAAAGAATAAGACAATTGAAAAGAGAAGCAAAAGAATTCAGAATAAGGATAGAAAGGGAAGATGAAGAAAGAAGAGTAAAGATAAAGCTGGATGATGAAGCAAGAAGAACCCGACGGCAAAACGAAATAGCGAAAACAGAAAAAGAAGCCGAGGAAAGGAGAATGAAGAGGGAAAAAGAGTCGAAAGAGAGAAGAATAAAGATTAAAAAAGAAATAGATGAAAGAAGAATACAGAGGGAAAAAGAACTTGCTCAAGCTGAAAGAGTAGAGAGAGAAGAAAAGGAAAGATTGCTCGCACTCGAAAGAGCACCTATCGAGAATCTGATAGAGGTCGAGGAAGTTGTAGCTCGGCCTGGACCTAAGAAAGGACCATCGAGGGAAACTCAGCCAAATGGGGTAACGATGGAAGAAGTAGAAAGGAGGGATGAGGTACCAGCAGGAGTACCTAAGGGAGAACCTACGAGGAGAACCCAGTCAAATGGGGTTATCAGGGAAGAAGTAGAAGGTAGGGTAGAGGTACGAGCAGGTGTACCTGAGCAACTACCTGCGAAGAGAATCGAGTCAATTGAGTTGACAAGGAAGGAGGAAAGAGGTGTTATTGCGATACACCCAGATAAAGTTAGTCAAATGGTAGACGCGGATGAGTATCCCCTACCCCTAGTAGTCTCCTCCCCGAACGGAACGTCCACGGAGTTACCACTAATACGCCAAGTCGTAGTGAGCGCCACGCCCATTAACGACCTCGCAGGGAAAAGTTTTCTCGATCTCCAAAGATCGAACCCACACTTGATCTTACAGTGTATCTTGATAAAGAAGGATTATGGGACTCAAGTTCTCATCAATTATGCCCCGCGGCAACAGGCCGCTCTAGCCATAAGGTTCAGTTTAAAGGTAGTCAAGTACCATAAGAAGGGTAATTCGAGTAGGTTGAAATACCACTACCAGTTAGTAACATACTTGGGTAGACTCAATAACCCGAACGGCCGACTCAGGCGTGGTAGGATAATGTTCACAGAGCACCATTTTAGTATTAGCTACATCAAAGGAGCCGATAAAGTACAGCTGCTCTATAGGCGGAGACGAAATACCATTGAGGGTTATTTCACTACCTAATGAGCGTGAAACCATGTTTTCATTTGTTGTTCGTGTTAATATTTATCGGTAGGATTTAAGTTCTCAAAAGCTTAGAAAGGTAAGGAAGTAGCTTGTTTTTGTCCTTTTGTTTTGTTGCGGGTAATCGAAGAATTAACGTTTTGTTATTTTCATGTAAAATTGTATTGCGAGTAGGTCTAGTTCGACACATTCCCTGTGTAAACGCGCGCAAGGGCGCTCATGTCTAAGGAAACTTAATGTAAGAGAGGGCTCAACGAAATACAACTTTGCTAATCTCGACTAGGTTGAGTAAGTTGTTTTGAGTTCCGGGAGTCCCCCCCCTTAATTTCTTCGATGGGAGGTGTGTAGGGGAATCGTCACTCTACCCCTTCCCCCTTCGTTCACTCGTGGTGGAGTCACTAGGTGGTTACCGCAAAGACATCCGGCCCCAGGCATCGTCGGGTCAAGCGCGTAACTGCAGCGCCACACCACTCGGCGCGATGAAAGACCTAAAGGTTAAAATGCAAGATTTTCCCCAGGAGAGTCAGATTCAATTTCCCGGCAAATAAGAAACTGAAGACGTGTTTCTCCCAAGCTCGAAGGCTAATGAGGAGCCGATGTAAGACTTGCTGGGAAAAACCGTTTGGCATAAGAACCCTACTGGATCCGTCCTCAAGCCCCCCGTCCTTACCACTCCCCCAGTGGGGTGACAAGGTATAAATGAGGAACACTGAGGAAAATCGAGGTAGTATACGTCAGTCTCTAGGTGACGAAGTCCCCGAATTAAGATCGGGCTACCGAGACTGGAGAGGTAGATTACTTGGCTCGCCAGACCAAGAAATACCCTGCAAGAGAGGCAGGGCTACCTACCTTAAGGGGCTAAGAAGCAGCTGATCCTAGAGCTAGTCCCGGGTTATCAAACCGAACGTTAAGTTAACTTTGTTAAGTTCAACTTACTCTCGTCAGAGAGACTCCTCATATCTTGGTGCATCTTAAACACCAGGGGTATTCCTCGTCCTTGAAGAATTAAGAAAAGAAGAAGGAAAAGGCTGCCCCTCGAGCCCGTTATTCGGTGGCCACACCTAACTCATAAGTTAACTTAGTGAGGAACCAAGTTCAACTTATTCTCGTCAGAGAAATCCCCCTCCGTTATACTCGCCCTTGAAGAAGACTGGAACAAAGAAGAAGCTCATCCTCGAGCTAGTTCCTGGTCACCAAACCGAACTTTAAGTAACTTATTCTCGTCAGAGAAACCTCCCATCATCGATCCTCGCCCTTGAAGAAGACCCTCCTCGAGTTTAGTCCTCGTCCATGAGGAATTAAGTAACGAAGGAGAAAAGCTCCCCCTCGAGCTCGTTACTCGGTGGTCACACCGCACTCCAAGTTAACTTGGTTTAAGAACCAAGTTCGACTCACTCTCGCCAAAGAGACCACGACTACATTGGTGCCGCATAAAGCACCGTAATTGTTCTCGTCCTTGAAGAACCCCACCCCCCCCGGAATACCGTGTGGACCCTCCAGCTGCTACCCTCACCAAAAGCACCTCGTGATCTCGCCCACCTACATCTGGCCAAGCGGCACGCGTCGTGAGACAATAACATTCCTGAGGGATTTAAACTCCAGTAGAGTCCGTAAGCCTAAATCTTATATATTGATGTGTGTAGCGAGTTTAACTAATTTTAGAGGGTCAAACTAATTGAATTAATTCTGGTTTATGATAATATTCAGAGTATTGCTATAGTTAATGTTTACATGTCGTGTATTCAATTGTTAAAGTTAAAATATAAGTTTATTTGGCGAATTATTGTGCGTTTCTCTATATCCTTACGTGTTTCCAACGGCTCTATTCTTTAAGATATTATTATAATATCAATATATTAGACACTTAGCACTCTTAGAACAAAAAGGGGGGGGCATTCTACGACAATCCTATTTCTTTAAATTTTGTTTGGTATCTACGCTTTCTTTCTCCTTGGAGTCAAGATGACTAGGCAATTAATCAAAACCTGGAAGATTTAAGAGAGATTTAGCTGAAACTTTTACCTTAATGACCACACCTTTTTAAATAAATCATAATTTGAATGGGATAAATTATTTTATTTATTAATTCAGTTTAAAAATGTCATTGCCTTTGTTTTGTTACAAAATGGGATCGCAAATATTTGACCATAGTAGAGAAAGTGAATTCAGAGATGGAAAATCAAATAGATAATTTAGTTGATCAAGACATCATAGAGTCATGATAGTTTCTATGATTTCCCATATTCTTAGTTCGCCAAAAAGATAATTCTTCCAGATTAATGTGATTTCATGAAGATAAACAAATATATCATCAAAGTAACATCCTTTGCCCAATGTTTAAAATATTGTTCTTAAACTTTGATTTGCAAAAGGTTTACATTTATGATGAATTATCAGAATAAAGTAGACCTATTACTTCCATAGTTACTTAAGAAACAATAGGGATTTAAAAGGTTACATCAAGGTATACAACTTGGCCAAATTGGTTTCAAAGACTAATGTATATGGTGCTTTCTGGGCTTATTAATAAATTCTATTGATTATTCCTGGATTTTGAAAACGAGATGGCTTGTGAACGGATCCTGAATAAGCTAAGCAGTGAAGATTTACCTAGTGTCAAGGAACGTCGATGACATGCATTTATAGGTTTATTTATAGGTAACGTGAAATATATGATAGTATTTAATTAATTATACTTGCTAGAGAAAAAATATTGACTCATCCAGACTTGTAAGTGATGTATTTTCAAGTGGACTAAGGTTGGGCACAAAGTTTAATATGATTTTTAGTGTCGTAGGATATCATGTAAGGCATGCTACATGCAAAAGTTAAAAGCTAAGAAAAATTATACTATGAAGGATTATGGATGCATTAGATATTTTATAGGGCTTTAAAAAAATGTTTAAATCCATTATTCTTTGCTATTTTATTACGGTCAGGACGGATTGTTAGGCAATTACTGGAATATAAAATTTAAGAATTCATAGTTAGAGCTTATTTGTACACGAATTTAATCCTGACAATGAATACATTGCAGATAAAAATAATGCCGTATCTGATGCCTTGTCAAGATAAGGCTTAAGATAGGGCATACGATATTGTCCACTTTCGTACCTTTCCAAGGCTTTTGAGATGGTAGTAGATGCCCGCATCACTGAACACATGTCCTCCTTCAGTATTGAAAAAATCTTGCCCTTCGACTTCAAGGCAGTCTATATACTCAGTCTATACATTCTCAGCACCTGTCATAATGCTTCCTAAGCTTTCTCTAGACCCATGAGACCAGATACTCTTTACACCTCTTATCCCTTGCTTTCTTCAGCTCTCTGTCTCATTGCAAATACTTGATACACAATCCCCTTCGCTTATCCTTCTTATTGACCCAATCAACATTTTGCTATACACTTTACTTACAGCACTCAACAGACATCACTCTGTACTTCGTTCGTTCACCTTTTTATCCTTTCCCTTCACACATCAGCACTACTAATGCACTGTTCCATTCCTCAGGCACTCTTCCATTGTCAATGCCTTGCAACCCAACCACCAGATCGCTTCCTTAACATAATTAACATCACATTTTAGCATCTTAACGACTCTATCATCTACTCTAGCTGCCTTACATCTTCCAAACCTCTAACAGTACTAACAATTTCTCGCATACTTATCTATCTCATACCCTAATACAGCACCTGATTTATCCTCACGAAGCCACTCATATTTACATTTGAATATTCTTCCACTCATTAATGTAATCTTGCTACCTACTTTTATCCTCCTCATTGCTTCATTACTCATAAGTACCCCACCATTCTTATTCTTGATGTTTGCAGCTATTCTTCTCCTAGTTCCTCATCCTTCTTACTTCCTTATTATTCCAATAAGAGAACCTTTGGCACGCAAAGGACCTCAACTTATCTCTCGACACCTTTCACAGTACATGAGCTTCATATTTTGTGCTTACAGCTAACAGAACCAGATATGACACCTAAATTGGAATTGAAATTGATTATTCTACCCTCAATGTTCACGGTAAAGAGAAAACTATTGTTATTTTAGCGTTGATACCTATTTAACTTGTTCCTTAACTACCAAAAACCACCTTGATACCAATATTATTATTATAGTTATAACTGAAGGATACAGGTGTGGTGCATTATGGATGGCCATTGTAGAAATCAATTGTGTATATTTCATATACGAAGTGAGATCTGGCATTTGTCTGTGGCTAATTTTTTCATAGGCCTAAGGTATGTACTTCTAGAACAAAGGGGAGCTTTGTATCATGACTTGAAGTCAATTTTCTATTGTTTAACTTAATCCGTCTATTAAACTGACAATTAATAAACTTAAAGACCTTCACAAGGAGCAATCAGAAGAATTAGTAGTAATCTATTTCTCAGATCAGGATTAGCGAAAGGTTCTTAAAGACAAAATCTTCACTGATAAACTCAGAAGAATGTCTTTCATTTGGTCAAGTTGCCACGTTAAATGGAAAAGTACCACCCTGATATTGATAAGGTGACTGAGAGCATAAACTCTTTTAACCAAGATTGTGATTAACTACTCTAGAAAAATGATGAAATGTAAGGATAAACAGAGAACATTGGATAGGTTCTTTTCAAAACCAGCATAAATAGAACATTTAAATTTCTCGATGCTTTCAAGGAAGGGGACTCCTCCCAAACAAAGACCTCTCTCTCTATTTTCTAACCACCCTACCTCTGCAAATTTAATTTTTACCAATACACTCAGTAGGTTACACTTCTGATGGCACAGTTTTTTTATTAATTTTCTTTGTCAGGAATTTGTATTACTGTTTATTACTTTATAATTAATGTTTATATATATATATATATATATATATATATATATATATATATATATATATATATATATATATATATATATATATATATATATATATATATATTGGAATATTCCTTGTTAGAGTAACGATTTGTTTACCCTGACGTAATTATTTTTAATTACATGCACTTCAATGGAAAATATTTCTATGGTTTTTGGTATTTTATTACTTTCGGCTTACTTTCGAATCAAATTAATGACAACCAACATTCCACTGTATAATAATATATTGAATATCGTCTCAACTTGCCCAGCCACATGAGTATTTTTTACATGTATATGCTTATAATTATCAATATATGATAACTATTCTTTACCTGTAATTTACATTACAGGAGTGAAGATTGAACGCATTTTTAACAAGAGAGGTTTCGAGTCCAGAAGTCCTCTTCTAGAGCCATTTACCCCTTAAACGAGAAAACCTAATTCGTAGCTTGATTTTAATTAATTAAAAACACAAAATAAAAAATAAAAATAATTTAAGTAATTACAAAATAGGTAGATAAATTTCAAATTATTGTTTGTGTAAATATTTAAAAGGTTTACACAATCCAAAACAGAAGTTGCATCGCTAGAATTTAAGTCGGTTTCGAAGATAAACGAAAGCGTATTTTCGAAAGGTGACAAGATTCATTTGAGGACAAACGATTTATAAATAAACCGTATATTAAATTTATCAAATTATCTCACACAATTAAATTATCTTTATCGCTGTGGAAGATAGAGAGCGAAATTGGTAACATTTTAAATATAAAACTAATGACTAAAACTATCCAATATTATCTGATCGCCATGGTTTGCAAGGTACCAAACCATTGTGCAACCATGTTCGATCACTCCGCCTTGTAGATTAGTTCTCCAAAGCATGTCTAAGTGCGGCATTTTGCTTACAAGATTACATTAAGATTTTAATTATATTTATTTGGAGAAATTTTAACGCCCTCTTTCACCTTTTGCTGGGTCTACACAAGCGCGAAAAAGAAATTAGGAGATTTAAAAGAGTGGCAAAAGACGAACCGAGAGAGAGCACGTATCTTCTGGGGCTCTGGGGTCAGGAGGGCTCACTAATCTTCTAGGTTTCAGTTGTGGCAGGAGCATTACCCCTGGGACACTATTCACTCCCTAGTGGGGTAGAGAAGAGGTGGATCTTGAAGAAACCGAGGGAATGGGGAGGGGTATGCCAGCCGGCAGGTCATTCCACATCTTAGGAGCTCTCGATGTCTTTGTTATCCATAATCCTTTTTACAGCTATTGTTCCTTCTCCCCCATTTTTCCCTTTATCGGTCTCTCTATCCTCTAATTTATTCCCGATATATACATAAATCTCAGTTAAAGCTTCCTACCTTTGATTTTCTTCTCCCGTCTGCAATCCCTAGTCTCCCGTGTTCGCCACCATAACAGTAAAAAAAAAGGGCTAAAAATAATATAAAAGCCTCCCCAAAATAAAAAATGAAATAAAAGAAAAAAGTTAAAAATGAAATAAAATAAAAGGGAAAAACGGTGGCTCATTTCCCCCTATTAATTCGTCTCCATAAAATAAAATTATTAAATGCATTAATGTAACATCAGAATTCAATTTGACGAGGGTTGAAAGTCTCACAGATTCAGGAGGGTGTGGGGGGAAGTATAGAAATGATTAAGAAACGTTAAAAAGAAGAATTCTTTTTGTAACTCAAAATTTCTCTAATGAATTCGTCTTTTTTTTCTTCAAGATGTTATTTTTTTATGGATGGAGAAGGGAGGGGTGGGGTAGTGGTGGGGTTGGGGGGTAAAGGGAATAAAATCTGTGAAAAGAAATGCCTACCGATTCCTTTAATTGGATCCTGAAACTTCAACCCAGTCAATTTAAAAGAAGAAATCCATTAATATTAAGGAGAGGCACTTCGAAGAGTAATATTTCAGGCTGAAGCACTATAAAACAGAAGATAGTTATTGGAAATAAGAGCATATCAAAATTATTACTATTAAATGATATTTAAGCACTAAATAAAATATGAAAAAGAAATGAGTACTTTTCCGGGGAATCCTTCAGACTACTGCTGATCACTTTTACACTGTATTAAAGTGCTTTATTACAAAACGAATATGTACTAGGGCTGACTTGAGAGTAGTTTTTCAATCCTAGACACGGCCCAATTTAATATAGAGGCGGTCTCGAATCTTGGTCTAGGGTCGGGGTTGGCAATCTTTTCGTTCCTTTGTACCTCTGAAGACATTCTGAGATGGTGATATGTACGCATAAAAAATCAACATCTAAAAAATAAAACTGTATTAATGTTAATAAAAGTTACAACATATCAAAGTGATTCGTTGTCGATAAAAAAACCCCATACCGAATGGTGGATATAACTTCATTATATTATGAAACTAGAATTTTTTAATAAAATGTAATTACCAAATATGAGTACTTCCCACCGGAAATATTTGCAAGCAGCAACTCGATCGAAGTGACATAAGCCATACCACCTGCTACGAACGATTGTTGACCACTAAGCAAAGGCAACCAGTGTTGCAAACTTGTAAGAACGCAATGAGAAAGTAGAAATGTTTTAAAAAAGCCAGAAATGCGTTAAAAAACCCAGGAATCCGTTAAAGAAAAGCTAGAAATGCATTTAAGAAACTAGAAATGCCTAAAAAAGATAGATATGAATAAAACAAAAATGCGTTTATAAAAATCCAGAAATGCATTGAAAGGACAGAAATGTGTTTAAAAAGCTAGAAATGCATATAAAAACCATACATGCTTTAAAAATCCCCGCAGAAATGTTAAATCCAGAAATGCGTTGCCAAGGTGCGTCTAGAGGGCATCTAAACAGCTGGGTTGATTTCTGAAAAAATTATTTAAAAATGAAAACAGATACAATAGATTAACAATGGAAAAATATCTAAATATTTAGCTAGACTAGCAATTGTCTAACGTTCATATAAATGATATGATTAATTATTTTAATCAGATATTAGCTATGTGAAAATGGCAAAATATTTGAGTTATATCAATATGAAAGAAGATTCTTAAATTAATGTAGTTCAACTAGGCTCAATGGTAGGAGCCTATTAGCAACAAGCGAGCGAATCTTCTTTCAAGAATATCCTTGCATATTGGTGGTTCTTTTGCTTGGAAATATGGAACATGCTTAGTGTTTAATGATTGGCAATTTTAGCAGAGCTAGCCAGCATTGCTTTTGCTGGCATCTTCTTCTTTAGCATGAGACACACGAGATTTCTTCTCCGATTCATGTTCATCCAAAGATCCAAATGTTGGTTCTGCCTAAGGAAATAAATTATTATCATGCGGAGAAATTTCTTGACCACCTTGCGTAATATTTATCAGAGTATCAAACTTCTAGTTGAAATTAATACTTAACAAGATCCTAAATTTTGTTATCTTTAAATAAAATTTTTTTCCACATGATCAGTGCCTTTTAAACCTATGTTAAATTGAAAACTGAATTTCACCCTTCAGTAACTAAATAGGAGAAATTAAAGACATAGATAGATCAGAGACAGAGAAAGACCGATACATCTGGCCTTTTATTTTAGTATGATATCGGCAGTTTTTAATGTAGTTAGTAATCTATAATCTATTAATATCTTAAGTGCACAATCTAGCATTTGTCTTGTATGGCACTAGCCACTTAAAATATGACTTAAACTAATATGTTAATGTTGCTACTTACTACTTAGTTAATAAGTACCTAGTACTAATCCCGAAGTCCCTCAGAAGATTGCTTGTTGAGTCGAGGCCAGCAGACAGAATTGTAGTTTTCTTTCTACACTGCATACAAATAAATTGGATACTGTTTCCAGGCTTTTCGACAATTTTAAACTATTTTACGTTCAATACCATAGATTGATCTCTATTAGTAGCATTGTTATCTAAATATATTAAATACTGTTCTGGTGACAACGTAGAATATTTGGTTTCCTTGAGAGTCGGTTGAAATTGTAAAATTGCACTCATTGTTAAAAATTTCCATCTGTAAATAAGATGTTTAGAATGAATTTATTATGAATACGTACTTATACGCTATATAATATGCATATACTATATTATTCGTAAACACTATATTTTGCGTAATATATATAAAAGATGAATAAATTATTTATATTTTAGCTAATTTCTTTCATTAATAACTTAAATTTGGTATACGCATTATTTGACATAATGTACAATTATATAAATAATTAACTATGATATAATGTATAATATCAATGTTTGCAAATCATATACAAGCTTATATATAATCTTTAACATTTTGTTGAAAGAAAAATCTACGACTTCGGGTATGTGACATTATCACTTGTTAAAATAACAACCTAAAGGTGCATACACACTGCGCTGATGACACGTGTTAACACGCCATATGACGTGTTAACACGTGTTAGCAAAAAATCTGGAACATGCGTTCTCATAATGAAGTTCACACTGGTCTGATATGTCGCGTAACACGTCAGCTGACGTGTTACGCGACATATCACGTGTTAACACGCATCAGATGAAAATCAAAACTCCCAGATATTCGTCAGAAGGAAATCTGCGTCAGATAGGTGTAGTAGGCACATATTATTGTATAGTGTTTTAATATTATTGTATGTTGTGAAGTATTCTATAGTGTTTCGATATTATTGTATATTTTGAAATTATTCTAGTGTTTCGATTTTATTCAACGGGTACTATTGTATGGTGACAAATTGATAAAATAAATTAAAAGTGTTTTCGTTATGGAGGAACAGTTAATAGAATATGTTAGAGGATACGATCACTTATTTAATCCACAAAACAAGGATTATAGGGACCTGAAGGCCAGAAGAGAAGCTTGGGAGGAAATCAGCGAACGAATTGGTATTTCAGGTAAATTAACATTATATTTATTTTATTTATTGAATACAATATATAAAGAATACAGTTAGGTAGCAGTTTCAAATAACTTTTTAAGCAGTAGTATACTAATTTCATTTGCTCGCTTGTTTGTTGAGAATTTTCTATTTTTAAAGGTCACAATAATTCACCGTTGAACTCCTTTCTGGTTAATGTGTATTCCTGCCTTTATGAATAGCGTCCCACTGCCATGGGCATTTTAAAGCTCCTTCTTGTGTGACAAAATGCTTCTTGAAACTTTCTCGTACTGCAGCAGCTTCTCGCACATGATTTCTTCTGACTGATTGTAGATCTCCTAATGCCTGAATTTCTGTCTCGGATGCCTGAATACCTTCTTCGAAATTCGTATTCCTGGAAACACGAAGCATGTTGTGAAGGCAGCAGGAAGCCAGTACAATTGAATCAACTGTTTCTGGTTGAACTTCAAGCGGTTTCAGGAAAACCCTCCACCGCCCAGCAAGAATGCCAAAGGCGTTTTCCACAACTCGCCTTGCTCTCGACAAACTATAATTAAAAATCTTTTCTTCATCTCTATTGATTGAATTTTTAGCGATATGTCGCATAATGTACATTTTAAGAGGAAACGCTTCATCTGCTACCATGACAAAGTCGCATGGATCACCAGAAGCGTCAAGTTTTTCAGCTTTAGGAAAATTAAGCAGATTTTTGGCACATTTTTTACCAAAATTAGACCTTTCAAATGTTCCACCATCACTATTCCTTCCAAAAGCTCCTACATCAATCATAATAAATTTATAATTGGCATCTACCAACGCCAGCAAGACAATGGAATGATTTCCTTTATAGTTGTGGTAAGAGGATCCCCCATTGTAAGGGCATCGCATTTGAATGTGTTTACCATCCATTGCTCCTAAGCAATGTGGAAACCCCCATATCTCTTCAAAATCTTTCGCAATTTCTTTCCACTTTATTTGTTCTGGCTCTGGAATATGAATAGATTTAAGTGATTCCCAAATAGCTTGGCAACATTCTTTCACTATTTGTCCAGCCGTACTGAAGCCCATTCGAAAGGAGAATCCAAGTGATCTGTATGAATTTCCTGTCGCCAAATACCTGAAAAAGATATAATAAAAAAATGAAGCTTCCTTTCTTATAACAATAATTATCATAATAATAAAATATGAATATTTTTAATTTCGTTATTAATCATAAAGTTATCTTTTGCAGCTGACGCATGCAAAGACACATGGACAAAACTTCGGAATGCTTATACAAATGCCAGAAAGAGAAGGAACACAAAATCTGGTCAAGCAGCTAAGAATGTTCCTAAGTGGAAATATGAAGACCAAATGTCATTTTTGATCCCAACATTGGAACCACGAAGGTATGTATGATAAATCATTTAAACACACTAATTTCACGTGAAATTTAATCATTCTTTTAATGTCCTTTGCTGCAGTGGTTGGAGGAAAGCCCCAAAGTTGAAAACAATTTGTGCTTTTACATACTTTTATTAATTGTTTTTTTTATTTTTCTATTGTTTCAGTACCCATGGCAATGTGGAACCACTTTGTCCAAGTGTTGATGATGTGTCTAATGCGGTCATCAATGAAACTACTGAAGAGGACTTAAACAGAAGCCAAGTAGACAAAAATGCAGCATCAGAGAAGGGTGCCGATGACAATGGTAATCAAGAAACTACAATTGAAGATCGTACATCAACTCCCAAACCAAAGTATAAGGAAAGGCAGACGGTGGATTCATCCATGAGTGAAATAGTAAACATCAAGAAGAATAACAGCCGTATGCGGGCCCAAACTCTTCAACTTTCAGAAGGCCACAAAACGGATAGAGACGAAACGGAAATGTTCTTTTCAAGTATTGCCATCTCTGTTAAAAAACTTAGTGCCATTGAACAAGCCAGAATAAAGATGGAAATAAGCAATATGGTGTTCAAGGCCCAGATTCGGGAGATGGAGCAGCAAAACCTTTATCAAAACACTGCATCTGGCCCCTTTCATCCACCCGTAGTACCAATCCCATCACCCTCTCCCACATCCTCCATTACATCCTTTGGTGAATCAAACCCCAATTGCTATTCTACCTCGAGTACAGCACCTTCTACCCCTTTACCCGAAATGGAACATTCTACATGTCCTACAGGAATGGCCACACCATATTTTTCTATGTAATATTTTACATATTTATGTGGTTCATGTACCTAATTAGCTGAAAATAAAATTAAGACATCATTGTGCAAGTTTTACTCACCTCAAGCATACAGCAAGTCTCTCTTCTGCTGGTATACATTTCCTTAGTTGAGTGTTGGATTTTGTAATTGCTGGTTTTATAATGTGTAAAAGGTTGTAGAACTCTTCTTTTGTCATCCTAAAGTACATAACAAAACGATCTTCCTCTGACAGTAGTTGAGGAAATAGGTGATGAAACTCACCTAAACTTTCCCTTTTGGCGTTTATAACATTTGTTTGAGTTTTTTTTTCCAGAAGTAACAAGCGCTATAGCTATTGCTACTAACTGCTCCTCTTCTTCATCGAGTTCATTTAACATATTATGATTCATTTTCAATATCTGCAACACAAAATTAGAGGATAAAAAAGAAAGAACGTGCTCACTCCACAAAAAATCAAATCTTTCTGACGTAACATGCATCAGATAAATGAAAACGTTGTTGTGTTATATGATGCAATCTGTTGCTTTGTGTTAACACGTGTCATCAGCGCAGTGTGTATGCACCTTTATGCACACTCGTTGCAGAAAACAAACCGGCGATGTTTAGCAAAGTTGCCCCTAGATGTCGCTTGGACAAAAAAAAAAGTGACTCGCATTGCTATATATTTAAGAATTTAAAATTAAAAGTGATCTTGAGGTCTTAAGTGATCATCAAGATCAAGAACACAAAAAATAAAGTGATATTAGATCAAGATCAATGTCATAATAAAAGTGATCTTCAAGATTAACATCAGATCACGATCTTGATCTTCAAGATCTGA
Organism: Ceratothoa steindachneri; assembly: GCA_963969495.1. NCBI lineage: Eukaryota > Metazoa > Arthropoda > Malacostraca > Isopoda > Cymothoidae > Ceratothoa > Ceratothoa steindachneri. The sequence continues at coordinate 67,730,938 of OZ018327.1, forward strand.
ATCTAATCTTGAAGATCAAGATCGTTCCCATCTCTGGTTAGCAGTGAAAAAGAGTACTACTAACCCCAAGATTTTACATAATTTAAAGGTATTGTTTACACGATCATTATGATGTGTGTGATGAAAAAAATCCCTTCCTGCTCTGGCGAAATGTGAAGCTTGGCATATTTTCCGTGGGTATCATGAATCAGGCCCTAATTCTTATCCATTTCTGGCACGGATCCATTTTTTGCGCTCTTTTATGTTTTGTTGCATTTTCCTTCCACATTTGTGGCAGGATCCATTTTTCGCTCCGTTTGTTTTCTGTTACGTTTTGCTTTCACATTTGTGGTATGGATCAACATTTTCGCACTTTCTTCCCATTTCTTTTGCATTTTGCTTCCACATTTGTGGTGCGGATTAACATTTTAGCGCTCTCTTCCGTTTTCTGTTGTATTGTGCATTGACATTTATGGCACGCACCCATATTTTTGCGCTCTCTTCCATATTGTGTTGTCTCGTGCTTCCACATATGTGGCACGGATCCAAATTTTCTCGTTCTAGCGTTTCTTTTGCATTGTGCTTCAAAGTTTTTTGCACGGATCCAATTTTTCAGGCTCTCTTCCGTTTTCTTTTGCATCGTGCTTATACATTTGTGGCATGGATCCCAATTTTCGCTATCTCTTCCGTTTTTTGTTGCATGATGCATCGATATTTATGGCACGGATCCACATTTTCGCCTTCTTTTCCGCATTTGTTGTACAGATCCATATTTTCTCGCTCTCTTCTGCATTTTGTTGCCTTGTGCTTATATATTTATTATTGCGCTTTCTTCCGTTTTCTGATGCATTTTGTTTCCACAGTTGTGGCACTGATCTACATTTTCGCGGGCTCTTTCGTTTTCTCTTGTTTCTTTTGCATTGCTCTTTCAATTTCTATTATTACTATGTTCTAGAATATCTCTATTTTCTGTAATTTCGGTTTTTTATAATTTCACTTTTTATGATTTTCTTTTTAAATTTGTTTTATATAATTTCTATTTTCTATAATTAAACTTTTCTATAATATCTCTTTTCTACAACATCTCTTTTGATGTTTCCCCTTTTCTATAATTTATCTTATCAAAGTTTTCTCTTTTCTATGATTTTCTTTTCTACAATTTCTCTTTATCTAGTTGCTTTTGAATATATTCTCTCTTTTGCTAGGTATAATTTTTAATTTCTAAAACTTCTCTTTTCTATAATTCACTTTTCGATAATTTGGGAATGAATGATTAAAAAATGTCACTCCTTTCAACCCGATTAACTTTTCAGTCTAGCTTTTATTTTTCGCTGTAGCTTCCAACTTTTGTTTCTCGGTCTGTCCTCGAGTGCGTCTTAGGGTCTTTGCTGGTCTTAGTTCTTCGACCTTTTAAGATTGAACTTAGGGTGTTTGGGGGTTTGCTGGTTTTCGTTCTTCGATCTTTTAAGATTGAACTTAGGGTCTTTAGTGTATTTGCTGGTCTCAGCTCTTCGATCTTTTAAGATTTAACTTAGGGTCTTAGGGGCTTTGCTGGTTTTAGTTCTTAGATCTTTTAAGATTGAAATTAGGATCGTCGTGATTAAATAGAGGATAGTTAACTATATTATCGCATACATTTTCGACAATCATCACCATTGAAGCTCAAATATCATTCCTAGCACATAGTTGACACTATTCTTAAAAAAATCAAACAGTCTCCCATTGATCTTACACCCAGACTTTCACCTTGTTAATAGCAGAATCCATCAGAATTACGTTCACGCCTCTGATAAGATTAATTGTTTATATTATATGCCATTATGTAATCTGGTTAAATAGAAAAAGAAAATTACTTACTCTGTAAACGAAGCTATGTATAAATTGAGAAACGATCATGTGTGTATATGTTCGTGTATGTGTGTGCGTGTGTGTGTGTGTGTGTTTGCAGAAAATCAGAATGGTCACTAAAATGGTAGAACAAGAGATGTTTATCTCCTTGCCTCATTAAACATATTTTTCAACTATTTTCACTCTGACAAAAATCTGCACGGCGAAGGGGGCGAGGGGGAGGGGGGTTGGTGTGGGAACATTTTGGCGAAAACCAGTAAGGGGGAGGCGTAGACTTGGGGTGCAAGGTCATTGCGTGTGTGTACGTGTTTGAATGTGCTCATGAGGGCGTGCGTGTGCTACATTACTACTCTTGCAGCCCTTCTCCCTTCCATATCCCGTAAGGGGCGCGGCGAGTTGCCTTCTTGTCCGCCGTGCTGACGGTACTCTGCGCCCCGTCCAGCCTCAGCTTAGCCTCTTCTCCTTCTTTCTGATAGCCTGAGTTTTTATCCTACTTCCTCACTTTAACTACAACCTCTCCCACAACTTTCTCTGGTCGGCCTCTAATTTCACAGGGTAAAGGCCGACCAGCTTCCTCTCACCCAACTATCCCGGATCGGGGCTGAGGGGTAAGGGGACAACGTTCCCTTACTCTTGAGCTCAAGCCTTGGGTGGTAGGTTCTAAACAACCCGCTTCAGTCCCACCCACACCTTCCTCACACCCTCTTCCATTCTCCGCTCTATCTCTATTTTTACGCCGTGCCCACGGTGGAGCCGTCATGCCGATGGGCTGTCAGGTCACTAGGCGGGAAGAAGGCCTCAAATGGCGGCAGCTGGTTCTTACGGCCCCGTGTTTACCCCTCGCAGAGCGAGCTACTGCGTGGGGTGATGAAGGTTTGTATCCCGTGCTATAAAAGGGGTCCCCATGCCCAATGATGATTTAAAAAAATAATAATACTTCTCCTCGACCATCATCGGAGCCACCTGCAGGCAGCTCCACTGAAATAAATGAAGGTTCTCCCCTCTGTGCTTGCACAGAAGACCCTCCCATACTCCTTTTCTTTGCATACGGGTGCAGGGGAGTCCCCCTCACCCCTTTATAAGGGGACTGCCAAGAAAGTAGGCAGGCGGCCCATAATTGACCGCTACAGCTGGGAGCGGCGCAATAGGACCAACCCCCTTAGGGAGGCAAGGGAATGCAGGGTCCGTCGGCACAAGCCTTCCGAAGGCCTGCATGCGTGCATAATGAGCTTGAGGGGGGCACCGTACGTGCCCCTCTCTCTTTCCCTATAGGATGCCGGTTTGCTGGTCAAAGACAAGATAACCAAAGGTACTTCGAATGGGACCTGTGATGCCTCGGGATGGATGGGGGATGGCCATATAGAGGACCTCCCATGAGATGGACATGGTGCATGAGGCATCCAGCTCCAGAAGATAGAATCTTCCATGTGTTCGCACCCGGGCTTGGTGCCATGCGCATAACCCGAGTCCACCCATATGCAAGCTCCTCCTATGACAGCTCGAGTCTCCGAGGCCTCACAAGGAGAGGAGGGATCTCCTTTCCAGGCTGGCGCTCCTGAGACGGGCAAAACCTTTACCGTTTCAGAGAAGAATCTTGCCGAGGCCAGCTCATCTGGCCTAGGGGATCCTACCGGTGGAGGGGAGAAGCGGCTTCATTCCCGCGGGGGAGCCGTGGATACAGACGGGTCTGCTGCCGTTTCGGTAAGCGACCAAGGCAAGAGCGGCACGTATGGCTTCGTTGCTTCTCCGGGTGGAGAGGCCCAGATGAAGAACAGAACTGCGCAGAGCGGAGCATGGAAAATGTCAGTGCCCCTCATTCAGAAGTTACCTGGAGTTTTCGAGCCCGCTGGCTTCAAACGATTCCTTGTTATTCGCTCCTCTAATAGCAGCATGTTGGCTAAGGCCAACATGGTCCACCAGAGAAGAGCTCTAGCTAGTGTGATTTGTAGAGAGTCAAAGGTGATCCGTTTCTCGGATGGGAGTATTTTGGCGAATGCGTCGATTCCCTCCGAGGCGGCCATGATTAGTGCCCTTCGGACACTTGATGGCACGCCTGTAATTGTGGCACCGCACTCTACCATGAACTTCTTGAAAAGAGTAGCTTATGCGAGGGAACTCGTGGACTACTCCATAGATAATATCACCTTAGAGCTAGCAGACCATAGGGTGGCCAAGGTCGAGCGTGTATGATGAGCAAACTGGAAGGAACCTCGAGACACACCCCTACATTCTTCATCACATTCGACTGTGACAAGCTCCCTGAGTCGGTGCGTGCCGGTTGGAATCGCTACCGCGTGAGGGCATTCGTGCCACTGCCGCGGACGTGCTACTATTGTCACCGCTTCGGCCATACTAATCGCTCCTACAGACGCACAAAGTCGGGGTTACCTGAAGGCTGTGTAAGCTGCTCCAAGGCCGCACACCATAAGTCCAAATCTTGTTTTGCCAAGTTTGTCAATTGGAGAGAGCCGCAACCTGCTTCTTCGAACCAATGTGGTGCGTATTTCCTTGAGAAAGAAATCATTGCCTTTCAGGCTAGGATCGTCTCTCATTTCGCAAGGTTAAGGACTTGGTTCAGCGCCCGGCGATGCCTGAGACGTCGTATGCCTAAATGTTAAGAAAGACATACTCTGCTCCTGGCCCCTCCAGGCCTACGAGCAAAGTCATTTCCGCCCCTTTCGCAACCCATCTGCGGGTTCTACTCACCCTGGGCGCTTACCTGATAAAGCTGACGGCACAAAGGATTCACACCCAGCCCTGGCTAAAACCAAGGCTCCCATCCCTTTCCCCAGCGTGAACGTTTTCCGTAAGTAGAAACGGCCGAGTTGTTCATGAGACTACCTTCCGGGCTCCTAAAGTTTCTCCCCGAAAAGAGCACAGCACTAAGGGAGCTTCTGCTCCTTCGCACACCCAGTGTTAGGCTGTGTGGGTCGGAGACGGTGGATCCTCCAAAAGAGGGACCTCTTCCTCTGAGCCGCCCTTCTCGCCTAAGGTTTCGAGGCGGAGGTAGAAAAAGACGCATGGCGAGCCCGACCTCCCCCGATAAGTCCTCGAAGGCGAGAGTGCCTTCAGCGCATTGTCCGGCCAACAGCGCCCGGAGTTATGCCTCCGGGAAGCGTATGGCCATCCCCATGAGGGTCTTCTATTCGAAGAGGGCCCCCTTATCTCCCCCAAACTAAGCCTGGAGGGCATATTCCTTCAATGGAATTGCTGCGGACTCCGGGCCAACTGGGAGGAGCTGCGGATGTTTGTCTCCTCCCGTTCTCCATTTATTTGTGCAGTAGACCATACTGGGCGCATGCCCCCTGCCAACCTTTCCGGGGTATAAGGGTTTTGCGATTCCACCACCACGGGATGGGGGCCGGGAAGGAAGATGCGTGATTTACACCCTCCATGATGACTCCGTTCAACTCTTCACCCTCAAACAGAAGCATTTTGCCTACATGCGCTATAAGCGCTGCCCGAACGATTTCACTGTCGGTGAACTTCGTCGAGCTAGTGCTAGGTTTCCGATATTTTTTGAAGCACTTCCTCCGCTTTTCTTGGTAGGCATACGTGTCTTCACTTAATGGGAAGATCCCTCTAGCAAAGGTGTGGATGCGGGTCAAAAGGCCTCTAGGCAGTTTCTCATAGGACCCCCTCCCGTTCTCTATGAGAATGGGACCACAATCTTGGATTCCACGTCCGTGGCGAAATCCTTCGTGACCGCTTTCTCCGCATTCTCTAGCCGAAATGCTGCTCCGCCAGCATTCAATTTGCGTCGTGATGCGTGGAAGGTAACCGACTGGACTTTACCTTCAGAGGCGAAGAACCCTTCAACGGCAGGTTTACTTTGAGTGAGTTGCTTTCTGCACTCGCTTCGTGCGTAGACACTGACTGTGCTCCGAAAAACGTCCCGTACGATATGCTTTGAACTTTGGTGAGGGATGCATGGCCTTTATTATGTTAGATTTGTTCAACATGATATGGGTAGAGGGTATCATTACAGACTCCCTCCGAATCACTACTGTGCTCGCTTTTCGAAAACCGGGGAAAGATCACTCCACCCGGCCGCTTTCTGCCCAATCTCTCTAACCTCCTGAGTATACAAGTTATGGAGCTATTGATAAATGTTAGATTAGCCTTCTCTTTGGACAGCGTAGGCCATCTATATTGTATATAGTACCGCTTCCACAAGTTCTACTCCACGTGGGATCTTCTGCTCCAACTGGAAAATGCCGTATGTGACACCTTCCTTCGTAGACAGCACACTACGCCACGGTGTTCTTCAACCTGGAGGAGGCCTATGATACTGCATGGCGATACGGTATCATAGATTCCCCATACGGCTGAGGGGGAGTCCTCTCTGGCCCAATAGAGTAGGAGGATGGTGTCCCGCAGGGAAGTGTCCTCAGTGTCACGCTCTTTACCCTGAGCATTAATGGCATCAACTGGGTGCTGACGGAAGATGTTCTCGCTACGCTCTACGTGGATGACTTTTCGATCTCCTTTGGCGCGGCCCAGATGCCAACTCTGGAGCTTTAACTCCAACAGGAATCTAGCCACGTCTCTCGCTATGCCGAAGCGCAAAGGCTTCAGTTTTTTTTTTGGCGAAGACTAAGGTAGTGCACTTTTGCCGCCATTCACGGCTCTACCCTGACCCAGATAGACTTGTTTCTAAATGGGGTGCGCCTGGAAGTAGTAGACTCGCAGTTTCATGGGAGACTCATATTCACAGCATTCGGATCTCTTGTACCCGCGCCATAGATATTCTCCGTTTCGTGACGTTCACGTTTGGGGCGCTGATTGGGCTACTGCCTTACTTTTTTACCGATCCTTTGTTTGTTCGAAGCTCGACTACGGAGGCGAGTTTTATACATCCGCAGGCGAGCTTGTATTGCGAAAGATGGACTCCATCCATTAAACTGACCTTCGCCTGGCGACCGGTGCCTTCCGGACTTCCTGCATTGAGAACCTACTTGTCGATGCTTGGGAGATGCCACTCGCTCTGCGCCATGCATATTGCATAATTCGTCTTTACGCGCTAGCCCGGCGCCTCCCTCAGTCGCCAACAGCTCTCACTGCATTCGAAGCTGATCTTCACGGCGCCTATGCCTCCAAGAGACGCCGGTCATACCCTAAGACCTTTAGATTTTTTGATAGGAAACTCCTTTGAAAGCTAGGTATAGCTCTCGAGTCGGTGGCGCTCCTGGTTCCGCTCAGGACGACACCTTGGAGGGTACCACCTTCGACTATTTGTCGCCACGCCTTTGCTCCTAAAGCTTCTACATCACTGAGAGTATTTCGTTCGGCCTTTTTGGAGCACACTTCGTGTTACGCTGGAACCGTAACAGTGTATATGGATGGCTCCAAGTCCTAAGATGGGGTCGGTTTTCATGTCATATCCCGTCCATTTGAAGTCAGCGGGGCTCTACCAGGCGCTGCGTCTGTCTTCGCCGCCAAGCTGGTTGCAATACACCGCTCGCTAAGGGAGATAAGGCGACATGCCCGGTTCGGACAAGGGATTGTGATTTATAGCGGCTCACAAAGCACCCTGAGTGCTCTTGAGGCATTGGAATCTCCGCATCCCCTGCTTCGCGATATCCGCGACGCCACGATTTTGGCGGGCCGGCCGGATGACAAGATTATCTTCTGCTGGGTTCCTGGACATGCAGAAATTTCAGAGAATGAGCGCACCGATGAGGGCACCAACAAGTCCGCGAAGACTAGGCGACCGGACCAGCGTTTTGCTCTTCCTCATACCGATTACATGGTAGGAATACGAGCAGCTCTCTGGGCCGTTTGGCTAAGAAGATGGGAGACGGTCGAGGGGAAGTTAAAGTTGCGTGCCATTACTCCGCGACTGTTCTCATGGACCTATCCCCCAATGCCGCGACAGCTTAAGGTCGCTTTCTGTCGTCTCCGAATTGGACACACTCGTGTGACGCACCGCCATTTGATGGAGCGCTCGCCTGCGCCTTATTGTGACGACTGCGTTGTTCCCTAGAATGTTAGGCACATTCTTGTTGAATGTCCTATTCTGTGTGATCTCCGCGCACGTTACCTCTCCTGGTTCCGGGACGAGCGGGATCGCTACCGCTTATTCCTTGCACTCGGGACGGATTCGTGCACACCGACTTGTGGAGTTTACGACTTTTCGGAGGAGACTGACCTCCTCCTCCACTTTATTTGATTGTTTTTGTCGGTCGTATGTTCCTGCGCCGGGGGAAGGCAGGCCTACCCCCGACGCCGGAGCCCGCTTCCTTGTTGTCTTTTTGCTTTCTTTTTTTTTTGTCATTGCTTTTTTAGCCTTTGCTTTTTATCGTTGTTATTTATTCATATATCTTTATTTAGTTTTTAATATAGCCTAGTGTAGGCTCCGGTGAGTTCGGCGACTTATGCCCCAGTTAGGCAGTCACCACATGGGCTCCTCAATTAAAAAATAATTCTCTCTTCCATACGTCACCTTTCTACTTTCTCTTTTTACCCTCCGTTTGAAACGTCTCTCTAACCCCCGCCCCATGATTCAATGGGGGAAGGGAGCCATTATTACTCGCTATTTATGACATTTGCGAAACATCTCCTTTATTAAACGATCCTATGTTGAGTCAACGGAATAATGGCTGGACTTTGGGTACGAGAGGGGGGAGGGGGGACTTGAGGATTGGCAAGGTAGTGGCTGGTGTGGTGGTGGATCTGGCTTAAGGCTTGCAGTTGGTCAGACTCAAGCATCGGAACTTGGTATATGGGAAGGAAATTAGGCATACATATATTGCAAGGATGAGGGAAAAGAAAGGGATAGAGGAGAAATAAAGATTAGAATATAACAGAAAAAATTCAATGTTGTAGACAGGACGCGGTATTTGTGTGTGTAAGAGGGTTGTTATAGGGAGTTATAAGTAAAATAAAAGCCTTAAACGATCTTGCGAGTTAGAGGGGAAGTGCTTTTGTAGGGAAGAATTTGATTCATTTAAGAAAAATGGAAAATAAGGTGTGTGCGAGAGAGAGAGAGAGAGAGAGAGAGAGAGAGAGAGAGAGAGAGAAACTATAGAAACAAGCACAAGCAGAGACCCTAAGGTCCGCAAAAGGCCAGTCCGCTTACAGAAGATGTAACCTACCACTTTATAACGTTAGTGTATCATGCTTTTTTTACATGCTGTTTTTTGTTATTCTGTTAACTATTTTAACTCTACGGTACACACTTATCTACATATGTACCCTTTATATATATTTTTACATGATTTTTAAACAAATATTTCTTTTCTACTGTACACATTTATCTACATGGGCATCATTTGGCCTTTCTTTACATGCCTTTTCTAACTATTTCACTTCTACGGTACACACTTATCTACATGTATACCCTTGACATGCAGGTTCAGCTAACCCTCACTTCAAATACACGAACACGCTTCTTCTAACCAGGAGGGGGGCGAGGTTGATAGGATAGTACTCTCTTCTCCCGCAGGCTTCGCCTGCTAGTGATGAAAATTATATACTTATAGGACAGACAGAAAAATAAAAGGGGAATTCACATTCACTCCACGCAGGGAGGCGTCACTGGCATCTTTTTATTGCTCATTTAATTTTATTTCTAACTCCTCATTTCGTATGACGTTTTCTTCTATGCTCCTACTACGCTATATTCACACTATTGAAGTACTCATCAAGTCGGCTTTTGAACATATTAACTGATGTGCTTTCTACTACACGGCTGGGCAGGCTATTCCACGTTCGCGTGATTTTAAACGTGAACTGATATTGAGCGATAGTAGAGTGAAAGCGCTTGTTCACTAATTTTAAACCAATTTGGCGTGTATTGGCCCTTTCGTCCATCTCGAACAATAGTCTGCAATCAATATTAGTAAATCCTTTGAAGATTTTGAATACTTCGATCAATTGTCCACGAAGTCGTCTATTTTCAAGGGATAGTAGGATTAATGAGCGGAATCTATCTTCATACGGTTTGTTTCGGATTCCAGGAACTAGTTTAGTAGCCCGACGTTGCACTTTTTATAACTGTGCTATATCCTTGTTTAGGGAGGGACACCAAAATTGAACCGCATATTTAAGGTGTGGGCGCACGAGCGATTTGTATAGTTAGAGTAAAATTCTGAGTAATACACCCAAGCATTCGGTTTGCTATTTTACAAGCTTCTGAACATTGTTTCGATACTTTAAAGGCCTCCGATATTAAAATCCCGAGGTCTTTTTCTAAGTTAACGGATTTGAGAATTCGGCCTTTCATATGGTATTCTACTTTTAAGTTATGACATCCTTAATGCATTTACTTATGTTGAAACCCATTTGCCATTTATCCGCCCATTCGACAATTTTATTAAGTTCTCTTTGCATTTGCTCTACATCGAGTCTCGAAAGGGCACGGCTTCCCAGCTTTGTGTCATCTACAAATTTCGAGATCCTACTAAACACTCCAATATCCAAGTCATTAATGTAAACAATAAATAATAATGGGCACAGGACTGACCCCTGAGGTACCCCGCTGATGACTGGGGCCCACTCTGAACACGCCCTATTTACAACAACCCACTGTGAACGACGATTTGATAGCCAGTTTTTAATCCATTTAAGTATGTTACCCCTCACTCCAATTGCTCTAATTTTCATCAATAGCCTTTCGTGCGCAACCTTATCAAAGGTCTTTTAAAGTCAAGCTAAATTATATTTCTCAGCTCTAGTTTCATCGTAGATGCAAATCGTGTTATGAAAAAATTTGAGTAAATTGGTTGGCACGAGCGCACCCGTCTGAATCCATGCTGGGAGTCTGCAATTAAATTATTAGCCTCACAATGGCACACCAACCTATCTCTTATTATTGATTCTAAGAGTTTTCCAATTACAGAAATTAGGCTGATGGGATATAAATTAGTAGGCTCAGATTTATCCCCTTTTTTGAATATCGGCGTAACATTAGCACGCTTGAACTCTATTGGAACTAGGCCTTCCTCTATTGATCGATTGAAAATCGTGCAGAGCGGTCTTGCCAATTCATTTTTTAGTTCTTTAAGATGGGTTGGGTACACCCCATCGCGCCCGGGCGACTTCGATTTTTTCATTTTATTAATATACGTGAGAATCTCCCCTTCATTTATACTTATGTTGTATAGGATATTTTGTCTTTCAAGATTTATGTCCTCGCTTAGTGTTGTTAATTGTGTCACGTCCTCAATATATTGTAAAAACGCTCGAGAAGTGCTCATTTAATATTTTAGCAAATTGTTCTGGGACGTCCGTCATGACATCATCTTTACCTCTGATCGGCTCTAATGAACCCTTTATTGGCTTTCTACTGTTAACGTAACTATCAAAACCGTTTCGGTTCGTGCTTCGAATTTATAGCAAGGTCTTTTTCATATTTCAGCTTAGCTTCTCTAATGGCCCGCTCTACCAGCCTTCGAGAGTCTACGTATTTTTCCTGATTTGTTATCGTTTCGTTTTTTCTAAAACTTTGATAGTCTTTATTACACTCCCGAATTAAGTTAATTATTAAAGAGCTAACCCACGGTGCTCTCTTTGACTTTCCATTCTTTCGACGTACGTACTTAACTAACTCGGAATCCATCGTGAGCACGTTTTGCTGTAGCTCCGAGTACATTCCCTGTACTGTCTTATTATGAAAACATCTCTCCCAGTTTATCCTTTGAATCCGGTCACGGAAGGTGAGAGTTACATAGAGTTACATAGATACACAGATCACACGGGCCTTACGGCCCAGACTAAGGTGATCTGGCCTTAAATCTGCTGCCACTTACACATAGAATAGTAGAAGTAAAGGATAGAAAAGTTTTAGGCTCTCCCCACCCTCCACTCCCTCCGGCAAAAGCCGTACATGAAATAACTTGGGAAAAGTACCTCGCAGGTGTAAGAAGACAGTACCTGAAGGAAATTTGCATTGAATAGTAATTAAATGAAATGAATATGAAAACCACTTACATACACCTGAAAGAGTTATAGTTTTGTAATATTATTTTATTTTGTAGCTTATGCTAAACAATTCCAATATTTTCTAAAGTGTTTGTCTAATCTCATTTTAAATGAGTCTATAGTTCTGCTGTCCACTACCTCGTTTGGCAAATTATTCCAATCATTAATAATCGAGTAAGTGAAGAAGTTTTTTATTACATCCATAGTGGCTCTTTTACCCTGAAGTTTTGAATCATGTCCACGGGTGGGACACTCCCCTGTCAGTGTAAACAAGTTATTGGCATTAACGTTGTTAAATCCTTTAAGTATTTTGAAGCCCTCTATATGCTGCCCCCTTAGTCTTCGTTTTCTGACGGAAAATAGATGGAGTTTTTTTAGCCTCTCGTGGTAAGGTTTGTTACGTACTGACGGGATAAGTTTTGTCGCTCTGTGTTGTACAGCTTCTAATTTATCTATGTCTTTTATTAAGTAAGGGGCCTAAAACTGCACAGCGTATTCGAGATGGGGCCTGACAATACTTTTATATAGTGGCATAATTATCTCCTCGCTTTTATAAATAAAGTTTCTTTTTATAAATCCTAGTGCTGTGTTAGCTTTGTTTGCAGCAATTGCGCATTGGTTTGATGTTTTTAAGTTTTCTGTAATTATTACTCCTAAATCTTTAACCTGCGGGGTTGTGTTTATTAAGCCGCCTTGCATTGTATAGGTGTATTTTTTGTTTTTTGTTCCGCACTGAAGGATTTGGCATTTGTTGATATTAAATGGCATTTGCCATTTCTCAGACCATTCGGTAATTTTATTTATATCAACTTGCAGGCTAGCCCTGTCCTCTTCGCATAATACTGAGTTACCTACTTTCGTGTCATCTGAAAATTTAAATATGATATTATTTATTCCAACCTCTATGTCATTGATGTATATAGTAAATAAAATAGGCCCCAGGACTGATGCCTGAGGAAAACCGCTGGTAACAGATACCCAGTCTGATTCCACGCCATTTATTATCACTCTCTGCTTCCTGTTTTTTAACCAGCTACTAATCCATCCGTATATATTACCGTTAATTCCTAGCGTACGCACTTTTTTCATGAGTTTCTGATGGGGAATTTTGTCAAATGCCTTTTTGAAATCTAGATAAATTATATCTAATGATTTAGTATCGTTATATAGGTTGAAAAGGTTATGGTAAAAGTCGATTAGGTTTGTTAAGCACGATCTCTTAGACCTAAAACCATGCTGGCTATCACGTATAAGGTTATTGTTTTCGAGGAACTCTACTAGCTTGTCTCTAATGATCGTTTCGAGCAACTTTCCAACTATTGAGGTTAAACTAATGGGTCTGTAATTACTGGCCTGGTTTTTACATCCCTTCTTAAAGATAGGTGTGACGTTAGCTTCCCTCCAATCATCAGGGACGACCCCATGCTCGATAGATTTGTTAAAAATGAGAGCAAGTGACTCTGCTAACTCATTATGGACATGTTTTAAGATTCTCGGGTAAAATTTATTAGGACCAGGAGTCTTGTACGAGTTCATTTTCTTTAATTTATCAATTACTAGTTGCGGATTTACTTCCAGGCAACTTAGTGATGGGTGTCTGACCTGTATAGACTCGTTGTTATCGTTATTAGTATATCCTAAGGTGAAGACTGAACTAAAAAACTCGTTTAAGATATTAGCCATACCCATATCATCTGAAATAATTTCACCCAACTGGTTTTTCAAGGGGCCAATCCCGCTTCTCATTTGCCTATTTCTATTGATATAAGTATAGAAGTGTTTGGGATTAGTGGTGCTTGCTTTCGCTATCTCGATTTCGTATTGACGTTTCGTTGATCTTATGAGTGTTTTAACCTTTCTTCTGCTAGTGTTATATTGTTGGTTAACTTGATAGTTTCTATTGTGTTTTAATAATGTGTGGATACGGTTTCTATCTCTAATTGCTCGTTTGATGTCATTATTAAACCACGGTGGCTTGCATCTATTCGCGTTACTATTCCTTGTCTTAAGAGGAACATGGTTTTCATGGGCTATAAAAAATAGTTCTTTAAATTTATTCTAAAGTTGGTTTACATCTTCTAGTTCTATCAGCTGTTCGTGAATATTTCTCAGGGCTTCTCTGAGGCCATCTAAGTTAGCTTTCCTGGGATTTAATAACTAGGTCTAGTATATTATTTCCTCTGGTTGGCTCCCTTACGCATTGGTGTAAATAATTAGTATATATATATATATATATATATATATATATATATATATATAGAGAGAGAGAGAGAGAGAGAGAGAGAGAGAGAGAGAGAGAGAGAGAGAGACAGAGAGAGACAGAGAGAGACAGAGAGAAACAGACAGACAGACAGACAGAGTCACAAGGAATAATAGCACTTCAGAGGACATTGCTGACCATACCGTGGAGATATGGAAAGTATATCATAGATGAAGGCTCTCCCCGTCCACCTCTCCTACCTGCATTTGCGGGCCAGAAAGCTGAAACGATACCTAAATGTGCCTAAAAAAGAACACAAACAGAAAATTTATATAGAAAAGTTGAAACCTATCGACTTTACTCAAATCTATAATAAGGTGGTACCATCTAGCTCAAGGTGTGGGTTATCTGTTCAAGTCAAGCTTTGAACTGTTTAACTAACGAACTGTTCACCACTTTTGGCAGTACACGCTTCCCCGTTCCACAGATTTTGTACGAGAAGAAGTTGCCTCAAATGCTAATATGGAATTGCGGTAATTCCAGTTTGTAACCGTGGTTATGTGTAACATTTGCGTTCAACGTGAACAGCCTCCTGTGATCTACGTTTTCAACTACTCGCATTATCTTAAAAGTTTCAATCAGCTGGCCTCGTAACCGGCGCGTTTCCAAGGAGAATATTCCTAGTTCTCGTAGCCTATGTTGATAACTTTTATGTCTAAGGGAGGTTATCAATTTTGTGGCGTTAGCCTGCACCCTTTCATTCGTTCAATAACCTTCCTCAGGTTTGGGGACAAGAATTGTACGGCGTATTCAAAGTGTGGCTGGACTAGGGAGTTGTACAAGGCGAGAACAATCTGCTTATTCGGAAGCTAAACGCCTCTTTATGTGCCCCAGCGTTTGCTTGGCCCTCTTTTCCACCTGGAGGCACTGCCTGGATAACTTTATATCACTGCTGATTAGCAGGCCTAAACCTTTTTAAAGGTTAGTGGTATCTAGTTGTTTACCTAGCAAGGAGTAGTTTCCCCGAGGGTTATCATGGCCGGGTGTATTACCTTTCACTTTTCAAGGTTAAATGGCATTTGACACCTTTCTGACCACTCGCCTATCCTGAGAAGGCTATTTCGCAGGCGTTCCACTCCTTCTCGCGAACTCATACTACTTCCTAACTTGCTATCGTCAGCGAAGTTGGCTATCGAGCATATTAGTTCATCGTATATATCATTGATGTAGACGATGAACAATATAGGCACAACACTGAGCCCTAGAGCCCCCCGCTTCTGACTGGCGACCATTGCGAGGCTACTCCGTTGATCTTTACTCGTTGCTTCCGTCCCGAGAGCCACTTTTCTATCCATTAGGCTACCTTGCCGGTAATGCCAAGGGCGCGGACTTTATTTATCAACCTGCGGTGTGGTACCTTATCGAAGGCTTTTTGAAAGTCCAGGTATAAGATATCCACACCTCGGATACGGTCATACCCACTCAAAATACTCTCAAAAAATTCTAGTAGATTAGTGAGACATGAATGGTTCTTGCGAAATCCGTGCTGGGAATCCAAGATCAGGTTGTGCGCCCATAAATGATGCACTATACGGTCTGCGATTATTTCCTCAAGCAGTTTGTCTACCCTGGATGTCAGACTAATATGCAAGTAATTACCCGGACATTCGCAGTCCCCCTTCTTATATATGGGAGTTACGTCTGCTATTATCCAGTCTTCCGGAACATCTCAAGGTTTCCAAAAATTTGTTGAGAATGGTGGTGAGGTGTGGAGCGACCTCTTCACTAACTTCTCAGAGGACTCTCGGAAGAAAGCCATCTGGACTTCGAGACTTATACGGGTTAAGGTTTCCTAGTCTGGCTACTACTTCATTTCTCCCTAAGACTATTTCGCATAGGTTTTCACCCTCTTCAAGATTAATCCCCGGCCTCGGAGCTGGATCGTAAACTTCCCTCGTAATACGGAGGCGAATTAGCCGTTCAACACGTTGGCGATGTCTGGTTCTGACTTCTGTAACACGCCATTGTCATCTCTCAACAGTCCCATGCTATGACGAATCGGTTTGCGGCTATTAACATGCAGGAAGAATTCTTTCGGGGTCTCTACAGAGGGAAGCCACCCGAATTTCCTAGTTGCGCTTAGCTCTGCGCATCAGTGCTTTAACTTGCCTACACATTTCCCTGTATTGAAGAAACCTTTCTTCAGTTATTGTAGGCAGTTTTCCTGTTAGTGGTGGCTTTTCATGGCATATTAACCTCACCACATTATTCCGTTCCCTGTCGGCTTGAGACCATTCCGCCCCAGTCTCTCACAATTTGTGAGCGTCAAATGGTGTTATTTACAGAGGTTCCAAAGCCTCTATACTGGTTGATGAGAGTTGATAGTAGGGGTGTTACACATATACACATAAATAGATATAAAGAAGCATACATTTATACAGAGAGACACGATAGCTCCTCCTCTTTTTTTTAGATATTGAGAAGGGTTGAGAAAATGTGGGTAAGTTAGAGAAGGAGACAGAATCAGAGAGGACAAAGGAGAGAGTAAAGGAGAAACCAAAAATATAGAAAAAGAGAGATAAATTTAGATGAGAGAGAAGGGGAGAGAAAAGAGAGGAAAAGAGTAAAGATGATGAGTCATTGAGAGAGACTGAAAGAGAGAAATGGCTAGATGGACAAATATATGGAGATATACATCTTTCATCTATATACACATATGAGTACATATAGAAACAGTTACAACAATATATACACATACATAGAAACAGCGAGGAAAAAAGAGAGAGGAGAGGGCTAAAGGGGGAATACAAAGAGGCAGAGAAAAAACGGGAGCAAGAGAAAAAAAGGAGCGAGAGATAAGATAAGGAGACATAAGAGAGAGAGAGAGAGAGAGAGAGAGAGAGAGAGAGAGAGAGAGAGAGATACAAAACAAGGGATAATAGAAAAATGACTTAAGACAGAAAAATAAGAGAGGGAGAAAACAGATTAGGAGAAAAATAGGGAGCGGGAGAAGAGAGACAAAAGAGAAAGGGGTAAAGAGAGATAGAAAGGGAGTGGAAAAGAGATGGTGATAGATAGATCTATAGATAATTGAGAAAGAAGAGAGAAGGAGACGAGAGTAAAAAGGAACATAAAAATGAATTTAAGAGTTAGAAAAAAGGAGATACTGAGATAGATAATAAGAGAGTGAGTGATTGGGAGAGACAGAAAGAGAGGAATGGCTAGATAGACAGATAGATGGACGTATACATCTTCCATCTATATACACATACATATAGTCAAGGTTAAAACACGTATATATAGACATATACACACAAATGAGAGAGAAGCAGCGAGGTAAAATTAGAGAAAAAAGAGAGAAGAGAGGACAAAAGTGGGGAGAATAAACAGGAAAAAGGAAGAGCGAGAGACAACGAGAGACTTAGTGAGAGCTACAAGGACAAGAAGTACCCTAGGAGACCTTACGGTCCATTCAAAGAGGGTACCTTTGGCTAACAGTTGAGCAGGCACAGTACTGCACAACAACTTAAGTGCCCAAACGGCCACTTTTCAAGACTTTGTCCAGTCTTGACTTGAACTGATCAACAGAATTGCTGTTGACAAATTCCACTGGAAGTGCGTTCTAGCTACCGCAGATGCTGGATTTAAAAAGTTTACCACACAGGTCACGGTGGTAACGCTTCAGTTCAAGTTTGTAGCCGTGATTTCTCGTTCTGCCCTCACTGAGTTGGAAAATATCCGTGCAGTCTACATTATCGAACCCTCGAAGTATTTTAAACACTTCGATAAGCTGACCACGCAGTCTTCGGGTCTCGAACGAGAACAGATCTAATTCCTTTAATCTATCATCGTAACTTTTGTGTCTGATAGAGGAAATCAGTTTGGTTGCCCTGGCTTGCACGCGTTCCAATCTCGCGATGTCCTTTCGAAATGAAGGACTCCAAAATTGTACGGCATACTCCAGGTGGGGTCAGACAAGTGAATTGTACAAACAGGGTGCTATTTCCTTGTTTTGATATCCAAATTGGCGCTTTATGTAGCCTAGAATCCTTTGGGCCTTTTTATCCGCCTTAATGCACTGTTTCGAGAACTTGAGGTCGCTAGTGATTGTTACACCCAAGTCCTTCTCAGTGTCGGTGGATTCAAGAGCAGTGGCCTTAAGGATATAATGAGATTGGGGGTTTCGGTGGCCGATATGCATCACTTTGCATTTGTTCTCGTTGAGTGGCATTTGCTACGTGTCCGACCACTCCCCAATCTTCCGAAAATCATCTTGAAGGTGGGCAGTATTTTCTTCCTTTGCGACGTTCATATCAAGCTTGGTATCATCGGCAAATTTAGAAATCTTCGCAACCATTTCACCGTCCATGTAATTGACGTTTATGATGAACAGAAGTGGTCCCAGGACAGAACCTTGAGGAACACCGCTAGTAACGGGCACCCACTCAGAAGCCTGTCCATTCAACACTACCCGTTGCCGTCTGCCGTTTAGCTAGTTCTCTATCCAACTTGCTACATTTCCGTCTACGCCCGGCGCACGCACTTTCCGAAGGAGGCGGCGGTGTGGCACTTTATCGAAGGCTTTTTAAAAGTATAAGTAGATAATATCCACCGTCTTAGCCCGGTCGTGCTCTCTATAAACGCAGTGGAAGAATTCCACAAGATTCGTTTGGCATGTCAAGTGCCTTCAGAACCCATGCTGGGAACTCCTCAATCGATCTCAAGTTGGTCTCTAAATATGACGTCATTTTGTCCACCAAGATGCTTTCCAGGATTTTACCGACTATTGAGCTTAAGCAAATATGTCGGTAGTTCGACGGCTGCCTAGGGTTTTTCTTTTTGAGAATAGGAGTTACCTCCGCTTTACGCTAGTCTCTAGGAACGCATCCGGTCTGGATTGACATGTTGAAGATTGTGCTCGAATGTCGTAACACTTCATCGTGCACTTCTTTCAACTCTTTAGGTAGAAACGCGTCCGGGCCAGGGGACTTATTCGTCTTTAGATTAGTGATCTTTTTTTTTATTTCTCCTTGAGTGAAGTCAATTTCCTCCAGCTTTTTACCCAAGTAGGAATCTGTGGGCTGGGGGATGGGACCACTCTCTTCAATAAACAATGAAGAGAAGTAGTGCTTCAATGCCCCCTCCTCATTCATTAAAGGGCCAATGTGGGATGGATTGGCTTACGGCTGTTTACATAACTAAAGAACTCCTTGGGATTCTCCTTGCAAACTCTCGCCACTCAGAGCTTCTTGACACGCCTTGCCGCCCTTATGCTGGATTTCACTCTCCTAGCTAGCCTACGGTACTCTTCAACTCTCCAGAAATCTTTGACTGCCGGTACATCGTTCTTTTCTCCCTCAGCAGTTGGCCAATTTCTCGATTAAACCACTTTGGTTGAACAGAAGACCGACGGAGGCTTTTTAAATGGATGAATCGTGATTAAAGACTCATGAACGTAGTTTTGAATCTATTCTACGAATCTTCAACACCCTTGCACACTTCTAGCCTCGCATCAGTCAATCTAGCACGAAGACCTGCTAACGTGTTGAACGACTACTTCACTTCTGTATTTACAATAAAGAAGATAGTCCAACCCAGAGGCTGGGGGTGTATCTCAATGCAGGGGAAAACCTAAGCGAGATAATATTAGACGACGAGGAAGTGGATGCTAGAATATAGAACCTTAACTCGTACAAGTCTCCAGGTCCAGATGGCTTTCTCCCTAGAGTCCTTCCTGAAGTGAGCGGTGAGGCTGCTCCACAACTTACTACGATCTTTAACGGATCGTTGGAAACTGGGGAAGTACGAGAGGACGGCGGACGTGACCCACATATTTAAGAATGGAGAGCGCGAAAACCCGTGTAACTACCAGCCTATAAGTTTGACCTCCGTTGTGAGCAAATTTTAGAGAGCATGATAGCAGATAAAATGGTAAAGCACCTAGAAACAAACAACTTGATCCTGGATTCCGAATACGGATTTCGCAAGAACCGATCGTGTCTCCAAATCTACTAGAGTTCTTTCACAGAATTCTGGGTGAGTGCGGTCGTAGTCGGGCTGTGGACATTGATAAGGTGCTACACCACAATTAGATGTGCAAAGTCCGCACGGCTGGCATTACATGTAGGGTGGCCAGCTGGAGCGCGAACTGGTTGTCAGGCAGGCGACAAAGAGTGAGTATAAACGGGGTAGACTCGAGATGGGCCTACATGAATAGTGGGGTACGTAAGGATTTCGTGCTCGGTCCACTCTTATTCATCATCTATATAAATGATATATACGATGGGTTGCTTTGCTCGATATCCAAGCTCGCATAAGATACAAAATTAGGAGGCAGCGTGAGCTCACGCGAAGGAGTGGAAAATCTGCAAAGCATCCTTCAGAGGTTAGGTGAGTGGTCGGAGACTTGGCAGATGACATTTAACTTTGTCAAGGGCAAGGTGATGCACATTGGCTATGCCAGTCCTCGAAAAGACTACCACTTGTTAGGTAGAGTTCTGGAGGTGAAGGACCTAGAAAATGACTTGGGTGTGCAAATCAGCATGACCTAAAGATTTCCAGGCAGTGTGCCCATGTAGGAATAACGGAACAAAGACTATTGTGTTACATAGAGAGTCAATTTCGCTTCCGTAACAAGGAGATTGTCCTCAAATTGTACAAATCACTAGTCAGACCTCACCTGGAATACGCCGTTCAATTCTGGTCCCCTACACTGCGTAAGGATATAGATAGACTGGAACGTGTCCAGACTAGGGCCACCAAGCTAAGTCCCTCACTTAGGCACAAAGGTTATCAGTGTAAGCTTCAAGAATTGGGGCTTTTCTCTTTGGAGACGCGGTGATTACGAGGCCAGCTGAAAGAAACCAAGATTTTAAGGGGTGCCGAAAACGTGGACTACAGAAGGATGTTCACGCTGAACACAAATTTGACCCGTAACCATGGTTACAAGCTGGATTTGCCCCCGTTCCAGACTAGTATTTGCGGGAACTACTTCTCGTATAAGATATGCGCTACATGGAACCGTCTCCCGGTCGAGGTGGTGAATAAATCATGTATAGACTAGACGATGTAATCCATGAATATGTATAGAACGTAGATTATAGAAACAAGTAAAATAGGTTTCAGCTATAAAATTAAAATTTCCTGATTGTGATCCTTTTTCTCATCACAATCAGTTGTCTTTTCCGCTTTCTGTGCCCGTAAAAGCAGGTGGGAGAGGTCGGAAGGAAGAGCCTTCGCCTGTGCTATGCTTTCTCTTAAGATATTCCCAAAATAGTATCTCCACGGCATGGACAGTAATGTCCTTTGAGATTCTTTTCCTTGTGACTCGTTGTTCCACTAGTTCTCTCATTCTTACCCATCTTCTCTCCTTCTCTTCCAATTCTCTCTTGTTCTCACTCACTTTCTCTATCATCTCATTTCTATTTATCCTACTCTCATATCCCTAGTCTTTCTCTCTCTCCATTCCTCATTCCTTCATTATCTCGCCTCCTATTTACCCTACATATGTTTCTAGTGCATTATAACATTTCCTTCCCTCTTCCATTATTTTTCCCCCTCTTCCACTCTCTCATTTTTATGACTATCTCAATCTCTTTCATCTCTTTTTTCTCTATCCATCTTTAAACCTATCACCATCTCGCTCGCTATCTACCTCTTTTTTCCTCTTTTTTTATCTTTTGTCTCTCTCTATTCTCCCGCTCCATTTTCCCCCTCCCTGCCTCTTTTTTCTGTCTTTTTGTCCTTTCCATCTTATCTCTTTTTCTGACTCTCACTAACTCTTCCTCTTTTATGTATCACTATCTTCTCTCCCGCTCCCTTCTTTTCTCGCACTCCCTCTTTTCTCTCTCTGCCAGTTTTTATCCCCCCTTCTTGTCCTCTGTTTCTCTCTTTTTCTCTCTCTATGTGTGTATACCCATTTTTTACTCTCTACCTCTCATTCGTTTGTCTTTTTTATTCTCCCGCTCCCTCTTTTCTTCCCCTACTCTTTTTTTCTTGCTGCATCTTTTTTCTTTCTCCTTGTCCCTTCTTTTTTAGAGCTTTTTCTGTCTCTCGCTAAATCTATCTTTCTCTTTTATGTATCTATTTACTCTCCCGCTTCCTTTTTTCTCTGCCTCTTTTTACTCTACCCAATTTTGTCTTCTCTTTCTCTCTCTTTTTTCCCTCTCTGTTTCTCCCTCTATGCGTGTGAATATGTATGTAGATTGGTGTTGTAACTGTGGTTTGTACCTATTTACGTGCAGGAAGAATTCCTTTAGGTTCTCTTTGCAGAGGGACGCGACCTGAAGTTCCTCATTGCGTTTAGCTTGGCCTACCAGTGTTTTAACAGTTCTAATATTTTGTATATACTGCAGGAGACTCTCGTTGCTACCACTACTTCTCCATTTTGCGTAGTTCTTTTTTCTCTTGCAAATTGCGGAGGCAATGCTGCGATTGAACTATTTGGGTTGGACGTATTTTTCATTCCCCTCTTGTTTGGTAACGAACCTGGACTGCTGGTTTATGAAGCGGTCTTTGAATCTCAACTAGTTGGCTGAGGCACTTTCACCACTTACAGGTTCCAGTCGGCTTATAGCATCTCGTAGACCGTTGAAGTTAGCGCGGCGGTAATCGGGTTTGTAGGTAGCATCGCGAGAGGGAGTGCCGCACGGAGCGCGCAAGGTGAATAAGACTGTTTGGTGATGGCTACCACCCAGACATTCACCCACGCTCAGTCCAGAGACCATGTCATCCTCAGTGGTGAACACCAAATCCAACAAGTTCTGACCTCTCGTCGGCTCTTTGACCCACTGTGTCAAAAAGTTATTGTCAACGAAGTCAATGAGTCGTCTTCCCTACTCGTCACACGATCTATCACCCCAGTCAACACCACGGCAGATAAAATAGCCCATAATCAGGCTTGGGCGATTTTCCACCAACTCGGCAAGTTTAGCGTACAGGTTTGAGTCCGCTTTGTCGGGCTGCCTTTGCGGCCTGTATACCACCACGAGTCGGTATGGGGAGCTGCTTAAATTTATGTTTGCTCCTAGGATCTCGTAGACAATTCTAACATTGCAATCAACCGCGGGAAAGCAGTTACGGACGTATAATAATACTCGGCCGCCTTCTCGATTGTATCTATCGCGGTGGAATATCGTGTAACCAGGAATCATATACTTACCCTTGAAAACTCGGGTGTCAGTTTGCAGCCAGGTTTCTAAGTTGGCAACTACGTCTATTTCCGTGTCACCGGACAATATGACTACAAGTTTGTCCCACTTGTTTCGTATTGACCTGGTGTTAAGGAATAGGCATTTAAGGAAACGCGGGCTATTCCTCACGTACCCTACCCTTAGTCATTTCCCTGCGGTACGGTCGAGTTGTTATACCCTGAAGCGGGCCCAGCATCTCGAGTGCCCCCCTTTCAGAGTCGCAGAGATCTGGCCCGTGGGGACCCGGATCTTGTTCGCCGCGAGAAGGCTCCGTACTCCCCCGAGTTTGAGATAAAGCCTGTTCGCCAGAAACGGGCGCACCGACGTTTATCTCCCTAAGCTTCAACCCAGCCGCCTTCTCATGGAAGCCCGGTTCCTCCTCGGCAGCAGAGTTCTCTATACCCTCCTCCGATCGAGGTGAGTTGGGTTCACCAGTGACGGGAGCCTCTACGCCTTCCCCCCCTGATCCTAACTCTAAGATATAGGTAGCTCAGGTTGAATAAGTGGGAAGAGAGATAGATAGATAGATAGATAGAGAGAGAGAGATTGAAAGAGCGAGTGCTAGATCTACATAGTGCAGTACATACAAATCTACTCATTTTCAGTCGGTATCTTTGTATACAAGGTGTTCGAGCGGGAAGGAATGTGTGAAGATGAGAACGACCGGAAGAGGGAGTAAGTAGTCGGATGGGGGAGAAAAAAAATCTTATGGGAAATAGAGTTAGATAGAAAGAGAGAAAACAACAGAATTAAAAAAAAGAGAGTAACGCAAAACGATAGAAAGATAAAAACGGAAGGGTGAGAAGGTGCTAAAGAACGAGAGATAACGAGCAGAGGAGGTGGGGGAGTAGAGCGAGAAAGATGGGCATATTATCCTTTAAAAAGAGAGAGAAAGAGAAGATAGGGAAAAAGAGTGAAAGTGAGATAGATAAAAGAGAGAGAGAGGCAGAGAGAAGGAGCACGTAAGGAAAGAGAGATTGAGAGAGAGAAAAAAAAACGAGAGAAAGTACGAGAAAAACTGCACTTGACGAAGAAAACGAGAGACAGGAGAATGGAAAAGAAGAAAGAAAGAATAATAGAAGGAAAGAAATAGAGGTGAGGAATGAGAAAAGAGCTAAAAAAGAAATAGATAAAGAAATAAAGAATTAAAAAGAGGTAGGGAAATAAATAGACATATTTATAAGAGGTTGATGGTTGGGGTAAAACGGTGGTCATAAATGTTGACTGAACTACTTCCGTCGGCTTTTGTCTGCGACGATTTGGAACGAGTATTAATTTGGGATTATCGGCATCATACAAATTGTCGCGCCGAGTAACGTATATAAAGAAATTGGTGGGCGGGGAGGGGGGGGGGAGGAGGGAGAGATATATAGATAATGAGAGGAGAGATGTGAATGAATAGTTAAATAGATAGGTGAAGATGAATAGAGTAAGACCGGAAGCGGAGAGAGAGAAACAGAGATTATAGATGGGGAGAGAAAGGAAGCACAGATGGAGAAAGAAGAGATGAAAGAAAAGAGACAGGGAATAGAGGGAGGGGAAGAAACAGAGAGATAATAGATAGAGGGAGAATTGGAGGTCAGAAAGGAACAGAGAGGTGACGGATAAAGAGAGAAGGGGGCACAGATAGAAAGAAGGGAAGAGTCGGCTGAAAGAAGCGACAGGAAACGGGGAGAGAGGAAGAGACATATAGAGAAGAATAGATGATGGATAAACACACACACACATATATATATATATATATATATATATACATAAACAACATATATGCACATACACACACACGCATATATATATATATATATATATATATATATATATATATATATATATATATATATATATATATATTTATGAGGAGGAAATGTAAGAGAAAGAGAAAAAGAGAGATGTCAGATAGAGGGAAAAACGGAGCACTATAGAAAAAGAGAAGTAGGGGGTGAAGAAAGAGAGATATGGAACGGAAGGAGAGAGAAAAAGAAGCATATAGAGGGAGAATGGCAGGAGAGAGAAAAGAGGGAGATGATAGATACAGGGAGCTAGGGAGTGGAATTAGATAAAGATAAGAATGAAGGGATGAAATATGAGAGAGGAAATGGAAGGAGGGAGAAAAGAGATATGATAGTTAGAGAGAGAAGGAGCGAACAAATAGATAGAGAAGAGAAAGAGGAAGTAAATGAAGAGACACAATGAAATAAAGGAAAGAGAGAGAGAGAGAGAGAGAGTAACAAGGAAATTAAGTACCCTAGAAGACCTTACGGTCCATTCAATGAGGGTACCTTTGGACTAGCACTCGAGCGGGCATATCTTTGCTTAAATGCTTTACGTCCTTAAACGGCCACTTTTCAAGACTTTGTCTAGTCTTGACTTGAACTGGTCAACAGATTCACTGTTGACAACTTCCACTGGAAGTGCGTTCCACTTACCGCAGATACTGTAGGTGAAAAACTTTCCACACAGATCGCGGTTGTAACGTTTCAGTTCAAGTTTAAAGCCGTGATTACTTGTTCTGCTCTCAACAAGTGTAAAAATATCCTTGTAGTCAACATTGTCGAACCCTCGAAGTATTTTGAAAACTTCGATGAGCTGACCACACAGTCTACGGGTTTCCAACGAGAACAGATCTAATTTACTTAATCTATCTTTATAACTTTTATGTCTGATAGAGAAAATCAGTTTGGTTGTCCTCGCTTGCACGCGTTGTAATCTCGCGATGTCCTTTCGAAATGAAGGAATCCAAAATTGTAAGGCATACTCCAGGTGCGATCGGACAAGTGAATTGTACAAACAAAGTAATATTTCCTTCTTCCGATATCCAAACTGTCGCTTTATATAACCTAGCATCCTTTGGGCTTTCTTCACCTAAACTTTCCCTTTTGGCGTTTATAACATTTGTTTGAGTTTTTTTTTCCAGAAGTAACAAGCGCTATAGCTATTGCTACTAACTGCTCCTCTTCTTCATCGAGTTCATTTAACATATTATGATTCATTTTCAATATCTGCAACACAAAATTAGAGGATAAAAAAGAAAGAACGTGCTCACTCCACAAAAAATCAAATCTTTCTGACGTAACATGCATCAGATAAATGAAAACGTTGTTGTGTTATATGATGCAATCTGTTGCTTTGTGTTAACACGTGTCATCAGCGCAGTGTGTATGCACCTTTATGCACACTCGTTGCAGAAAACAAACCGGCGATGTTTAGCAAAGTTGCCCCTAGATGTCGCTTGGACAAAAAAAAAAGTGACTCGCATTGCTATATATTTAAGAATTTAAAATTAAAAGTGATCTTGAGGTCTTAAGTGATCATCAAGATCAAGAACACAAAAAATAAAGTGATATTAGATCAAGATCAATGTCATAATAAAAGTGATCTTCAAGATTAACATCAGATCACGATCTTGATCTTCAAGATCTGAATCTAATCTTGAAGATCAAGATCGTTCCCATCTCTGGTTAGCAGTGAAAAAGAGTACTACTAACCCCAAGATTTTACATAATTTAAAGGTATTGTTTACACGATCATTATGATGTGTGTGATGAAAAAAATCCCTTCCTGCTCTGGCGAAATGTGAAGCTTGGCATATTTTCCGTGGGTATCATGAATCAGGCCCTAATTCTTATCCATTTCTGGCACGGATCCATTTTTTGCGCTCTTTTATGTTTTGTTGCATTTTCCTTCCACATTTGTGGCAGGATCCATTTTTCGCTCCGTTTGTTTTCTGTTACGTTTTGCTTTCACATTTGTGGTATGGATCAACATTTTCGCACTTTCTTCCCATTTCTTTTGCATTTTGCTTCCACATTTGTGGTGCGGATTAACATTTTAGCGCTCTCTTCCGTTTTCTGTTGTATTGTGCATTGACATTTATGGCACGCACCCATATTTTTGCGCTCTCTTCCATATTGTGTTGTCTCGTGCTTCCACATATGTGGCACGGATCCAAATTTTCTCGTTCTAGCGTTTCTTTTGCATTGTGCTTCAAAGTTTTTTGCACGGATCCAATTTTTCAGGCTCTCTTCCGTTTTCTTTTGCATCGTGCTTATACATTTGTGGCATGGATCCCAATTTTCGCTATCTCTTCCGTTTTTTGTTGCATGATGCATCGATATTTATGGCACGGATCCACATTTTCGCCTTCTTTTCCGCATTTGTTGTACAGATCCATATTTTCTCGCTCTCTTCTGCATTTTGTTGCCTTGTGCTTATATATTTATTATTGCGCTTTCTTCCGTTTTCTGATGCATTTTGTTTCCACAGTTGTGGCACTGATCTACATTTTCGCGGGCTCTTTCGTTTTCTCTTGTTTCTTTTGCATTGCTCTTTCAATTTCTATTATTACTATGTTCTAGAATATCTCTATTTTCTGTAATTTCGGTTTTTTATAATTTCACTTTTTATGATTTTCTTTTTAAATTTGTTTTATATAATTTCTATTTTCTATAATTAAACTTTTCTATAATATCTCTTTTCTACAACATCTCTTTTGATGTTTCCCCTTTTCTATAATTTATCTTATCAAAGTTTTCTCTTTTCTATGATTTTCTTTTCTACAATTTCTCTTTATCTAGTTGCTTTTGAATATATTCTCTCTTTTGCTAGGTATAATTTTTAATTTCTAAAACTTCTCTTTTCTATAATTCACTTTTCGATAATTTGGGAATGAATGATTAAAAAATGTCACTCCTTTCAACCCGATTAACTTTTCAGTCTAGCTTTTATTTTTCGCTGTAGCTTCCAACTTTTGTTTCTCGGTCTGTCCTCGAGTGCGTCTTAGGGTCTTTGCTGGTCTTAGTTCTTCGACCTTTTAAGATTGAACTTAGGGTGTTTGGGGGTTTGCTGGTTTTCGTTCTTCGATCTTTTAAGATTGAACTTAGGGTCTTTAGTGTATTTGCTGGTCTCAGCTCTTCGATCTTTTAAGATTTAACTTAGGGTCTTAGGGGCTTTGCTGGTTTTAGTTCTTAGATCTTTTAAGATTGAAATTAGGATCGTCGTGATTAAATAGAGGATAGTTAACTATATTATCGCATACATTTTCGACAATCATCACCATTGAAGCTCAAATATCATTCCTAGCACATAGTTGACACTATTCTTAAAAAAATCAAACAGTCTCCCATTGATCTTACACCCAGACTTTCACCTTGTTAATAGCAGAATCCATCAGAATTACGTTCACGCCTCTGATAAGATTAATTGTTTATATTATATGCCATTATGTAATCTGGTTAAATAGAAAAAGAAAATTACTTACTCTGTAAACGAAGCTATGTATAAATTGAGAAACGATCATGTGTGTATATGTTCGTGTATGTGTGTGCGTGTGTGTGTGTGTGTGTTTGCAGAAAATCAGAATGGTCACTAAAATGGTAGAACAAGAGATGTTTATCTCCTTGCCTCATTAAACATATTTTTCAACTATTTTCACTCTGACAAAAATCTGCACGGCGAAGGGGGCGAGGGGGAGGGGGGTTGGTGTGGGAACATTTTGGCGAAAACCAGTAAGGGGGAGGCGTAGACTTGGGGTGCAAGGTCATTGCGTGTGTGTACGTGTTTGAATGTGCTCATGAGGGCGTGCGTGTGCTACATTACTACTCTTGCAGCCCTTCTCCCTTCCATATCCCGTAAGGGGCGCGGCGAGTTGCCTTCTTGTCCGCCGTGCTGACGGTACTCTGCGCCCCGTCCAGCCTCAGCTTAGCCTCTTCTCCTTCTTTCTGATAGCCTGAGTTTTTATCCTACTTCCTCACTTTAACTACAACCTCTCCCACAACTTTCTCTGGTCGGCCTCTAATTTCACAGGGTAAAGGCCGACCAGCTTCCTCTCACCCAACTATCCCGGATCGGGGCTGAGGGGTAAGGGGACAACGTTCCCTTACTCTTGAGCTCAAGCCTTGGGTGGCCCGTGGGGACCCGGATCTTGTTCGCCGCGAGAAGGCTCCGTACTCCCCCGAGTTTGAGATAAAGCCTGTTCGCCAGAAACGGGCGCACCGACGTTTATCTCCCTAAGCTTCAACCCAGCCGCCTTCTCATGGAAGCCCGGTTCCTCCTCGGCAGCAGAGTTCTCTATACCCTCCTCCGATCGAGGTGAGTTGGGTTCACCAGTGACGGGAGCCTCTACGCCTTCCCCCCCTGATCCTAACTCTAAGATATAGGTAGCTCAGGTTGAATAAGTGGGAAGAGAGATAGATAGATAGATAGATAGAGAGAGAGAGATTGAAAGAGCGAGTGCTAGATCTACATAGTGCAGTACATACAAATCTACTCATTTTCAGTCGGTATCTTTGTATACAAGGTGTTCGAGCGGGAAGGAATGTGTGAAGATGAGAACGACCGGAAGAGGGAGTAAGTAGTCGGATGGGGGAGAAAAAAAATCTTATGGGAAATAGAGTTAGATAGAAAGAGAGAAAACAACAGAATTAAAAAAAAGAGAGTAACGCAAAACGATAGAAAGATAAAAACGGAAGGGTGAGAAGGTGCTAAAGAACGAGAGATAACGAGCAGAGGAGGTGGGGGAGTAGAGCGAGAAAGATGGGCATATTATCCTTTAAAAAGAGAGAGAAAGAGAAGATAGGGAAAAAGAGTGAAAGTGAGATAGATAAAAGAGAGAGAGAGGCAGAGAGAAGGAGCACGTAAGGAAAGAGAGATTGAGAGAGAGAAAAAAAAACGAGAGAAAGTACGAGAAAAACTGCACTTGACGAAGAAAACGAGAGACAGGAGAATGGAAAAGAAGAAAGAAAGAATAATAGAAGGAAAGAAATAGAGGTGAGGAATGAGAAAAGAGCTAAAAAAGAAATAGATAAAGAAATAAAGAATTAAAAAGAGGTAGGGAAATAAATAGACATATTTATAAGAGGTTGATGGTTGGGGTAAAACGGTGGTCATAAATGTTGACTGAACTACTTCCGTCGGCTTTTGTCTGCGACGATTTGGAACGAGTATTAATTTGGGATTATCGGCATCATACAAATTGTCGCGCCGAGTAACGTATATAAAGAAATTGGTGGGCG
Source organism: Ceratothoa steindachneri (assembly GCA_963969495.1). NCBI lineage: Eukaryota > Metazoa > Arthropoda > Malacostraca > Isopoda > Cymothoidae > Ceratothoa > Ceratothoa steindachneri. The sequence continues at coordinate 67,761,090 of OZ018327.1, forward strand.
GGGAGGGGGGGGGAGGAGGGAGAGATATATAGATAATGAGAGGAGAGATGTGAATGAATAGTTAAATAGATAGGTGAAGATGAATAGAGTAAGACCGGAAGCGGAGAGAGAGAAACAGAGATTATAGATGGGGAGAGAAAGGAAGCACAGATGGAGAAAGAAGAGATGAAAGAAAAGAGACAGGGAATAGAGGGAGGGGAAGAAACAGAGAGATAATAGATAGAGGGAGAATTGGAGGTCAGAAAGGAACAGAGAGGTGACGGATAAAGAGAGAAGGGGGCACAGATAGAAAGAAGGGAAGAGTCGGCTGAAAGAAGCGACAGGAAACGGGGAGAGAGGAAGAGACATATAGAGAAGAATAGATGATGGATAAACACACACACACATATATATATATATATATATATATATACATAAACAACATATATGCACATACACACACACGCATATATATATATATATATATATATATATATATATATATATATATATATATATATATATATATATATATATATTTATGAGGAGGAAATGTAAGAGAAAGAGAAAAAGAGAGATGTCAGATAGAGGGAAAAACGGAGCACTATAGAAAAAGAGAAGTAGGGGGTGAAGAAAGAGAGATATGGAACGGAAGGAGAGAGAAAAAGAAGCATATAGAGGGAGAATGGCAGGAGAGAGAAAAGAGGGAGATGATAGATACAGGGAGCTAGGGAGTGGAATTAGATAAAGATAAGAATGAAGGGATGAAATATGAGAGAGGAAATGGAAGGAGGGAGAAAAGAGATATGATAGTTAGAGAGAGAAGGAGCGAACAAATAGATAGAGAAGAGAAAGAGGAAGTAAATGAAGAGACACAATGAAATAAAGGAAAGAGAGAGAGAGAGAGAGAGAGAGAGAGAGAGAGAGAGAGAGAGTAACAAGGAAATTAAGTACCCTAGAAGACCTTACGGTCCATTCAATGAGGGTACCTTTGGACTAGCACTCGAGCGGGCATATCTTTGCTTAAATGCTTTACGTCCTTAAACGGCCACTTTTCAAGACTTTGTCTAGTCTTGACTTGAACTGGTCAACAGATTCACTGTTGACAACTTCCACTGGAAGTGCGTTCCACTTACCGCAGATACTGTAGGTGAAAAACTTTCCACACAGATCGCGGTTGTAACGTTTCAGTTCAAGTTTAAAGCCGTGATTACTTGTTCTGCTCTCAACAAGTGTAAAAATATCCTTGTAGTCAACATTGTCGAACCCTCGAAGTATTTTGAAAACTTCGATGAGCTGACCACACAGTCTACGGGTTTCCAACGAGAACAGATCTAATTTACTTAATCTATCTTTATAACTTTTATGTCTGATAGAGAAAATCAGTTTGGTTGTCCTCGCTTGCACGCGTTGTAATCTCGCGATGTCCTTTCGAAATGAAGGAATCCAAAATTGTAAGGCATACTCCAGGTGCGATCGGACAAGTGAATTGTACAAACAAAGTAATATTTCCTTCTTCCGATATCCAAACTGTCGCTTTATATAACCTAGCATCCTTTGGGCTTTCTTCTCAGCCTCAATACACTTCCTCGAAAACTTGAGTTCACTAGTTATAGTTACACCCAAGTCCTTCTCAGTGTCGGTAGATTCGAAAGCAGTGCCCTTAAGGATATAATGAGATTGTGGGTTTCGGTGGCTGATATGGATTAATTTGCATTTGTTCACGTTAAAAGGCATTTGCTACGTGTCCGACCACTCCCCAATCTTCCCAAGATCTTCCTGCAGGCGGGCAGTATTTCCATCCTTTGCAACGTTCATACCAAGCTTGGTATCGTCGGCAAATTTAGAAATCTTGGCAACCATGTCACCGTCTATGTCGTTGACGTCGATGATGAATAGTAGTGGTCCCAGGACAGAACCTTGAGGCACCCCGCTAGGTACGGGCATGACTTAGAAGTCTGTCCATTCAGCAGCACACGTTTCCGTCTGCCACTTAGCCAGTTCTCTATCCAGCCTGCTACTTTTCCTTCTATGCTCAGCGCTCACACATTCCGGAGAAGGTGGTGGTATCGTACCTTATCAAAGGCTTTCTGAAAGTCTAAATAGACCACATCCACCGCCTTGTCCCGATCGTGCTCACTGAAGACGATGTGGAAGAATTCCACAAGGTCCGCTAGGAACTCCTCAGTAGCAAGTTTGACACTAAATGCGACGTAATTTTGTTCATCACAAGGCTTTCCATGTGTTTGCCGACTATCGAAGTCAGACTAATAGGCGGTAGTTCGTCGGTTGGCTACGGTCTCCTTTTTTGAAGATAGGAGTCACCTCCGCCTCACGCCAGTCTCTAGGAATGTATTCGTTCCGGATTGACATGTTAAAGATTGCGCTCAGGTGTCGTGACACTTTATCGCGCACTTCTTTCAACACTTTAGGTAGAAACCCATTCGGGCCGGGTGACTTATTCGTCATTAGGTCAGTGATCTTCTTTTCTATTTCTCCTTCGGTGAAGTCCATATCCGCCCACTTTTCCTTTGAGTAGGAATCATTTGGCTGGGAGATGGGACCACACCCTACACTAAACACTGAAGAGAAGTAGTCGTTAAGAAGGTTAGCATTTTCTGCCGCTGAGTGTTTTAATGTCCCCTCCTCATTCCTCAAAGGGCCAATCGTTTGACGGATTGGTTTAAGGCTGTTTACATATCCAAAGAACTCCTTTTATTCTTTTTACAGAGTCTCGCCACTCGGAGTTCCTCATACCGCTTAGCCGCCCTTATGCTGGACTTCACTCTCCTGGCTAACCTCCGGTATTCGTCCAATTCACCCGAGATCTTTGATGCTGGTACACATTTCTCTTCTCCCTAAGCAGTTGGCCGATTTCTCGATTAAACCACTTTCGTTGGACAGAAGACCGACGGGGGCATTTCAGAGGGATGAAACGCGATTGAAGACTCATGAATGTAGTTTTGAAACTGTTCTAAGAGTCTTCAACAGCCTCTCACACTTCCAGGCCTCGCATCAGTCAGTCGAGCACGAAGATCTGCAAATTCTGCTCTTCTCAAATCAAGTTTCCTTAATTTACTAGTTGCAGACCCTGCCTTTTGACTACAAATCTAATTAGAGAGAGAGAGAGAGAGATAAATAGAGAGAGAAAAAGAGAGAGAGATAAATAGAGAGAGAAAAAGAGAGAGATAGAAAGAGAGAGAGAGCTACAAGGAGCTACAATGATAAGAAGTACCCTAGAAGACTTACGGTTCATTCAGAGAGGGTACCTTCGGACGAGCAGTCGAGCAGTCACAGTTATGCTCAACGGCTTACGTGCGCAAACGGTTACTTTTCAAGACTTTGTCCAGTCTTGACTTGAACTGATCAACAGAATTGCTGTTGACAACTTCCACTGGAAGTGCGTTCCAGTAGCAGCAGATGCTGTATTTGAAAAATTTACCACACATATCACTGTTGTAACGCTTCAGTTCAAGTTTGTAACCGTGATTTCTAGTTCTGCTCTCACTAAGTTGGAAAACATCAGTGTAGTGTACATTGTCGAAGCCTCGAAGTATTTTAAACACTTCGATAAGCTAACCACGCAGTCTCCGGGTTTCCAACAAGAACAGATCTAATTCTTTTAATCTATCGTCGTAACTGTTGTGTCAGATAGCGGGAATCAGTTTGGTTGCTCTTGCTTGCACACGTTCTAATCTTGCGATATTCTTTCGAAACAAAGGACTGCAAAATTGTACGGCATACTCTCGTTGCGGTCGGAGAAGTGAATTGTACAAACAGAGTACTATTTCCTTTTTTCGATATCCAAACTGTCGCTTTATATAACCTAACAACCTTTGGGCCTTTTTCTCAGCCTTTATGCACTGTTTCGAGAACTTGAGTTTACTAGTGATTGTTACACCCAAGTCCTTCTCGGTACCAGTGCGTTAGAGAGCAGTGCCTTTAAGGATATACCGTGATCGGGGGTTTCGTGGTCGATATGCATTACTTTGCATTTTTTTACGTTAAAAGGCATTTGTGACGTGTCCGACCACTCTCCAATATTCCGGAGATCTTCTTGTAGGCGGGCAGTGTTTCCTTCCTTTGCAACGTTCATACCAAGCTTGGTATCATCGGCAAATTTAAAAATCTTGGCAACCATGTCACTATGCATGTCTTTAACATAGATTCTAAAAAGTAGTAGGCACGGAAAAGAACCTTGAAGTACACCGCTGGTAACGGGCACTCACTTAAAAGCTTGTCCACTCAACACCACCCGTGGCCGTCTGCTTCTTAGCCAGTTCTCTATCGAACCTACTACCTTTCCGTCTATACCCATCGCACGCACTTTGCGGAGAAAGTGGCAATGTGGTACCTTATAAAAGGCTTTTTGAAGGTCAAGGTACACAACATTTCCTGCTTTATCTCGATCATGCTCAGTGAAAACGAAGTGGAAGAATTCTACAATGTTCGTTAGGCATGACCGGCGCCTTCGGAAACCGTGCTGGGAACTCTCCAGTAGCAGGTTCGACTCTAAATATGACGTTATTTTGTCTGCCATCATGCTTTCCATGAGTTACCAACTATCGAGGTTAAACTAATAGGTCGGTAGTTCGACGGTTGGCTAGAGTCTCCTTTCTTGAAGATGGGAGTCACCTCCGCTTCACGCCAGTCTCCAGGAATGCATCCGATCCGGATTGACACGTTGAAGATTGTACTCAGATGTTGTGACACTTTATCGCGCACTTCTTTCAACCCTTTAAGTAGAAATGCATCCAGGCCAGGTGACTTATTCGTCATTAGGTCAGTGATCTTCTTTTCTATTTCTTCTTCGGTGAAGTCCATATCCGCCAGCTTTTTTCCTGAGTAAGAATCCGTTGGCCTGGGGATAGGACCACACTCTTCGGTAAACACTGAAGAGAAGTAGTCGTTGAGGAGGTTAGAATTTTCTGCAGCTGAGTGCTTTAATGTCTCCTCCTCATTATCAAAGGGCCAATCATTCGACAGATTGGTTTACGGCTGTTTACATATACAAATAACTGCTTGGGATTCTCTTTGCAAAGTATCGCAATTCGGAGTTTCTCGGCACGTTTTGACGCCCTTCTGCTGGACTTCATTCTCCTTGTTTGTCTCCGCTACTCCTCGAAATCCTCCGAAGTCTTTGCCTGCCGATACACAGATCTCTTCTCCCTTAGAAGTTGACCAATTTCTCGATTAAATCACCGTGGTTCAACAGAACACCGACGCAGGCTTTTCACAGGGATAAATTGTGATTGAAGACTCATGGGCGTAGATTTGAAACTATTGCACAGGACTTCAACCTTATTATACCCTCCCAGCCTCACGTCAGCCAATCATGCACGGAGACCTGCGAAGTCTGCTCTTCTAAAATCACGTTTCCTTGATTCACGAGTAGCAGACTCTACCTTGGGGACTTTGACAATAAATTTAACTAGCTAATGGTTACTGCCACCGAGCTCCTCACCTAAAAAAAAGAGCCTCAACGATGTCATCCTCAGAGGTGAAAACCAAGTGGAGATTATTATCGCCTCTCGTCGGCTCTCTCATCCATTGAGTCAGGAACTATTTGTTCGTGAACTCCAGGAGCAGTGCATTCTCGCCACAGGGTTCTCTGGTTTCTCAGTCAACTTAAGTGTTGAAGTCTCCAATGACAATACACACTCTGTCTTCAAAAAGTTTACCCAGCAGTCTATACAGCTCCCTGTCCTTTTCAACGAGTTGAGCAGGGGCTCTATAAAGCAGCTGGGTACTGTATCTGGCAGGACCTATCTCTAGGTCTACACCTAGGTGCTCGTAGTCGGATATAATGTTGCAGTTCATCGTGTTGAATGTATCCCTAACATGCAACATCACACCGCCACCCGCTCTCTCTAGCCTATCTTTTAGAAAGAGTCGATAGTCATGAATTCTCCCTCAAAATATCGGTTGGAGGTTTTTAACCATGACTCCGTTATAACCACTATCTCGGGTTCTTCCGCCGCTACAAGGCCAGGAAGTTCAAGAAACTTGTTCCTGATTTACCTCGCATTGAATAGAAGAACTTTCATGGAGTCTCCGAATTTAGGACCTCCTAATCTCTTCAGTTTCCCGCCTTGTTTGTTGGCGTGGTGGCACTCCTCTTAGCGACCTCCGAAAATGTCGTACCATGAGTGACGCGGGCGTACCGGCGCATGTCCGCCTTCACTCTGGGTCGGATACTCCTTTAGGTCTTCTCTACGACATCCTAGATCATGTTAGACAGAAAGGCCTTTCCTTTAAAGGAAACATGTAGTCCATCCCTTTAGTAGAGATCATTCCTACCATAAAAGGTGCAGTACGGGTCAACCAAAAATACCCCCCTGCCGTACACAAATCTGCCAGGCGCCGGTTCAAAGGGACGTTCCTTGAGTGAGCGGTCCGTATTGGACCTCTCCTCTGGAACATCCCGACCACAACACGCATGAGGGTTTTCAGCCCACAGTCGTCCACGTCGCCCATGACTGTCTGGAGGATTTTATCCGTAGGGCCTACTCTACCTCCTATTAGGTAGAGGTCGTTGCTACTTACCATCAGAGCAACGACTGAGCTCTCAGAAATATGAGATTTCTCCGCCTCTACTTTGATGTAGTGGTTACCCCGTCCTGGCGGACAGCTTATCTTCACACTAGTGCGAAGGTGGGCCGCTAACAGGAGCTGCAGACCCAGTGCTTGAAAATCACCAATAAGGGTGGCCCTTGCACATTTGTCTGCAGACGATTGAGTATTCCCTTTCGAAAGCGACTTGCCCGTTTCCTCTTTTTCTCTACATTTTTCTTCTTATTATTCCTTTTCTTGCATTACTTTGTCTTCTCTTCTTCCGTTTTTCGTTTCTCTTCTTCTGTTTCTACTTTCTTGTCTTTTGGTTTCACTTTCTTTTCTTCTCTTTCTACTTTCTCTTCTTCTCTTTCTAATTTCTCTTCTTTCTCTTCTTTCTCTTCTTCCTCTTTCTTTTCTTCTTTTTGGCTCGTTGAGCCAGTCCTGCAGCAGAAGACTCCTGCTCTTGGACGTCAGAGGCCTTCACTCCTTCGCACTTACCTGAGCATCTGCACCTCTAATTTTAAAAGGGGAACCTCCCTTTTAAGGAGGGAGTTCTCCTCTCTCAGTTGAGCCATGCTCTCGCCCAGGTGCTTCTTTAGTTCGCAGAAGTCACAGACACTAACGCCACCTGTGAGCTCCTTGTAACTCCTGCCTCTGAAGTCTTTACTCCATCTATAAAAATTGCAGATTCTGCAGGTTAACTTGCTGAACAGATAACCATTCTTCTTCGCCATTTTAAAAACTCTGGGACCATACGCATTAAAAAAAAAAATTCTGTGTGATTTTTTCCTGCACTAATCACATCCGCCTATTTCCAGGAAGTTTTCGGTCGTTTGGTCAACAGAAACCCTTCTGACCAAGCACATCAACCCTAAGGTCTCCCCTGGGCCGGACATCCCCAACCATGCCGTAGCTTCCAACTGAGCAACAAGAGAGCCCCAGGTAAAGTGGATCTCTGATTTTTAGACAGGGGTGCTTGAGGTGTAATTATCTTCCTACTAATCCCTACTAATCAACTCAAAACGGCCAGACTTAAAGCAAATAGTAAAGCTAAGTGCTGAAGACTTTATCCGAGAACTTTAGCTGATCTGGCAACCATCAAGGCAAAAAAACTCTATCACCAAAGAGCAGTTGAGCCTTTATTCACAAAGTAGCGGTCGCAGGGGGCTGGTCAGGCCATTACAGTTTAGGAGAAATATTCTAAGGGGTACCTAGCATTTCTCCATTAATCGTACCCCAAACGCCTGAGATTCCTTCAATCTCAGTCTCTTGACACCGATGAGTGTTCCAAGGCGTTATTTAAAGAGGTTCCAAAGCCTCTCTTCTCACACGGCATAAGGTACCTGGCGAGGCCCTTATGACTAAACAACTTATGTGTAATAGAGATGAATGTTTGTTTTTGTTGCTGTGGTTATTTTTTTTGACAGTTGAAGAGAGTTGGTGAAACTTAGTACTAACAGAATAGAAGAGGTTAGTAGGGGGATGCAAGGAGACGCATCAAAGAAGTGTTAGAGAAGTTTGACAACCCTTAGTCTGGATCATACTAAAGCTAGCTTACTAGCATGAGTGACCCTGTCGAACTAAAAGTCCCCCAGCTTAGCTAGCTTAACTCAAGCAGATCGCGCAAGCAGAGAGAGAGAGAGAGAGAGAGAGAGAGAGAGAGAGAGAGAGAGAGAGAAAGAGAGAGAGAGAGCTACAAGGAGCTACAAGGGGAAACAAGGAAAAGAAGTACCCTAGTAGACCTTACGCTCCATTCAAAGACAATACCTTTGGCGTAACAGTTGTGCAGGAGCAGTCCTCGAAAGTGTCAATTGACGCCCTCGAAGTACACTCGCACAAAAGTTATGTGCCCAAACGGTTACTTTTCAAGACTTGATCTGCTCAACAGAATTGCTGTTGACAACTTCTACTGGAAGTGCGTTCCATGTTATTAAAAAGTGCGAGTAAATTGGTTAGAGAGAGAGAAGGGGGGAGGGCGGGGGGGGGGGGAATTACATCTAACGTCTGGTAGCAACAGATCTACTGATCTTCACTAGGTTACCAGAAGGGTTATGGAACAAACAAGCTCTATGAAACCGAAAAGTAAAGGCGAGGCAGGAAAATTTTTGCTAAAGTAGATTGCAACTTTATTCGTTACTATTTTTCATCGCCCTTTTTTTATCTACTGTAAAACAAGTCTGGGTTAGGATTTATCATCATCCATTTATCAAGTTTGCGTTTAAATGGAACTATACTAGCTGCGTTAACCATAGCATCTGGTAGTTTATTTCAGATTCTTATGGTTCTGTTGAAGAAGAAGAATTTCATTTCGTCTGCCCGAAAATGACTTCCCTCAAGCTTAATGTTGTGGCCACGCGTTGATTCATTTGATATAAATATTAGAAATTTTGATTTGTTTCCATTTTCAAAACCATGAACGATTTTAAATAACTCCATCATGTCCCCGCGTATGCGTCTCTGTCTAAGAGAGAATAGATTTAGAGCTTTAAGACTGTCCTGATAATTCTTTGTTCGCAAGTGAGGAATCATATTGGTCATTTGACCCTGGACTCTCTCTAATCTTTCTGGTCCCACTCACTCAAAATGTGGTGACCAAAACTACACGCAATATTCCAAATGTGGCCTAACAAGTGCATTCTAAAGCGTTAGAGACCTATGAGACCTAGTATCCTGTTTGCCCTTTTCACTGCCTCCATGCATTGTTTACTTGATTTAAGGTCGCTGGAAATTTTCACACCCAGATCTTTTTCTACGATGTCGTTTGGTATGTCGGTTCCGCCCAGTTTATAGTTGGTTCCGCGTTGTCTTTATCAATGTGGAGTGAGCTGCATTTTGCAACGTTAAAGTTCATTTGTTATTTGCTCGCCCATTCAACCAATTTGTTTATATCATATTAAATCAGTGAGAGAGAGAGAGAGAGAGTAAAAAAAAGGAGTAACAACGAGGAAAGAAGGTACCCTAGGAGACCTTATGGTCCATTCAAGGAGGGTACCTTTGGACTAGCAATTGAGCGGGCACATGGCTGCTCAATTGTTTTGCGTCCCTGAACGGCCGCTTTTTAAGACTTTGTCTAGTCTTGACTTAAACTGGTCAACAGATTCACTGTTGACAACTTCCACTGGAAGTGCGTTCCACTTACTGCAGATACTGTAGGTAAAAAAATTTCCACACAGATTGCGGTTGTAACACTTCAGTTCAAGTTTGAAGCCGTGATTGCGCGTTCTGTTCTCACTCAGTGTGAAAATATCCCGGAAGTCAACATTGTCGAACCCTCAAAGTATTTTGAAGACTTCGATGAGCCGACCACGCAGTCTACGGGTTTCCAGCGAGAACAGATCTAACTCCCTTAGTCTATCCTCATAACTTTTATGTCGGATAGAGGGAATCAGCTTGGTTGCCCTGGCTTGTACGTGTTCCAATCTCGCGATGTCCTTTCGCAATGAAGGACTCAAAGATTGTACGGCATACTCCAGGTGCGGTCGGACAAGTGAGTTGTACAGGCACAGTACAATCTCCTGGTTCCGATAACCAAACTGGCGCTTAATATAGCCTAGCATCCTTTAAGCCTTTTTCTCCGCCTCAATGCACTGTATCAAAACTTGAGGTCACTAGTGATTGTTACACCCAAGTCCTTCTCATTGTCGGTGGATTCAATAGCAGTGCCCTTAAGGATATACTGAGATTGGGGGTTTCTGTGGCCGATATGCATCCCTTTGCATTTCTTCACGTTAAAAGGCATTTGCCACGTGTCCGACCACTCCCCAATCTTCCCAAGATCTTCCTGCAGGCGGGCAGTATTTCCATCCTTTGCAACGTTCATACCAAGCTTGGTATCGTCGGCAAATTTAGAAATCTTCGCAACCATGTCACCGTCCATGTCGTTTACGTAGATGATGAATAGTAGTGGTCCCAGGACAGAACCTTGAGGCACCCCGCTAGTAACGGGCACCCACTCAGAAGACTGTCCAATCACCACCACCCGTTGCCGTCTGCCACTTAGCCAGTTCTCGATCCAGAGAGAGAGAGAGAGAGAGAGAGAGAGAGAGAGAGAGAGAGAGAGAGAGAGAAAGAGAAAGAGAGAGAGTGTGTGTTACAAGGAGTTACAATGAAAGTAAGTACTTCAAGAGACAATTCGGTCCATTTCAATGGAAGTACCTATAATTTTATCCCTAATTTTAACTATATATAAGGAATAGTATACTAAAGATAAAGTCTTTCCCCACCCACCTATTCCACCCGTTTCCGCGCTTGGAAAAGTGAAAATATATACCTGGCAGTGTTGGAAAATAGACACATCCAGGAAATTTTAAATGGAAAGCAGAAACATACTAATATATGCAAAAACAAAATCTGACTTATCATAAATATCATATTTTAGAACATGTCCTTTTTTTCTATTTTTTGTTAAAATGCAATTTTTTGTCGCTTATTATCTATTAGATTTATCTACTCGTTTCATTCTTATTTTAAAAAAACTTTATACTGTTATTGGATACTGATAGTACCGCATGTAGATGCAAAGCTTTTTGTCAGATATTTTGAAAAATAATTATCCTTATCCAGGATTATTTGCATTAGTAAAACATAACAGAAAATTATTTACATTTTATATATGTAGATGCAGAATCAAATTAAAAACCCTAATAGTTATTATGTCTTGCTCATCTAAACTTAGAACATGCTTTTTTTCTTCATTTTTATCAAATACAATATCTTGTCACTTTTTATCTAAAGTTTACCAATATTTTGTCCAGTCTAGTTTTAAAAGTGTCAACTGAACTGCTGGACACCATTTCTTCAGGCAACTGGTTCCAGAATTTTATAATTTTATAGGAAAAAAGTTCCCACATAAATTTGTTCGAAAATATTTCGCAAGGTTTTCATGCTATTATTTCTCGTATAATTTGTGTTAAGTTCGAACCAAGTAGAATAGACTACATTATTTATTTATTTATTATTTATTTATTCTAGTGTGAATAAATTTAGTCTTTCTAGTCTTTTCTCATAGTTATAATTTCGTAATTCTGGTATCAATTTTGTGGCTCTAGCTTGTACTTTCTCCAATCTGTTAATATCCTTTCGTAAGTATGGTGACCAGACCTGAGCGCAGTATTCTAATTGTGGTCTTACCAATGCATTGTACATATTTAAAATTGTAGCTTTATTCTTAAAACTAAATTGACGTTTCATATATCCAAGAAGCTTCATTCCTTTCTTTTCCACTTCGATACACTGAGGAAAAAACTTGAGATCGTTTTATATATAGACTCCAAGATCTTTTTCATCATCAGTTACGGTAATATTTTGATCAAAAATTTTATATTCTGCTCTTGGATTTTTATAACCTACATGCATTATTTTACACTTGTCTAGATTTAGGGGCAGTTCCCATTTTGTGGACCATTGTGCTACTTCATCAATATCATTTTCAAATTCTAAAACATCCTTGTCATGGAATGGCCAGACTCTCTCTCTCTCTCTCTCTCTCTCTCTCTCTCTCTCTCTCTCTCTCTCTCTATATATATATATATATATATATATATATATATATATATATATATATATATATATACGTAGGTACTTTGAAGCTTTGGGCCGAAGTTGGTTGAAGACCGTTAGTGAATGGAGTGGAGATGGTTTATTTATAACTTTGCGGGGTCCTTTTTAAAACAAATATTTCAGAGTGCAAGTTGGTCAAAGATTAACAGGTAGCTTGTATGCGTTGAGGTTGCAAAATATAGACAATGACGAAAATATATCTTTACTAAGAACAAAATGATATTTAAATTTACACAAATATTGGGTTTAAAGGGAATGGTCGCACATACGGAGTTAAATGTCTACGCGGGATACAGGTGGGTTAATTAGGGGATTAAGGAGGTCAGATTCAGGTTGATGATTTAAAGGCGGGATTTTAAGCCTGGGCGCTCACGCAAATAATGGATCGATTGGGTAAGCCAGATTCTAGATCAATCTGCAGACGGCAACGGTTGCAATTGCTTACGTGCTCGTTGCAGAAAAGAGGCCAGTTGGGATACGCTGAATGCGACGGAAGAAGTCGGGTTACCTCTCGCTTTAGATGAGGGAGCACTCGTAGAGCCTTCTGAGTTGGGAATCCTCGTCAGATACTTGCCGATTGACTATAGCAGAATTCACGGATGTCGATTTAGCCTTCGACTCGAATCGAAATCGCCGCACATAATGGTCGCACATACGGAGTTAAATGTCTACGCGGGATACAGGTGGGTTAATTAGGGGATTAAGGAGGTCAGATTCAGGTTGATGATTTAAAGGCAGGATTTTAAGCCTGGGCGCTCACGCAAATAATGGATCGATTGGGTAAGCCAGATTCTAGATCAATCTGCAGACGGCAACGGTTGCAATTGCTTACGTGCTCGTTGCAGAAAAGAGGCCAGTTGGGATACGCTGAATGCGACGGAAGAAGTCGGGTTACCTCTCGCTTTATTATTATTATTATTAAAGTTCCAAGCCACAACCCCAACTGGAAGAGCAAATAGCTATAAGCCCAAGGGCCCCAGCGGGGAAAGAAACCTGGTATGGAAAAAACGAAACAAAGATTAAGAAAAACATAATAAATAAATAGAAAATCAAAAAAAAAAAAAATTAAATGCTATAATGTTAAAAATATTATAATATTATATATGTGTGGATAATGAATAAAATATTAAAGTTATAAGTTTCTGTTAATTAAAAATGTATTAGCACCCACTTTAAATTTCTGAAGTTCCAACGACTCAACAACAACACTAGGAAGTTCATTCCACAGTTTAGTTGTGTTAGGAATGAAACTTCTTGAAAACTGTGTTGTGTTGAATCTCATAGGCGTAAAGGCCCTACTATTGGCATTTAGTACACCTCTGGTAACTCGTTGAGGGGCATATAAATTGGGCAGATCGTGATGCAGTGGATGATCTGCATTGTTAAAAATTTTATATAAGATGCATAAGGAGCTTATTGCTCGCCTGTGCCACAGATCAACTTTGAGGTCAGGAATTAAAAATTTTATTGCTCTCAAATTTTTATCTAATAAATTAAGATAAGAGTTGGCTGCCGAACTCCAAACAGGGGCGCAATATTCAAAACACGGAAGAATAAAAGCATTAAAACAATTTTTAAGAACAGTCTGCTCTCCAAATACTTTGTGATGAGGGAGCACTCGTAGAGCCTTCTGAGTTGGGAATCCTCGTCAGATACTTGCCGATTGACTATAGCAGAATGCACGGATGTCGATTTAGCCTTCGACTCGAATCGAAATCGCCGCAGGGGGGGAGGGGGGAGGGCGAACGTCCTTCAGCTCGTTCGCCGGAGTAGGTGGGAAGTCTATTAGTGCTGCTTACTAAACTGAGTCAAAGGATTATATAGACACCTGGTGAGGTGACTATGACGGCCCTCCATATATGCGGGCTATTTTGGAGAAAAGTCGGCGACTCCTTCGGGGGAAGGGGGAATTGTGATAACGTTGGCTTGGAATGTTCAACGGACTTCGATCTTCGGACGGAAGGCAAGTATGTTTGCTGAAAGGTGGCCGTGGGAAACGATGAAATCGGTCCTTAGGCAAATACAGCTGGGGCGTGTGATAACGGAGTAGGCTGCATCCTTACCCTGGTTCAGCCATGCTTTGCTTTCGAAGCTAGCTCCATGCGCTGGTCTCAGGACCACATGGGTCCCGAAGGGCACGTAGTTGCCCGTTGACCTCATTCTGCTACAATCCTCCTCAGTTACTATTTTCTTTCCTAACTTGTAATCATCTGCGAATTTAGAAATTTTTGACAGCAAGTCATCATCTACATCATTAACATATATAATGAAAAGCAAAGGTCCAATAACTGAACCTTGGGGAACTCCACTACTCACCGGAGTCTATTCTGACTCTTGTCCTTAATGACTACTCTCTGTTTACGATCAGTGAGCCAATTTTCAATCCATTTTGCTACTTCTCCTTCTATTCCTAAGGCTCTTACTTTAGACATCAATTTCTTATGCTGTACTTTATCGAAAGCCTTTTGAAAATATAAATACAGAATATCGGCTGATCTGGTACTGTCATATTCTCTATTAACAAAGTGAAAGAAATTTAATAAATTTGTGAGGCATGACCTATGTTTTCTAAATCCGTGCTGTGAATCATTTAATAATTTATTATTTTCTAAATGCTCAAGTATTTTTTCTGCAATACAAGTTTCGAGGAGTTTTCTAACTATTGAAGTTAATCTTATTGGGCAATAATTACTAGCTAGTTGTTTACAACCGCTTTTAAATATCGGCCTTACATTTGCTAGCTTCCAATCTTGAGGAACAATTCCACTCTCTAACGATAAATTAAAAATCTGCGTTAGGTGTTCAGCGACTTGATCTTTGATTTCTTTCAGAACTCTTAGAAATATTTTATCTGGGCCAGGTGATTTATATTTATTCATTTTCTCAATAAGCTTTTTTATAGTAAAATCAGTACATATAATAGATTCAAATAGTCTAATACCGGCATTTTTATTAGTTGGTGTGGGATTATTAATCGTATTCTCTTTTATAAACAGAGATGAAAAATATTTATTTAAAGTGTTTGCTATATCAACATCGTTAAATTGTAAAATATCATATTTGACTTTTATTTGACCAATGCTACTTTCTATCGGTTTTCTACTATTTACTAAAACGAAAAACTCCCTTTGTTAATTTTACAATTTAGAGCTACTGTTATCTCTTCATTTGGCTCTTTTGATTTCAACTTTAACTTTTCTTCTCAATCCTACATAATGTTTTTATTATCTATATTCGTATTATATTTTAGGATTTTATACGCTTTATCTCTCTCTCTCTAATGGTTTTCTTAATTTTTGAAGATAACCATTTAGGTTCATTGATATTTTTGGCGGTACTAACATTTGATGGTATGAATTGTGCCTGTTTATTTAGGAGATTGTTTTTAAATTCTTGCCATACTTTATCAATTTCTTCATTTTTTGTTCTATAATTTCTTAAGCTCTCCCTTAGCCCTTCAAAATTAGCTCTTTTGAAATTTAGTTTAGTGATGTTGAGTTTTTTTCTAACAAAATGAATATTAATTTCAAATTCGATTAGGTTATGATCGCTATTACCAATTTTATCTCTTACATTTAAATTTTAAATTAATTCATCGTCTGAGGTTAATATTAAATCCAGAATATTTTCGCCTCTTGTTGGTTCTCTCACCCACTGAGTAAGGAAATTTTCATCTATGAAACTGAGTAATCTTTGTCCTTCCGAGTCGGCAGTTTTCATATGCCAGTTTACTTTAGCGCAATTAAAATCTCCAATGAACAACGATAACTTATCTTTACTGATGTTGGTCATGAATTCATAAAATTGATTGTCGATCTCCAGAAGTTGAGGTGGCTTCCTGTAAACCAAATTTACGTCCAAATTTTTTTGTTGTTGTTTAATTCCTATTACTTCAAAAGGTGATTTAATGCCACAATCTATAGGATTTAATTCTTCACGAAGATACAACAGAACACCACCCCCCTCTCTTTCGACTCTATCTCTATGAAAAATTTGTATCCTTGTAGTTGAAATTCTGAAATAAAATCTCTCGATTGGCAGTGAATCCCAGATTCTGTGATACCGATAATGTCGTAGTTTATAACCGAAACAAACGCTCAAAGCTCTGGAAACTTGTTTCTAATTGACCTTACATTAAATAATACGGCTTTTAATTCATTTATCCAATTTCTTCTGTGGTGGGGCTTGGTCCGTTTCCCCGTGTTACTTGTTCTTTTAGTAGCGGAGATTTATTATCCAATAGGTTCCTTAAGTTAATTTGTAGCAATTCTCCATAGGTTTTCTTTCCTTTTCCGTTGAGGTGGATCTCATCTTTAGTATACATATCCATGTTGTGCATGAATAATTGCCAGAAATCAACAAATTTAACATTTTCCTTCCGTGTTATACATGAATAAAAGCCAGAAATCAACAAATTTAACATTTTTCTTTTGTGTTGTGCATGAATAAAAGCTAGAAATCAACAAATTTAATATTTTCTTTATGCAAATATCTTTTAAGCGATTGTTTATCCCAATAGCGTGGCTTAAATTTTCATATCTCTCATATATTCTAGGAAGTATGCCAACAACTATTCCATTATCTGTTTTCGATTTGATCGTTTTAACCATTTTCGTCTAATCTTTTATTTTTATTTCTGATCCAGCGTAATTATTTCCGTTAAAAACATCGTTGCTTCCAACATTAACTATAATTGGGCATATTTTGCTGTGTCTCAAAGTTGCTTATTTCTTATGTTACACGAGTGATTTTTACTTCTGGATAGCATCGAAATTTGCGTTTCTTGCTGTTATAAGTTCCGAAGTGATCTATTTGGTTTCTAATTAATGAATCACTAACTAAGTAGATTTCTTCTTCCTTGGAGAGGATTTCAAATTTGTTGAATGTCGATAGAACGGGTTTCTTCTCGGATGTCAGGTTTTATTGACCACTTAATTATTATTGATTTGGATAAATCTTTCATTTTCGGGTATGTTTGTAATCAATGCAACTTCTTGTTTTAATTTTACAATTTTCTGGTCAATTCTGGCTATTCTATCTCCATCTTTTCTTAGGCGATTACATTTCTTTAATTCTAGGGCGTTTATACGATTTTCCATTTGGTTAATAACCGACATCCACTTTGCTTTCTCCAACTCATGGTTTTCTTTAATCTTGCAAAATTAGCATATACTTCTTAATGTAATATTATCAAAGGACTGCTCTGGGAAGTCTATTATCCATCTCGTATTTTTACATTTGAAGTAACAGTGCTTTAGTTTCAGCGTGGCTGGCATTTTCCTTATTTAAGAGAGAGAAAGAGAGAGAGAGAGAGAGAGAGAGAGAGAGAGAGAGAGAGAGAAAGAGAGAGAGAGAGAAAGAGAGAGAGAGAGATAGAAAGAGAGAGAGAGTGCGTGTGTGTGTGTGTCACAAGGAGTAACAATAAATAGTAGTACCTCAAAGGACATTGCTAACCATACCGTGGAGGTACTATTTTGGGAAAGCTCTAACCTATAGCATAAGAGAAAGTATAGCATAGATGAAGGTTCTCCGCGCCCACCTCTCCCATCCGCATTTGCGGCCCAGAAAGCTAAAACGATACCTAGATGTGCTGAAAAAAACAAACCCGGAAATTGTTATTGAAAAGTTGAAACCTATCTACTCACTCAAATCTATAATCTAGACCAAGGCGGTACCATCTAGGTCAAGGTGTGGACTATCTTGTCAAGTCGAGATTTGAACTGTTCGACTGAAGAACTGTTCACCACTTCTGGCGGTAAATGGTTCCACATTCCGCAGATTTTGTACCAGAAGAAGTTTCCGCAAATGCTAGTATGGAATTGCAATAATTCCAGTTTGTAACCGTGGTTACTTGTAGCATTTGCATTCAACGTGAACAGCCTCCTGTGATCTACGTTTTTAACTTTTCGTATTATCTTAAAAGTTCCAATCAGTTGGCCTCTTAACCGGTGCGTCTCCAAGGAGAACATCCCCAGTTCTCGTAGCCTATGCTGATAACTTTTATGTCTAAGGAAGGGGATCAATTTTGTAGCTCTGGCCTGTACCCTTTCCAGCCATTCAATGTCCTTCCTCAGGGTTGGGGACAAAAATTGTATGGCGTATTCAAAGTGTGACTGGACTAGAGAGTTATACAAGGCAAGAACAATCTGCATATTTCGGAAGCGAAAATGCCTCTTTATGTACCCCAACATTCGCTGGGCCCTCTTTTCCGCCTGGAGGCACTGCCTGGAGAACTTTAAATCATTGCTAATTAGCACGCATAAATCTGTCTCAAGGTCAGTGGTATCTAGTAGTTTGCCTAGCAAGGAGTAGTTTTCCCGAGGGTTAGCATGACCTTGTCAAGGTTAAATGGCATTTGCCACCTCTCTGATCACTCGCCTATCATGAGAAGGCTATTTCGCAGGTGATTCCTTCTCGTGATCTTACACTACATTCTAGCTTGCTATCGTTGGCGAACGTGGCTATCAAGCATATTAGTCCTTCGTCTATATCATTGATGTAGACAATGAAAAATAGAGGCCCAAGCACTGAGCCCTGGGGCCCCCCACTACTGACTGGCGCCCATTGCGAGGCTACTTCGTAGATCTTTACTCGTTGCTTCCGTCCCGAGAACCACTTTTCTATCCATTCAGCTACCTTGCCGGTAATGCCAAGGGCGCGGACGTTATTTATCAACCTGCGGTGTGGTACCTTATCGAAGGCTTTTTGAAAGTCCAGGTATAAGATATCCACACCTCGAATACGGTCATACTCACTCAAAATACTGTGGAAACATTCTAGTAGATTAGTGAGACATGAACGGTTCTTGCGAAATCCGTGCTGGGAATCCAAGATTAGGTTGTGCGACTCTAAGTGCTGCACTATACGGTCTGCGATAATTCCCTCGAGCAGTTTGCCTAGGATGGATGTCAGACTAATATGCCGGTAATTACCCGGGCATTCACGGTCCCCCCTTCTTATAGATAGGAGTTACGCCTGCTATTCTCCTGTCTTCCGGCACCTCTCCAGTTCCCAACGATTTGTTGAAAATGGCGGTCAGGTGTGGAGCGACCTCTTCCCTAACTTCTCGGAAAACTCTAGTCTGGCTAGTACTTTGTTTCTCTCTAAGACTATTTCGCATAGGTTTTCGCCCTCTTCGAGATGAACCCACGGCCTCGGAGCTGGACCGTCAACTTCCCTCGTAAATACGTAGGTGAATTAGCCGTTCGACACGTTGGCGATGTCTGGTTCTGCCTTCCTTAACACACCATTGTCATCTCTGAGCGGTCCTATGCTATGACGAATCGGTTTGCAGCTATTGACATGCAGGAAGAATTCTTTCGGGGTCTCTTTACAGAGGGAGGTCACCCGAACTTCTTCACTGCGCGTAGCTCTGCGCACCTGTTCTTTAACTTGCCTACATTTTTCCCTTTATTGAAGAAACCTTTCTTCATTACGGTTGGCTTTCCAATTATTTTAGGCAGTTTTCCTGTTCCTTATCGCTGCGGTGATGCCGCGATTGAACCATTTCGGTTGGAGAGGATTGCCGCTCATCCTTGTGCTGGGGACAAACGCAGACTGTTGGGTCATAAAATTTTCTTTAAATGCCAACCATTTCTCCGAAGCTACTTCTCCTGTTCCAGGCCCAAGCCGAGCTATCGCTTCCCGAAGACCCACAAAGTTCGTGCGTCGGAAGTCGGGTTTAAAGATAGCGACTTGAGAGAGAGAGAGAGTTACAAGGAGTTACAAGGAAAGAAAGTACCCTAGGAGACCTTACGGTCCATTCAAAGAGGGTACCTTTGGACTAGCAATCGAGTAGGCACGTGGCTGCTCAATTGTTTTGAGTCCCTAAACGGCCACTTTTCAAGAAGAGAGAGAGAGAGAGAGAGAGAGAGAGAGAGAGAGAGAGAGAGAGAGAGAGAGAGAGAGAGAGAGAGAAGAGAGAGCGAGAGAATGGTGTAACCAACAAGTTAATTTCCCCTCGGTGGAGGATCAGATAGATGAAAAGTACCATGGAGTTAAAGAAAGATCCCCCAAGGGATTGGTGTCTTCAATTTCCAAATGAGAAGGAGGATTGATGTCCTCTATTTCAAATGGAAATTAGGATTGGTATCCTCGCTAAACAATGGAAATTGAGAGTGGTGTCCTTACTTTCCAAAGGAAATAAATATTGGTGTACTTACGTATTAGGAGAAATTAGGATTGTTGTCCTCTCATTTCATTGTATTTTAGGATTGATGACCTCTTTGTTTAACTGAAAAAAGGATTCGTGTTCTCAATTTCTACTGCAAATTAAAATTTGTGTCCTCTACTTTTTCCAATAGAAATTGGGCTTGGTCCTATCCTTCGAATTAATAATGGAAATTTTCATTGTGTTCTTTCCAATGGAAATTAGGATTGATGTCCTCTTTTTCAATACCCAGTCTCCAATCTCTACCCGTCCTTTACCCCTCTCCTAACCTCTTCCCCTCCTCTCTCTCTCTCAACTAACCTATCCCCATCCTCTATCCTCGACTACACCCTCCATGTCCTCCACTTCTCTTCTACCGTTTTCTTTTACACCAACCATCTCCTTACCTCCCACAGTTGTCATGACTTCTCCTAACCTCTCCCCGTCTCGTACCTCTTTTCCAACCCCTCCCTGCCCTCCACCACCCTCGTTCCCTGTCTCTGTCTGTCTCCACTCTCCCCGTTCTTCAACTATCACATAAACTCTCCCTCTCCTCCCACATCTACTATCTTTTCCCTTTCTTCATCCTTTCTACTAACTTATTCCCCGTCCTCCCCTCTTCTCATATTTTCCCACGTCCTCCACCATTCTGCTAAAATCCCGTCTTTCTCCCCTCTCCTAACCAATAGCATTCTCCGTCCACTTGTTTCCTTCCCCCCCACCATCGTATGTTCCATTCTTCTACATCTCCTCGAACATCTCCGTCCTCAATCCCTATCCTAACTTTTCACCGTCCTCCACACTTCTCTTAACCTATTTCCTTCATCATCCCTTCTCCTATCCTCTCCCCGTCTTCTACCCTCTCCTAACAACTCACCGTCTTCAACCTATATTTTTACTTCTCCCCGTTCTATCCCCCTATCCTAACCCCTCCTCTCCTAACTACCTCCCGACAACCACACCTCTCCTAACATCTTCCCTTCCTCCACCGACCTCCTAACTTCTCACCGTCCTCCACTCCATTCCTAACTCCTACCTATCCTCTAATCCAAACCTTGTCTGTCATCCACCTCTATTCTTACCTCTCCACTTCTTACATCCCTCTTCTAATCAATCCTCGTCCTTCACTCCTCTCTTACCTTCTCGCTGTCCTCCACACTACTCCTAACATCTCCTCATCATCCACCCCATTCCCAAATTATCTCTGTTGTTGAGGTATGCCAGAGTCATACACAAGCACGGGCAGACAGCTGACCAAAAGCCGCTTGAGATATGTCTGGGGCGATTAATAAAGAGTGCGGTTTACGGTTGACCGGGTTTAGACTAATGGCTTGCCAAATTGCAGTTCAAAGGATATATAAAGACAATATCCCAAAATATAATTTTAATATATATAATAAAAGGAGGAAATATATATATATATATATATATATATATATATATATATATATATATATATATATATATATATATATATACATATACGAGGGCGGTCAATTATATTTGTGAATCGGTAGGGAAAAACAGGAAGGGGGATGGCTGCTTGTGGGGGTGTTAGGATAAGTTATGACAAGTCGGGACCTGCAGTCACACGCTCCTGCCTCGTCTATTTAAGAAGCAGTAGCTGATTGCAGATCGTCAGTCACAAATTTTTCAGCAATAAAGAAGTTTGAGCACCACGCAGTGATCAAATTTTTTTACCAAGGAAGGCAAGAATGCAAAAGAGATCCTTGAACGCATGGTCGCAGTGTACACTGATACCGCCCCTTCCTATGCAACCATTGCTCGCTGAAATAGGGAGTTCCGCAATGATCGTGAGTCCCTTAAAGATGACCCCTGCACAGGACGCCCGTCAGACGTGACCAACGAGGACAATGGGGCCCGTGTGGAGAGGATGGTCCTCGAAAATCGACGGGTGAAGGTAAAAAAATCGAAGGAGAACTTGGAATATCACATGGAAGTGTTATCAGCATCATCCACGACAATTTGGCCATGACCAAGGTCTCTTCCCGTTGGATCCCTAGAAACCTCACGCCCCATAATCGACTTCAACGTCGTTAAAGTCCACAAGGCCAGAGTTGCACAAGCTGCCCTGCGTGAGTGCGGATTTGAGGAGCTCAACCATCCCCCCTACAGTCCAGATCTGGCCCCTAGCGACTATTTTTTATTCCGCCAGCTCAAGGCTGCACTGCGTGGACGCCGGTTTGGGGACGATGAAGATGTCCAGCTCGCCGTCCAGGAGTGGATTAAACAGCAGTCGGCAGATTTCTGGTTGTCGGGAATTCGAAGCCTCAGGGACAAGTGGCGCTAGTGCATTGAAGTCGAGGGTAGTTATATTGAAAAATAATAAAACACTTTTCCTCATATCTCGTTTCCTTATATCCGAATTGCAAAACTTATTGACCGCCCCTCGTATATATATATATATATATATATATATATATATATATATATATATATATATATATATATATATATATAAAGGGTGAACAAATTATTTATGGTAGTTAAATAAGTTAAGTGAAGATTAACGAGGTAATCTGGAGATGACCATACAAGATCGCTTTATCTTCAAGCGTGGGCGAATTGGAGGGTGGGGGCGACGATGGCGCAGGTCTACAAGAAGATACTTCGAGGAATCCTGACGAGGAGGACTTGAAGATGATGTTGGATTACTTCGTGATGAAGAATGAGATTTTCTCTGCTCCAGAGAGACGTAATCTCAACTCTAGATGATTCTGCAGATCGGCAGGGAGTCTCAGTATCGAAAGAATGGGAATTGTGAAAGGATGGTGAAGATGAGAGGCCGCACAACTCTCCGGGAAGAAAGGGTCTCGATAGCTTTCCTGTGAACAGGGGCTAAAGCTTAAAAAAGGTAGAGCGACTGACGAGATCTTCGACGACGTACGGCGATGAGTTACGAGGGTTCAAGGGAAACAGACGGCAGTCTGAAGAACGGAGTGGATGGCGGGCTTTCAATCTCCTCGAGAGATGGGGAGCTTCGGGTTAAATACCCGGGTGGCTGATCCGATAGACGCCTCAGAGTCTTGCGGTCCCTAGGGGATTCTTGGCGCCAGTCTAAACAAACACATTTCATGATAACGCGTCATTCCAGACGATGAAACTTGCCCCTCGATATGGGGGTATGGTTAATATGGCTGCGCACGGCGTTATCACAGGGGATGGGAGGGGGAAGGGGGACGTGTGGCGTCCGAAAACAAACACAGCTGTAGCGGGTGATTAAGCGAGGGACAGATTCTTTCTCGAACTTCTAAAATTCTAACGCTGGCGCAAGTGGTCTTGAAAGAATAGAGGGATATTTCCGAGGGGGCTTCCTCTCACGGTGGTCCTTCGAGGGCATTCCCTCACACCCGTCATCCACCCCTTTTCTTACCTGTCACTTCTCCCACCCTTCTCATAACTCCTACTCGTCACTCACCCTTCTCCTAACGTACCTCTGTCTTCCATCCATCTCCTTACCTCTCTCTTCCTCCACCTTTCTTCTATTATATCCCTGTCCTCCACTCCACTTGTAACCTACACCCATTCTTCACACCTCTCCTAACTCTTCTCCGTCTTCTAACCCACTCCCAACATCTCCCCGTCCTCCACCTTCACTTAGTCTCTCTCTGCCCTCCACCCCACTCCTAATCCCACCTGTCCTCCATCAATCATTTAAACTTCTCTGTCCTCCATCCCCCTACTTACCTCTCTCTGTCCTCCACCCCTATACTAACCTCTCCCCGTCCTCTACCCATGTCCTCACCTCTTACCATCCTCCTCCCCTCTCCTAACCTCTCCCCTGTCTTCCACCCCTTTCTTAACCTCCACTGGTCCTCCACTCCTCTCTCCGTCCTCTACCCTTCTCCTAACCTATCCGCGTCCTCCACTCATCTCCTAACTTCTCCCGTCCTCCACCCCTCTCCTAACTTCTCCCGTCCTCCTTCCCTCTCCTAACTTCTTTCCCCCATTCCACCCCACCCCTAACATCTGCCCGCCTTCAATATCCCACCATATTCAGATCCGGCCAAACGCAGCAAAATTTGAGACCAAGAAATTTAGCAGAAATCTCCCAACTTTTTCCATTTAACGTCAAAACTGTTCAATTTTGGGGTCCATATCTTTTTCTCTTCCAGTCAAATTACCTCCATGCATGACCTGCACCCCCACTCCCACCCCCAGAAATAACTCAATACTCTGCCCCATGTGAGTAGTAATCAACTATGACCGGAGGAGTTTGGAAGTTGCTACATCAATATATTTATGCTTAATCGAGTGGCAAATGGCGGCAATTAGAATTTAACTGTAGCTTACAGAGGAATGAAAATTCAAATTGAGAGGAACTTTGTAACGTTTAAGATTGCTATTATCACTAGCAATCTGGCTCATTTGTCTCTTCAGAATTTAATAGAATAATAATAGGACATATATGGACGTATCATTAAAATAAAAATTAACTAAAGGTATTAAATATATTAAAAGATTTCCCTTTATTATTCAGCGTCGGATAAAGTTCATAACTTAAATAATGATTAAATTCAGTTGTTTTTTTTGGTTCCATTGCAAAGGAACAATTATCAATTCGACTCGGGGGTATTTAAAGGGAAATGGATTAATTTGATCAACAACTACATTTTCCCCACAAAGTTTGATCAACGTACATTTGCATTAATATACATAGTTATGAGGTGTTTATAGCTGTAGCACCTAGTCTATGGGTTATAAGGTCGTGACGAGTTAAATTTACAAACTGCTTCGAATCTTAAAAATCCGCCTATCCGCATCACATTATATATTTTAGTAACAGTGGAATTTTTTGTAATATTTACAATATTTATTTCTATTGAAAATCATTTTCTCTTCATATTTCACATTCACTTGTATATGCAGATGCTAGTAGAGCTTTTTAGGCTCTACCTGTATCCTGTAATATGTAAATCAAAGTTGTCGTACCAGTTCATATTTTAGCCCCTCCATCTCTTTCTAATTGGTTGAGTAATATGATATAAAACTCTTGTCTTAATTACATAAGAACACAAGAAACGAAGGAGTCTGCAAAGGCTAATCAATACTCTATACGAGGCAATCTCTTTCCTAAACTTTAACTTGCCCAGCTTAAACCCATTGCTACCTGTCCTATCCTGTTCGCTAAAAATCAGAACCTTACATTTGTCTCCATTATTATAACCTTTTACTCACTTGAAAACTTCAATCAAGTCCTCTAGGAATCTTCTCCTTTCTAAATATGCAGATTTAGACTCCTTTACCAAATATCCTCAACCCATTGATCACCTTAGTTATCCTTCTCTGCACTGTCTTAGGAAAACCAATATTTATCCGATAATAGGGTGACCAAAATTGCACCGCATTTTCAAAATGAGACCTAACTAATGCTACATACAGTTTCAGAATGACAGCAGCATTCCTATTTCTCACGCTCCTCCTAATAAACCATAATACCCTATTAGCTCTATTTCTAGCAATTTACATTGCTTACTAGGTCGGAGGTCGGAACTTAGAATACATTTAAGACTTTCGCATTCTGACCTTCCTAAAACTCTTCCATTGAATATATAATTATTTAGTGAATTACTCCTATCTATACTAAGTACCATCCACTTATGTTGGATTCCATTTGCAACTTCTCAAACCATTGAAATACTTTGGACAATTTATCTTGCAGTAACTTAACTTCGGAGTTACTCAACTTATTCATTTTCGTCCGCAGATGTTAAGCCAGTTCACCTACGATCTTTCCTCAGCTTTGTATCTCAAGACATGTATGTATAAGTTAATCCAAGAAAAATGGTTTGGGGAATTTATTCGAAGACAAATGCTTCGGGAAAGTTATTCGAAGCCAAGTGCTTTGGGGAACATATTTCAAGACAAATGCTTTGGGAATTTATCTCAATAGAAATGAGGAACTAATAAAAGGACAAATGCTTTGAGAACTTATTCCAAAACAAATGCTTTGGAGAATTTATTCAAAGACAAATGTTTTGGGAAAATTATTCCATAACAAATGATTTTCTCATGTACTATCAAATTAGTGGTGTTATGAGAATGTTCAGAAATTAATGCGGGTCTCAAACAATATGTTTAAAAGTTCTACCATGACTATAGCCACAAATAATTAAGATATTCACAGATTTAGACCTACAAGCATGGGCAAAATTGCTTTCATAGACAAGTTTCATCCCAAGATTCCCGCATAAACAAAGAATGATCCTAATATGGCCTCAAAGACGAACCCCACAAACATGTTCGCCAGCGTGGTACATAATCTGGTATCATCGCCAACCATTACCGAAGAGAATTTGGGGTGATCCTTTAGAAGGCAGGTTGAGAAGCGGAAGACTCCAGATTATGGCAACATTCGAATGTTATCAAGCCAAGAATTGAGCCGTGGCTTAGCATTTGCTTGAGAATGTCGAAGCAGAACGAATCCTAAGGGTCGTTCACTTTGAGGGGTGGGGGGCAGGAAGGGGGATAAACATATGCAACTAACGTTATTTTAATTGTGATCTCAATAAAATGTGAATGTAGTTAAATAGTCTAAAACAATAAAAGACCCCAATTCGCCTCTGCCAAAATATTGCAGCCATGAACGTGTTTTTTTTTGTTGTTGTTAAGAGCTCCGGGGAGCAGATTACATCTCGGATCCTACAGCCCGCGCTGTAGGACGTTACCATAATTAAGTGACTCCGCGCTCTCTGTGAGGCTGTCCTGAGGAACCCGGTTAGAGAGGAGGGAGGCTGTTGCATGCTAAGGGAGTTTTATATCACTCTCCTGTTCTGGCGGTCCATTCAACAGCTAAGAAGTGGAAGTTCTATTGCAACTTAAACTCACGCGGAATACATCCAAGTGGAGGTGGCAGTGTCCTATCCACTTGCGAATGACTGACCATTCTTCAACTGTTGCCCTTCAGAGGGGAAAGTGACTTGCCTGCTGGAGGCATTCTACCTGTGTTAATAACTCGCTGCTCCAGTCTAATGTTAAACGGCTTTGCACAAATCCATCAACAGAGAAGCCTATTTGTTTCCATTGTGAACTTTTATATTTGGTTTAAAATCTTTCAAACCTAATCTCAATAACAACCGCGCAATCAGGGATTACTCTATTACCGAACATATAACACCCCTTTGATTCCAAACGTTTTGACCCGAAGGTGAAAGCCTCAAAGATCAACGACGTCGTAGATTAAAAAAAAAGAAAACAAAAGAGGGAATCTTCAGCAGTTTGTAAGAAGATTGTTAAGAAAGTAGTGAAGAGTGTGTGAAACTGTAGAGAAGACAACCGCATGTCCGCCTACTTCATTGGGTCCGAATGAACATGCATTCCGCCAGATGTCAGCTGCAGCATGTTGGCTCATAGCCCCTTGTAAGGGACATGGTGAAAGGAAACGACCTTAACGTATCGACATACTGAGGACCACATTCACGGGACCCACCGCCATTGGACGGAGCGCTCCCTTGCACCTCACTGCGACGACTGCCGAGTTTCCCAGTCTGGGAGATCTTCGTGCACGTTACCTGTTCCGGTACCGGGACGAGCAGGGTCACTACCGCTTGTCCTCTGTGCTCGGGACAGGTTCGGTCACACTTAACTGCAAAATATTTCAATTTATGGAGTCGGACTTCCCTCCTGCGCCATTTTTTTTTAACGTAGCCTACCGTTTAGACAGGATTTACAGCGACTTATGCCCAAGCCATCGGTCGCAAGGAGAGACCCTTTAAAAAGAGTCATATTGAAGACGATAGAAAGTGTTGATAAGCTTGTGGAAAATCTAACCTAAAAAGATCTAATATAACCTAACCTAACATCCACTAAACTAACTTAATCTAACATAGTCCAACCACCTAACCTAACATAATCTTATATAAGCTAACCCCCTAACCCAACATAACCTAATCAACCTAACCTCACTCTATTAAACTTAACCTAATCTAATACGAGGGGCAGTCAATAAGTTTTGCAATTTGGATATAAGGAAACGAGATATGAGGAAAAGTGTTTTATTATTTTTCAATATAACTACCCCCGACTTCAATGCACTTGCGCCACTTGTTCCTGAGGCTTCGAATTCCCGACAACCACAAATCTGCCGACTGCTGTTCAATCCACTCCTGGACGGCGAGCTGGACATCTTCATCGTCCCCAAGCCGGCGTCCACGCAGTGCAGCCTTGAGCTTGTGGAATAAAAAGGAGTCGCTAGGGGCCAGATCTGGACTGTAGGGGGGATGGTTGAGCTCCTCGAATCCACACTCGCGCAGGGCAACTTGTGAAACTCTGGCCTTGTGGACTTTGACGACGTTAAAGTCGATCATAGGGCGTGAGGTTTTTAGGGACCCAACAGGCAGAGACCTTGGTCATGGCCAAATTGTCGTGGATGATGTTGATAACACTTCAATGTGATATTCCAAGTTCTCGCTCGATTTCTTCGACCTTCACCCGTCGATTTTCGAGGAACATCCTCTCCACATAGGCCATATTGTCCTCGTTGGTCACGTCTGACAGCCGTCCTGGACGGGGGTCATCTTCAAGGGACTCACGACCATGGCGAAACTCCCTATTTCAGCAAGCAATGGTTGCATAGGAATGGGCAGTGTCTGTGTACACTGAAACCATGTGTTCGTGGATCTCTTTTGCATTCTTGCCTTCCTTGGTAAAAAATTTGATCACTGCGCGGTGCTCAACCTTGTCCATTGTTGAAAGATTTGTGACTGACGATCTGCGATCAGCTACTGCTTCTTAAATAGACGAGGCAGGAGCGTGCGGCTGCAGGTCCTAACTTATCATAACTTGTCCTAACACCCACACAAACAGCCATCCCCCTTCCTCTGTTTTGCCCTACCGATTCGTAAAACTTATTGACTGCCCCTCGTATAACCTAACTTAGCTTAATCTAACCTAGCCTAACCTAACTCAATCTAGCTTAACCTAATCCCCTAATCTAACCTAATCTTATATAAGTTAACCCCTTAACCCTACCTAACCAAATATATCTAACCTAAACTAACCCCTTACCCTTACCTAATCTAATATAACCTAAAATTATTCCCTAGCTAACTCAATCTAACCTAACCTAACCTACCCTAATCCACCTAACACAACTCTATCTAACCTAACCCACCTAATACAACTCTATCTAACCTAGCCTAACTTAACCTAACCTAACCCCGCCTAACTTAACTTAATCTAGCCTAACCTAACCTAAACCTACGAGTAATTACGTCGCTTACTGTTCCTTATGTGCGTTTAATTGGAAAGTGGGGATAAGTGGCTTACATTGTGCCATTCCCTGCCCGCAGGGAGAGTGACGTATGATTAGGAGCCATTCGAGGTGATTTTCCAAAACGATCTTCGTAACTGTATTCAAAGGGAGCTCCTAAATTAGGGATGGCTTCCTTCGTTTAATATTTACACTCTCGAATTTTTAAAGCGAATTTGTTTTTAATTAGATTTAACCTTTGGTATTAAGGCGAAATTAGGACATAGTAATAGATTTTGGAAGTAAGAGGCAAAAGAGGATCAAACCCATCGACGGGTTGCATAGCTGGCCTGCTGTGTCGAGTGACTTTTGACCTCTTAGCCAAAGACCAATTCGATCCACAAGGTATGTTGGGTGTATGGTATACAGCTCGTGAGATCAAAACCTATAACCTTTTAAATGATGGCCAACCATAAGTCCCCTTTTTCAAGAAATGGTTGAAATATTTCGAAAGTTGTGACTCCGATCTTATTTCGGAAATTTAAAAGAGAAATGGCAACAAGGGCGTATCCTACAGAAAGATCGAAAGGATAAAGTTGTACAAGTTGTGAAGTTAAAGGAAGTGAAAGTTATGGAAGACAGCCGCTGATCCTCCTGCATGCATCAGGGCTGGCAGAATATACTGTAGGTGCTGAGGTGACCTTAGAGTAAAAGTGAGAGTCTGTTCTATTTTCCAAACTAATGGTCGTCGTCGAGGACAAGGGTGACCTTAGGTTAAAAGTGAGGGTCTGTCCTATTTTCCAAAATAATGGTCATCTTCGAGGGCAAAGATGACCTCACAGTAAAAGTGAGGGTCTCTCATATTTTCCCAAATAATGGTCGTCTTCGAATACAAGGATGACCTTAGAGTAAAAGTGAGAGTCAGTGCTATTTTCCAAACTAATGGTCATCGTCGAGGACAAGGATGACCTTAGGTTAAAAGTGAGGGTCTGTCCTATTTTCCAAAATAGTGGTCGTCGTCGAGGACTCGAGGACAAGGATGACCTTAGGTTAAAAGTGAAGGTCTCTCATATTTTCCAAAATAATGGTCATCCTCGAGTACAAGGATGACCTTAGAGTAAAATTGAGGGTCTATCCCATGTCCCATTTACCGTAGTCTCAGCACTGTTCTCTTAGGGTTCACTCTACTTCGGCAACTTTTGAGTAACGAGAGATTTTGAAACGATCAAAGCTATATAAAATGCATACTATTTGTACAAAACAATAGGTTGAAGTGCATCAACTCTACGTAAATTATCCTACCATCTCATCATATGTCCTTTTACGCACAAAGATATCTACCCATTTTATTCCCGGGATTGGCTTACCATAGGGATGGATAGTGGGGGAGGGGATATATTGTAGCTCCTCATTTAGTATTGGTTCATCCTCGGGAAGGGGAGGGGGTAGAAAACTCCAAGCACGCCCCCCTCACCATCTGCATCCATCCACATCGACCATCCATTACATAACTCACGGTTCTCGCGGCACACACACCTACCTACCACATGCTACAAAAGTGCACCAAACGCCTCTTATTCTAAATCTCCCCACGCCACACATTTTCCGGACTTACTTCTTTGTTTTTTTAAGGCAATTACACTGAATATTGGCCCTCTCTCAACTCATTCCCTATTCAACTTTTGCTATGAAGCTAATTCATCACTACTTATACTTGTCTACTCTTCGAAGTTAAAACCAAAGTCGATTACCAGATAACCGAATGCCATTTAGTTTGATTCAATCACTTTGCTACCTAAAAGGAATCTGATCTTGACAAACATAAATAGATTCGAGGAATGGATAAGGGAACGTAAAGGATGCTATAAAGTTTGAAATGCTACTAATAATCTTAAATCCATAGATTTTATTTAAGGTCATATTGTAGAATATATACTAAGGAGAACCAAGAGGAACCACGAAAGGAACTAACGTTGATTTCGAACCGCGAACCAAAATATTGTGTAGATATGCTGCAGCTAATCGTAAATTAATCAGTGATTACATCGTCCTCGACTCATAAAGGAAAGGAATTAAATGAACAATTCGCAAAGGTTTTAGCGTTGAAGAGGCCATAAATATAACTGTAATCTGCCCTTTAATTAATTTTGACGATGGAAGTATTCTTTAAAATATTAATATAATCGAAAAGGAAATAAGATAAATATAAAGAAAATGAAAATATAAAAAGTGCCACGTTCTGATAAGTTCTACGCAACTCATCTTAAAGAATTAGAAAAAGATCTAGCAAAGCTCTTTTGTTAGATAGAAATTGTTGTTGCAGCAAGTTAATGTAAACTTATACATTCAATGTACTCCGCAACCACACAAGTGGTCCACTTGACTTTTATCCCTCTTCTTGAAAATAGGAGTAATCCCTAACTCTATATTTTAACAAGGTTATTTTTGGAACATTTTCACTTCTTTTTCTTTATCTCATAATTCAATTATTACTTTGTATTGCGGTCAGATGGTATCCATTTTACTTTTCAATGAGAATTCTTTGGCAATAACATCGTAACTCTTCTGCCGATTCCAACGAAATTTGAAACTCTTCATGTTGTTTTACATTCTCTTTCGAATGATATAATTGCCAAGGTCCTGCCAAGGTTAGCCCAGGAATTATTAAATGAAAACTAACTATGGTTCGGATTGCCCCACTTGCTGAAAGATTTGAAGGTCGTAAG
This sequence comes from Ceratothoa steindachneri, assembly GCA_963969495.1. Lineage (NCBI taxonomy): Eukaryota > Metazoa > Arthropoda > Malacostraca > Isopoda > Cymothoidae > Ceratothoa > Ceratothoa steindachneri. The sequence continues at coordinate 67,793,269 of OZ018327.1, forward strand.
GTCATATGATCGAGTAACCGGCCGTTCAGCCATATGTCTGAGGAGACGGAATTACGCCATAATAAGAGAAAAGATTCGAAAAAAGATTGTAAAAGAGAGATTGAGAGAGATTTTTTTTATTTCAAATAATGCTCTTTTTTTCGTATATTTGAAGGTATTATCAAAATTCTTTATGCGATTATATAACGGACCGCACAGCACACATCGCAATAGAAGAACATCTGGGACCCGAATTTGAGATAAACCAGGGAGTCCCTCAAGGGGATGCCTTAGTGCAACATTATACAGTATATATACTAGGGATCTACCAGACCCAGTCTTCGAGAACACCAAATATATACAGTTCGCGGACGATATATCAGTCATCACAAACAATCTGTATAGGCACCCACCAACAATGGCCAGAATGACAGCAACAGAAATAGAAAACATTAGCAATTACGAAAAGAAGTGGAAAATTAGAACGAACCCAGACAGTTTTATCATCATTGCAATAGGAAGAAAAAAAACATCGAGAGGGAAAAGTTCTAGGTCTCAAAATAACGTCCGATGGATACAAAAAACACGTCTCAGAAAGAATAAACTTAGCCAAAGCTAATCTAGCGAAAATGTTCCCACTCAGGAACGTAAATGTATAAAATATGACCAAAACATATAATGCATTATGTAAATCGATATTACTATATCCGAAAAATACCACTTAATCGACTCCACAAGAATAATACCGTCAAGTTACAAAGAGTGCAAAATAGCGGCGCCTTGACAATTACCAACACAAGACGGAGAGATCGACGCAAACAGCGAGATCTGCATCAAGATGTAAATGTGGAACCAAGGGACCTAACTCTACATAAAAGAGCTACGAAGATATGGGAAAAGCTAAAGGTACTTCTTAGTGATGAAGAAAAGAGAAAATCAGAGATTCCCATAGAATACCGCGATAACAACAGAGGTAACATTAGAAGCGGGAGACCGATTGAAGGAGTCAGCCCCGCACCAATTTTTACGTAATAAGAAGATCACTTTAACAACTGCACAATACTCAAATAAAACCCAAAGAAATTCGACAAGGAATAATAGAGGCACGAGAACCTTAACATAAATAACGAATAAGAAGAGAATCAAACGAAAATAAGAAGCAACCAGGAGATTGCTAATCACAGAACCAACAACACTAACTCTTACTCATTCCTTTTCACCACTTTACCTTAACACCTACTTTCCACTTTACTCTCGCTAAACACTTTATCTTCCAACCTTTTTTGAGAAGTTAAGACGTAAATCGAATGTTTTGGAATACAAAAAAAAAATCCAAATCGTGAAGTACAGAAAATGCAGTAAAATTAAGGCATGGCTGTTTTTTTTAATTTTCCTTATATAAAAACAAATTCACATTTTAAAAAAAGCTCTGATTATTGTTTTTTGCGTATATCAAAAGACTTGTGATATAAGATTTTAGTAGTAGTTAGTTGTCCGTTGATTTCGGCAATGACGTCACTTCATGCCCTTAAAAAGAATAAGTTGGGCATAGAGAGAAACATGCACAAAAGATGCTTAGAGTAGGAAAGGGGTGTGCATACCTCAACCCACTATCTTGCTACTCCATAGTTGGTGGGCTGGTGGCAAGGGGGTCCAAGACGACCATACATTGGGGAGTGTTGCAGGAGACTGCCGAGTCGTCAGTCTAATAACACTCGTCTAGTGCGGGTCCCCACAGCGGATTTTGCATTAGGAGTTGACTCCTGTAGTCTTTGTCCAGTCAAAGACATCCACAAGACAATGGGTCAGGAGTTGGTGAGGGACCAGGTCGTGTCCACCCGTTGATATAGAAAATAAGCATGGATCTGCAAAACCTAGACCAATATTAAATTATTACAGCATATGTATATACTAGAAACCTTTTAATATATTTAGACCAAAACCTCATTCTTAGAGCCAGATAGGCTCTAGTTCACAAATGCATTATGAACTCTCCTTTTTCATTTCGTTTCGGTTCGCCAACCTTCCTTTATTATCCTGTAAGGAGAAGTAGTAAAATCGCTCCTCTTGTAATAAATATTTTAAAATCAAAACAAACACTCATTATTTATTATCAAACATAGCAAAAATGGTGCACCTATTTATAATTTTTTTCATTCCGTTATTTCCATCACTATAAATAAAATGTTTAGAAATGCAGTCACACAATGTAAAACCTATCCAAGAACAGACTGTGGATGTGGTTGTGATCACGTGCTAGTGGTAGCAGAGATGAAGGTCAAACGCGAATGGAATCTACTAAATAATAATAATAATAACAATAATAAGTCTTTTGTAATGCGCTCTTCAAGGCCTGAGGCCTTCCCAGAGCGCACGTTGTGCTGAGATGAGAATGGAAATTCAATGTAAATTCAAGAGGGGGAGAAGGCAATACTGAAAAGATGCGTTTTCAGGAGATGCTTAAATGTGGTAAGAGAGGGAGAAGACCCGATTTCAGCAGGAAGAGCATTCCACAACTTAGGGGTGCAGATTGAAAAGGAGCAGTCCCCCATTGAGCAGAGGGATGAACCAGGAATATTCAAAAGAGGTGCATGTGATGACCGAAGGGCCCGAGGGACATGGCGTGGCGAGAGGGCAGAAGAGAGTTAAGACGGGGCCTTGTTGTTTAGGGGCCTTAAATGTGAAGAGAAGTAACTTGAAGTGAGTACGGGATCTGACAGGGAGCTAGTGCAGTTCATGCAGCAAGGGTTTCTAGGGAGAGAAGCGAAGGCGATGGAGGAGAAGCCGGGTGGCATAGTTATGTACAAGTTGAAGGGGGCGGAAAGAGGAGGATGGCAGATTCACAAGCAGAGAGTTACAGTAGTCAAGGCGTGAGATGATGAAGGCATGAACAGCAGTCTCAAGACTTTGGCGATCAAAGTGAGAGTGAATGCGAGAGAAGTTACGAAGAAAACATAGAGAGAATTTGCTGACATTGCGGATATGAAGCTTAAAGGAGAGATGCTCATCAAAAACAACACCCAGATTCCTAACGCAGTCAGAGAAAATGATAGTATTACCGCCCAGAGTAAGCGAGGGAAAGAAAGATTTGGATTTTTTGACAGGAGCAGGGATGCTGACGAGGAGGACCTCAGTTTTGGAGTGATTAAGCCTGAGGAAGTTGGTAGAGAGCCAGTCAGAAATGGAGGAGTAGGCAGCCAGGAGGTCAGCGATAGAGTAGGCAAGAGACGTGGGGAATGAGGAAACTAAAATTTGAGTGTCATCAGCATATAGGTGAAAGAATAGGCCGAGATTATGGAGAAGGGAACTAAGAGGGAGAAAGTAGATACGAAATAGTAGAGGACTAAAAATTCATTCGAAATATAAGTAAGAAATCAATACGATGCGCTTCATGAAGACGAAGTATTACAGAAAGGTGCAGGTAACCATGAAGTGGAAAAAAGGAGTGGAATTCTATACAAAGGGCGATGCAAGATGTTGTTGAACAGTGTTTGCCGGAAGAGAGAAGAAGGGCTAAACAGAAATGGATGATAGATGAGACTGTAAATCTAATAGAATAAAGGAGACTGCTGAAAGGAGAGACATATAGATATAGAGTAAAAGATAGGGAAGTTAAAAGAAGATGTAAAGAGAGAAAATAAGAATGGCTCAATGAACAGTGCCGTGAAGTTGAACAGCTATAAAAGGTGAATTAGAAACAGATGTATACAAAAATAAGGATTTTAATGGGAATAAAAAACAAACAAAAAGCACAGTCATAAAGGATGACCAAGGAAACGTCAAAATGGACAAAGAAGAAGTCTTAACGAAATGGGAAGAATATATGACAGTACTGTACAATGGTATTGAAATTAACCAGCAAAACCTAGAGGATGAGATGAATGGACATACAATTCTTAAAGAAGAGGTGAAAAATGCAATCAAATGTATGAAAAGGGGCAAAGCTGATGAAATTTCTGTGGAAATGATTGAAGCAACTGGAGAATTCGGAGTAGAAATACTAGTTGATTAGTATCATGAGTCAACTCGGGAAGAAAATACTGAGAGTGATTAACAAGAGAATAAAGCAGAAAAGAGATGACTACGTGCAGGAAGAGTAGTACGTGTTCAGGAAAGGTAAAAGAACGATTAACGCGATATTCACGATTTTGAAAAGGAATTTGATACGGTGAGGCACGAACCATTGATGAGGATGTTCAATGATATTGGAATGGATGTTAAATTCCTAAGACTGTTACGAAACCTGTATTGGGACCAAAAGGCAGCAGTGAAGATAGAAAATGGTAAGACTGATTGGATAAAAATATACATAGGTGTCAGACAAGGATCCTTACTATCACCTGATCTGTTTTTATTATATGTACAAAAATGCATTGAAGAACTGGAGAATCAAGAGGGTATCAGAATAGGAGGTAGGAATGCGAACAACTTGCAATATGCAGATGACACCATGTTAATAGCGGACTCTGACGAGAAATTACAAAAAAACTGGTTGACAAGCTGGTGGAATCCTGTGAAAAAAGAGGACTAAGGATAAACATCAAGAAGACATAGGTCATGGGAATAGCTTAAAGGCAAAAGAGACTGGTTTTAAATGTTCAAATTCAAGACAAAATTATCCAACAAGTGAAGGAATTTAAATATCTGGGACTCATTATTTCCGAAAACGTTGACTGTGAGAAAGATATAAAAACAAGAATTGCCATTTCCTAAACAAACTGGAAAAATTAAGAAAATTTTGACGAACATTTCAACATTTCTACAAGTATGAACTTAAAAGATTAAGAATATTAAGATGCTATGTATGGTCAACATTGACATAATGGCTGTGAAGCGTGGACACTTAAGAAAAATATGGTAAAAAGACTGGAGGCAGTAGAGATGTGGTTCCTGCGAATGATGATGAGAATCCCGCGGGCAGATAGAGTTACAAACGAGGAAGTATTAAGAAGGGCCGGTATAGAGAGATCTCTGTTAAGGAGCGTGAGGAGGAGGCAACTTGGAGACATCATGAGAGGAGACGACTTTGAGAAACACTGCTTATTGGGAAGAATAGAGGGGAGGCGAGCAAGAGGAAGACAATCGCCAACGTCACTTGACTGGCACTCCAGTAATTATAATAATAGTTACGTGGATGACCATCTTCACTAAATACGACTCCACTTAATGTGGAATATAAAATAAAGGATTGTACAACAGGAGTAAAGGTTAAGAAAAATCTGATTCTCTACTAGTATACCTCGTCTGCTTAATCACTTATAGGCAGGCAGGTGAATTCGAAGCTTAGAAGAACTAATTCTTACAAAAACAACCTTGAACATTTTTTAAAGTTGCACGTTGAATTGTTTGTCAAAAGTTCGACTCATCTATTACCCGACCTTCACCCATGAGAGTAAAACAGAAGAGGGATTGGGTACTTCCTAAAGCAGAAACGAGATAAACACCAATAAATGATCCATTCTCGTGTTGATTCCAAGCCCTCTAGAGGGTCATCCACAGATGGCTTCTAATTCCAAAATCGACACTCCTTATTTTAAAGCGGTATCCCCCAATACTAGAAGTTCTAATTTTGAAGGGATACTGCTTTAAAATAAGGATTGTCGTTGTTATATTCTGGAATACTCAAAAATGTTGACCATGGCAAAGACTAGCGGAGAGTTGAGTTTCTCCTTTGAAATCTTTAAAACGTCAAAGATTGCCTAACCTTCGAAAAACTTGTCGAAGAAATATTCTCTTTTAGAGAATTTATCAGGAAATTCGATGGCTAAATTAGAGATAGCATCATGAACCTGTTTCACCCCATTGATGAGCAAAGGACTCACCAACAAGTATCCATTGATTACGGTGGTCAATATGGGTTCTGTTATGTCCTTGTTTTTGTAGTTAATTTGGAATTAATTAAATGTTTACTGAATCGATTTTTTTAACTTTTTTACAAATGCGACAGAGTAAGAAATTTCTTATTATTTCTCATCAACAAGTGTTAAAATCTTGCAGCTGATCTTAAGTACTATAGTTACTTCGGAAACCAACCTGTTCCAGGGGTTGATTGCATTCCGGTTTTTATGTTGCTTATGATTTTATAATTAATTATGTTATTGATTAAAGATTGATTGGTTTGTAGTTATTCAATTCCTACATATTACCTTGCTTTTAAATGAGGTACAACGGTAGCGTTGGTCCATGCCATTGTAATTCTATTTTCCTCAAATATTTGCTAAACAGACTAGTTACAGGTCAGGAAAGGATTCGCCTCAGACCTTTAGATTATATATTGTTATAACCTCATCCCAAATTAATGGATTTGTTATCACTCTTAAATAGGTAGCTATCTGGCTATATGAGCTAATTGCTTAAATGTTAAAAAGGTTCAGTCATATTTAGTGGTAAAAGTTCGAGAATGAGGAAAGAGAAAATATTGATTCAAATGGATAGAATATAGTAAATAGGTAATTCAACACAACCAAAACTAAAAAATTCTAGAACCTATAAAATCAGAAAAAATAGTTTACGTTGGTGATTAGTAAAAAATACTCTGGATAACTTATTTAAAATTTTATTGGACGATTATTTTGCCCGTGCCAATACCCCCTAAGTGAAATCACAATTGAAGCCATCTACTGTAGGAGCAAGAATGGGTGCACAGAAAAGGGGAAAATTATCTTTCTTTCTTTCTTTTCTAGAGAAAGTGGGGAAAAAGAGGGGGTGATTAGCTAAAAATAGTGGGGTAGGGAAAAATAGTGCGGAAAGGAAGGAAGTATTAGATTAGTAGTTTAGGTGCCCGGTGTTCGGGCCATTTCCATTGGTTTTTCTTCTTATGTTATTTCATGAACTCTTTCTTATTCTTCTGGGAAATGATGACAGCAATCAGTCCCTTACAAAGCATGTGCATAAAAATGTTGGTTAATGTTAGGTTTATGCCCACCCGCGAATTTTGTGGGCGCTTTGTTATAAATATCTTTTTTTTTAAATTACGAAAATCTACGATATACTCTATATGTTCTACATAGCTCTTTCACTAATTAATGTGGGCAAATTTCTAATTATGATGTTATTGCGAAAAATAGATTGGTTGCCATCTTGGAAGACACATGGTGAATTTTGAATCAAATTAAAGTGTATTATATATAATTTTGAAGTTATTTTTTCCTGAATTAAAATATGATATGGATATTTCATATTATTTAATTAAAAAAATATGATTGATTTAAATAGCATTTGGGGGTGAGGCTAATATGTCAGAAATCAAGGAACGCGGTAGGAAAACTAAAGGCCTAACGACATTTAGCAATCGCCTTTTGAATTCGAATCTAATGTTAGGTTTTCGAATTACGAATATTGCGAGTTTTTTAAATTTCGGGGTGTGCAGGGAGTATGGTGGGCAAAGCCCCCTATTTCGAAATTACCTTAAAAATGGTATATAATACAATATGATGCAATTGCAATAGCCTAAAAAATAAAACAAAAAATAGAACTTTTTTTAATTTACCCAAGAAAAAACATTGTTTACCTTAAAAAATAATTGATATATATATTTATATATATATATATATATATATATATATATATATATATATATATATATATATATATATATATATATATATATAAAACAATTGTTTAAACTTTACCTTAATATTAAGATTAATATTAAGGTAAAGTTTAAAGTTTTGTGCATGAAAAGGTATGAAAGAATTGATATTCAGTAAAATTGAAATTAATTTGAAACAAGGGTGAAGAAAGTATTCCTACAGAAACATAAACCTAAAGAAATTAATTTTTAAAGTACAAACAAAACATACTATTAGCTGTAACGGTGCAATGAAGCTTCTAGAGGGTTTTAATAATATTTATAACATTCAACAAGAGCTCAGGAAAGATTGTAATGCCATTCAGCAGTCGACGTTCCCGCAATAAAGACGTTATCATGGCGAAGAATAAAGAACTTTCCAATGACCAGAAAAAGGCGATCCTGAAGCTCCCTATTGATGGGTTGAGCTACCGAAAGATATCCATCAGTTGAAAATACCTTTTAGCACCATTGGCTCTGTCATTCTGAAGAGAAAAAAAGGTGTGAACCATCGAAAAACTTCAACGTTCAGGTGCTCCTCGGAAGATTTACCCCAAAACTTCTAGTGTAATTCTTAGGAAGGTTAGAGCTGCCCCTCTCACGACCCATAAGGAAATTTAAGATGACCTACTGGCGTCAGGAACGTTGGACACAAAGTGAACCATCAGTAATGAACTGAGCCGGCATGATTTTAAGTCTTGCAGACTAAGGAAGACACCTCTGCTGCTAAAGAGAGACAGCTGCATAGTTTATGTTTGTACGTGAGCATTTGGAGAAACCTACTGAGTTCTGGGATAATGTTCTGTGGTCAGAAAAGACAAAAATAGAATTGTTTGGCTGTAACGATGGTCGTCCTCTCTTGAGGAAAGACGGCAGTGCCCACGACTCTAAGAACACCATCCCTACTGTGAAGTTTGGGGGAGGTAGCATCATTGTGTGGGAGTAATATCCACATCATATAGATTGGACCATGAATTCGGCAATCTATAGAGATTATAGAAGAACATCTGTTCGTTTTTGTAAAGACGGATGGATCTTTCAACAAGATAATGATCCGAAGCATACTGCGAAAGCGCCTCACGAATGGTTCCCTTAAAACCATGTAAACGTTCTAGAGTGGCCTAGACAGTCGCCAGATTGGAACCCAATAGAGAACTTGTGGCGAACATTGAAGAGCAAGATTCATTTGAGGGGTCCCGAGAACATCCTATGTTGTTAATGACTCGTTGCATCAAGGGCGACAATTTTCAATAAAAATTTGAGTGAATATTATCAATCTTAGGTGCACATGTAGATATGTGTGTAATATTAGATGTAGTAGGTGCACTATTATTCCCCATTCATGTCTCTAGGATTTTTTAATCCATAGTGACTAATATCGTTGGTCCTTAAATCTAATTGGTGTGTTTCAAAGTCTCCACCTACTCATCTATTTTCTTTTCAGACTGTCTAGAAATAGATCCTAGGATTTTAGCGGGACTTCCGTTATAGATTTGTAGTTCATGTAGTTTTAGTAAATTATTTCGAGCATAAGAATCACTCATCGCTTTAATAATATATTGAATATTATTTGTCGTCCCTTTACAGATAAATTTATTTAATATATTCTAGATAATGATATCATAGTTGATTTTTTTAGTATCATCTCCTTTATTATGATTGAAATCTTGAAAATACTCGTTTGATCACCTGTGTTAGATTAGATTTCAGCTTCCCTCTTGTTGCCAATACTTGACGGCAGGAAAAACACTCGAGTTTGCGGCTTCGAAATCTTACACCAGAGAAAATTAGGAACGACCTTTCTCGAATATCAGATTCCCGGCCAATCGACACGTACCGATTCGTACTCAAAATGAGGCCGAGAGGGGAAACAAGTCCTTTCTGATGTATTCCTTCCTCTAAGCCCTTTACCCTCGTGGAAGCCACTTGACAAGCGCTCGAACACAATCTGCAGAGGTCGCGAGAGGATATGGGGAGGATGGATGCGAATGTGAGAGAGGTCGGTGAGCCTTGGTGAACAAATCCCGTACTTGACACTTTAAGACGATTGAAAAGGAGGGGAGAAGAGGAGGGGGGGCTAGGGGCAGATAGGGATAGAGAGATAAATAAGAGAGGGAAAGGAAAGGAGAAAGATAAACAAAGGGGAAAACAAAAAAAAGAAAAGGAGAAAAATAGAAGAAAAAGAGGAAAAGGAAAAAGGAGAGTAAAAGAGGGGACAACAGAGAATTAAAGAGAATGCAGAAAAAAGTAAGAGAAAGGGGGAAATGAGAAAAATAAAAAAATTAGAGGAGAACTGAAGGGAAAAGAGAAGGAAACATAGGGAAAGGTTGTGGGATAAATAGAAAAAGAGGGAAAGTGGATTGGGTGTGTGAAGGTGTGTATTATAGAGAGTGTGTGCGTGTGTGTTTGTGAAAGAGTGTGTGTGTCTGACTGTGTTTGAGAGAAATGTTTCTAGTAATCTTATAAGTTAAACGTTGCAAGCTAGTAAAAGAGGATGGAATAATCCAACGGGATAAATAATAAGACAGATTGAAGAATAATCGTTACAGGTTTAAGGAAAATGTGGACGGTGGAAATGTGGACGGTGGAAATGTGCTGGTTAAAATGTTGGATCAAAGAAAGAGGTTCCTTTTCACAGTAAATGAACGAATCCAGGACATTTTCAATGGGGATATTTTTTTGAAAAATAGACAACCTCTAAAATAATCTACCAAAAAAGGTAAATCAAGCTGGAAGCGAGTAAGAAAATAATCCAAGAGAATAAAAAAATCAGGCTGGAATGCAGTAAGAAAATAATCCAAGAGAATAAAAAAATCAGGCTGGAAGCGAGTAAGAAAATAATCCAAGAGAATAACAAAATCAGGCTGGAATGCAGTAAGAAAATAATCCAAGAGAATAACAAAATCAGGCTGAAATGCAGTAAGAAAATAATCTAAGAGAATAACAAAATCAGGCTGGAATGCAGTAAGAAAATAATCCAAGAGAATAAAAAAATCAGGCTGGAATGCAGTAAGAAAATAATCCAAGAGAATAAAAAAATCAGGCTGGAAGCGAGTAAGAAAATAATCCAAGAGAATAACAAAATCAGGCTGGAATGCAGTAAGAAAATAATCCAAGAGAATAACAAAATCAGGCTGGAATGCAGTAAGAAAATAATCCAAGAGAATAAAAAAATCAGGCTGGAAGCGAGTAAGAAAATAATCCAAGAGAATAACAAAATCAGGCTGGAATGCAGTAAGAAAATAATCCAAGAGAATAACAAAATCAGGCTGGAATGCAGTAAGAAAATAATCCAAGAGAATAACAAAATCAGGCTGGAATGCAGTAAGAAAATAATCCAAGAGAATAACAAAATCAGGCTGGAATGCAGTAAGAAAATAATCCAAGAGAATAAAAAAATCAGGCTGGAAGCGAGTAAGAAAATAATCCAAGAGAATAACAAAATCAGGCTGGAATGCAGTAAGAAAATAATCCAAGAGAATAACAAAATCAGGCTGGAATGCAGTAAGAAAATAATCCAAGAGAATAACAAAATCAGGCTGGAAGCGAGTAAGAAAATAATCCAAGAGAATAAAAAAATCAGGCTGGAATGCAGTAAGAAAATAATCCAAGAGAATAACAAAATCAGGCTGGAATGCAGTAAGAAAATAATCCAAGAGAATAACAAAATCAGGCTGGAATGCAGTAAGAAAATAATCCAAGAGAATAACAAAATCAGGCTGGAATGCAGTAAGAAAATAATCCAAGAGAATAACAAAATCAGGCTGGAATGCAGTAGGAAAAATAATCCCAAAGAATAATTTTATCAGACCGGAATGCAACATGAAAAGAATCCAACTGAATAAATAAACGTGGTGGAAAGCCATTAGGAAAGGAATCTAAAAGAATAACTAAATCAGGCTTGAAACCAGTAGGAAAGGAATCCAGAAGATTAACTAAATCAGGCTGGAAGGCAGGAATAATTCTTTGTGCAACTTCACTCGTAATATGTTTTCATCTTTAAAACACTAATTTTGGGAGTGAGGCTAAACCACAACATCCTACCGCTTATTAAAAAAATGCCTGGGATTTAAACCTCTGTTCTCCAACATTCTTCGGTCTCGAGCCAATACTGGAAGAAATATGATCGTTTAAGAGCACAGGCTTCACTGACTTGGCCGTATGGTTGGGGTCGTTATCCTGCATGAAAATTGGAGGTTAGGCTTCGGAGACTCGCAGATGGGTCAAAGCATGCTGTTGCATCATTTCTTTGAACAGATGTGCTTTTACTGTGCCCCGTGATCCACAAGTGGCACAGTGCCTTCTATCGAATCACGCTTCAGACCATGGCACCTCCTCCATCAAACTTCACGCTATTTTGGGTGCAATTGACAAACAATTTTTCGCCTGTTCTGCGGTGAACGAACCTCCTGCCATCGCATGCGAAAAAATTTAGCTTACATTCGTGACTGAAGTGGAATTGACACCATTACTTATCCGTCCACGTAACGTGATGAGTGTCGAAAGCAAGACGAGCCTTCTTGTTCTTCGGATTCATCAATGGATTGACCCCGGGTGTGTGAGCATGAAGAATGTCTTTGTTCAGCCGACGTGACACAGTCTGCCTATAGACGGTGATGGCCAAAATCTTACTAATTTTCGAGAAACTGGTTCGGCCGTGTTGAAACGGTCCTTCTTCCTCAATTTGAGGAGTGACTCAATCGACCCTTTTTGATGTCTTCCTTGTCTACCGTTTGATTTACCAGCCTCACATAAACCTGTTTTTCCATACGTCATTAGAATATTATGGACTACATTTTTAAGAGTGCTTGAAAGTCGTCTCTGCAATGACTCCATTTGAAAGGCCATCTTAGTGGCACAGTTTTACGACTAGCTCACTGAGATAGGCATGACGACAGCTGGCATGAGACTGACCTAAAAGACACGAGATTGAACTGAAGTTAGTTGCTATGCAAACAATGCTGTTTTCTCCCCAAGAAAACTAAGCATACTGATCATTTTGGACACTTATTTTTTTCTACTGAATTGCTTATCTACTGATAAATTTCATTTTATTAATCTAAATTTGCATAACCTTCACCTATAACTAGGTTATAGCTGCAGGTTATTGTACACTAATTTGGGAAATCTTGGATTTTTTTGGCAAAAGTTATGGAAGATGATGCAATAGAAACAGGAGTTATGATCTTTTTGGATGGTACTGTATCTATCTACCCTCTAATACTCAGCACAGTTACTCATATACTATCAACTATATAATTATATATCTACTATTTAAAATGTCTACCCACATACTTATTTATCTTGTCATCTACTCAAGCATGTAAGAATCTTTGGCCAAATGCCCAGAAAAATACCAATATTTTTGGACTGAATAAGTACAGTTCGGTATGCATAAACCACTACAAAATATATATTTATAAATCAGACAAAAAGTCGTCCTAAACTTTTGAAAACTCGTTCAAACTCCTTCAACTAAGCTTAAGATGTGACTAAATATTTTGAAAAAGATTTTTTTTTTCATAATATATACTGAACAAATAGCGAATGCAAATATTCCTGAGCTTATTTTTGAAATTTTCGAAAGTAAAAAAAATCAATTGGAATCATTTTTTTGTCAGAAAATATATTTTGAATGCTTTATTTTTTTTCCAACATATTCCTTCTCATATATATATTTTTAAATCATGTTGTTATAAAAGTGTTTTATTAGGGTCAAGAAGAATGATAAGAGGGAAAAATGAATAAAGAGAAAGTCAAGAGGAACACGGGTTTACAAGTAGGAATGTAGATAAAAAAATCTAGCTGGACGTGAAGACCGAGTTAATACTTCCGAGTTTGTTCCCTCCTTGAACCAGTCTCTGGGGGGCTTAAAATATCCAAAGGCAGACCTGAGGGTTGATGGAATTCGTTATTGTACTTGTTACTGTATTCCTTATTGTGGTTGTTCTTTTTTCATTTTATATTCTTTCATTTTTCCTCTTTCTTCTGGAGAGCTGCGTACCCTGTCCCAAGCATCCCAATTATCGTCATATTAGACTAATCAGAGTATCTTTTACACATTTGGGCTCCCCCATGACCTATTTACCCCTTTGTTCACCAAAACCTCTCCCTCAATTACCGGTTGTCGGTAATTGAAAACAAAATCCAAATGAATGAATTAGTTAATTCTAAAAGATTAATTAATTAATCAATATTCAATTAATTAATTCTTCCATTCTAAAAATTCTAATTAATTCATTCTAAAGGATAAATCATTCAATTAATACTCGAAAGGATTAATTAATCAATGAATACTAAAAAAGGATTAATTAATTATTTTAATAAAGGATTAATGAATTCATTCTAAAGGATTAATCATTCAATTAATACTTGAAAGGATTAATTAATCAATGAATACTAAAAAAGGATTAATTAATCCTTTTAATAAAGGATTAATTAATTAATTATAAAGGATTAATCATTCAATTAATACTAAAAAAGATTAATTAATTCTTCTAATTTAAGATTAATTAATTAATTATAAAGGATTAATCATTCAATTAATACTCTAAAGGATTAATTAATCAATGAATACTAAAAAATGATTAATCAATTCTTTTAATAAAGGATTAATTAATTCATTCTAAATGATTAATCATTTAATTAATACTCGAAAGGATTAATTAATCAATGAATACTAAAAAAATATTAATTAATCCTTTTAATAAAGGATTAATTAATTCATTCTAAAGGATTAATTAATCAATTAATACTAAAAAGGATTAATTATTTTTTTTCTAATTTAAGATTAATTAATTAATTCTAAAGGATTAATTAATCAATGAATACTAAAAAAAGATTAATTCATTCATTCTAAAGGATTAATCATTCAATTAATACTCGAAAGGATTAATTAATCAATGAATACTAAAAAAAGGATTAATTCATTCATTCTAAAGGATTAATCATTAAATTAATACTCGAAAGGATTATTTAATCAATGAATACTAAAAAATGATTTATTAATTCATTATAAAGGATTAATCTTTCAATTAATACTCGAAAGGATTAATTAATCAATGAATACTAAAAAAAGGATTAATTAATTCTTTTAATAAATGATTAATTGATTCATTATAAAGGATTAATAATTCAATTAATACTCGAAAGGATTAATTAATCAATCAATACTAAAAAAGGATTAATTAATTCTTTTAATAAAGGATTAATTAATTCATTCTAAAGGATTAATCTTTCAATTTTAGCTGGCGGAGCAGAAGTGCAGTTTTACGCAAGATGAGATGTTTTTGCCGCCCCCGCCCCCCCCCCCCCCCCAAAGAACAAAACACGACGAATTAACCAAACTGAGAAACGAAACCGATTTTGACCAAAATTTCCCGATATTGACAAAACACACCGATTGAGACAAACCTACGGAAGAAGGAAAAACTACCCAAGAAGATGAATCACACCATTCAAGACTTCAAGCAGAAACAAAATACACAAACTACACACATTACAAATTTACGAAAAAACAAAGACACTAAACAAACATAGTAAGTAATAATTAATGAACTCTCAAAAGAACAGCAAGCGCGCACAGCATAACCAAATACATTAGCTAATTTGAAGACAAATTATATATATATATATATATATATATATATATATATATATATATATATATATATATATATATATATATATATATATATACAGGGTGTCCACAAAGTCTGGGTACATAGGGGATAAATACATACCTTTAGAACAAAACAATATTATTTAAGTATAATGTTAAGAAATTATATTTTCAATATGATTTCCATTATTTGCAATGCATAATTCGATGCGCCTTGCTAAATTCTGGTGAACTCGATTGAATAGGTGTACATTGCCGTCGATTTTAGCACACTGACTGATAATGCGTTCTCTCAAGTGGTTTAGATTTGCAATCTTCATTGAGTAAACTTTCTCTTTTAACATACCCCAGAAAAAGAAATCAAAGGGAGAAAGGTCTGGTGAACGAGAGGACCATTCCACATGACCTCTTCTTCCAATCCAGTGAGGAAAAGTGCCATTCAGCCAATCTCTAACATTTGTAGCAAAATGGGCAGGGGCTCCATCCTGCTGAAACCAGTCCGGAAGTCCATCGCCTAGGCGCTCAATTTAAGGCATTAATTTGCCTCTCAACATGTTCAGATAAGTCTCACCGGTTATATGTTCATCAAAGAAGAAGGGTCCTAGCACATGGGCTTTCCACAAACCACACCACACCATCACCTTTTGGCAGCCTTGCTGTTTGGATGGATCCATCCAATGTGGATTGTCTTGAGACCAGTATCGAAGATTGTGTCTGTTGACTTCACCATTAACATAAACCAAAGCTTTATCACTGAACAACAAAAGGTCTTTAGTAAAATTGATATTTTCATCCAATTTATCTGAAAACCATTCGCACATCTGCATTCATCTATCGGGGTCGTCTTCATTTAAGTGATGCAATATCTGTAATTTGTACGGATGGAACTTCTGCTCTACCAGGATTTTATGGATAGTTGACCTTGGAACACCCAACTCCATGGATGTCCGACGAAGTGATTTCTTTGGGCTAGCAGCAATCTTGGCCATGACAACCTCTTTTGTTTCATCTGAAGTCTTTGGTCGCCCGGAACGGGGTTTGTCCAAGACACTGCCTGTTTCTTTTCAACTTCGTGACCAATTTCCCGACGGCAGTAAAATAAATAGGTTGCCGATCAGGGTGTCGAAGGTTAAATTCAACGGCGATTTTGCGATAAGACCATCCTTCTCGTCCACTTAAGAGTACCAACTCGATTCTTTCATCTTTAGACAGAGCCATCATTCGATCTGGAGAGGAAAAATAACATAAATAAATAAAATATTAAAATTCCTATGTATCCAGACTTTGTGCACACCCTATATATCTATATATATATATATATATATATATATATATATATATATATATATATATATATATATATATATATATATATATATATATATATATATATATATATATATATATATAAAATGATAAACAACAACGGAACTACAAAACATAAAAATTTGAAAGCGATAAGCCTGATTCACCAGGCTCTAGCATCACTTTGCACCCTACCACACTTCTTTCTCTTTTCACCACTGGTCTACTTTCCGCTGTCTATCCACACACCCTTTCTATTCCCTCACCTGCATACTCTTACATACATGGGTCCTGTTCATTCCTTGAAAAGGTTTTTAAGAATAAAGACGAGAGCGCTCGGAATCGTTTTTGACTTTTCCTTTGTGGGTGTATCCGCATAACTTTGACTCACGTGCACTTTGTGAGCTTTTTTCATATATATATATATATATATATATATATATATATATATATATATATATATATATATATATATATATATATATACCAGTATATAACGGTTTTCCTGTGTCTCTGACTGAAAAAATTACGGCCCAATTTTTAAACAATATTTACCATCCCAAATTTAAATTCCCTACTGTTTGCAAAGATATCTGTTACATAATCTTTCCGGATCTCGGCTTTTTAAATAAAAAAATTTCAAAAGAAATTACATCTCTATTAAATAAATTCTTTTTCCATACCAATTTTAAGTTAATTTTCATAAATAAACACCACAAATGATTATACTTCAATTGTAAGGACAGAATCAAGCCTGAAGCGAAGTGCTCCGTTATTTACGAGTTTACTTGCCCCAATTGTAAACTGGAGAGATACATAGGCAGTACGGTGCGCTCGCTGAGGGCGAGGTTATGTTCACATTTGGGTGTTAGCCACGGGACAGGAAAGGTTCTCTCTACGAAAGAATTCTCACCTGTTACGCTTCACTCTATTAAGTGTAAAACTGAAATCACAACGGTCGATTTTAAAATCATAAAAACCACCCCTGATCCCATATCATTAATAATTCTTGAATCCATGTATATTAAATACTTTTCTCCTTCCTTAAATTCCGATTCCTCTTCTCACCCACTACTCCTACTCTAAACAAAAATATTACCAACCTACTAACCTTCTTTTTCTTCTTACGCCCCTCGCCCTTTCTCCCCAGTTATCCACTAACGGCTAATTGTTTAAGGATGGTTTATCCTGATGTGTTTCCTGTGTTTCCCCAATCGTTAATTTTTAACTCGCAACATAATAATCCAAAAATATCAATTACCTGTAAATTTCTCGCTATCCCTCCCTTAATAAACATTAAATACTTTCCATAAATTCATCATTTTGATTATCTGTTTAACTCTAATTTTTTTTCCACAAATTGTATTTCCAGTACCCGAAGATGGGTGAAAAGTTCACCCGAATCGTTGTATCAAGAAAATGAAATGAATTTTCCTTTATACGTCCTTTCGTTCATCCTTCAATATATATATATTGGTAAAGCCTATAGTATATTTCGCCTTTATTGATTTTCTTTGGAAACTTTGCATTTTCTTATTATCTTTTTTAGTTCATCTTGTAGTTGGTAAACAACTTCTCACGTTTATCTCTTTTTTAATTGAAATGTGTTGGGTAAAAACCAAACTTGACTTTAATTGCTGATCTTTCGATCTATGAGATCATCTTCAAAGTGTCTTTCCTCCTTTATCGGTGAAGAATGGTGGAGTCAGAATGAAAAGAAATGATGATGATGTAACACGTGTTGAAATGTGTGGTAGAAATAGACAGTGGTGAAGTAGATTTTTTAGTTAGCCCAGGTGTGGCGGGCATCGCATGCATTTTCCTTTTTTTTCTTCATTTATTTCCTTCTATTTTTGCTCGGCCATTAGAGTGGCTGGCGGCAGTGTTGGTCCCTCCAGCGACCGTTGTTTTCTTCTCTGTTGTATCTCCGTTTTTTTCCTCTCTCTCTCTCCTTCATTTTTCTTCTTTTATTTATTTATTTATTTTTCTTTCTTTTTTATTTAGTTGCATGAATATATATATCTATATAAATATACTCTGTCTTCCTTCTAGATGGCATTAAAGCCTTTCAAATATGATTTTGCTTATTTTGTATTCTACTATTCTTGTGTCTTAATTCGGGATTTCTTCTTAATACGTTGGAGTGATCGGTTGTCTTATTTAGGTGTATGGTTCGTTTTGTTCTTCCCGGGAGCACAGTCTTCCACTTGGGAATAAGGCTCTCCTGGTGACTGTTCTAGGTAGGGGTTGTGGAATGTTAAGGTTGGCATTTATAAGCGGGAGTATCTCTTCTTCTATCTTTTCCCAGGTCTTTCCTCCTAGCCTCTGGAGGACCATATTCAATGGCTTCAGTCTTGCCCTTGCGTGCAGTTCCGTCTGCCGAATACGGTCCATCCTGCGTGCGCCAGCTATCAGCAGGGACGCCTTCTCTCAGGCATCTGCTTGAGAAAAGGAGAACTAGCTGCCTACATTACCACCTCCGGGTACACCAGTGTTGAGCTCACCAGGGCAATGTATAGCTTTCTGATGTTATTGGCGCTGAAGCTTTTGAACATATACAGTTTTTCAAGCTCTCTCTTGGCTAGAGAGATTCGGTTGTTGATATGCGTCTTATACCAAGTTTTGATGATGCGCAGACCTAGGACTTTACCCTCGTTAGCGTACGGGTAAATTTCGTCATTAAGTTTCCGTCGGTTTACTGGAAGGATTAGGAACTTTCGGCTGTTGGTCTTAATTTTCCCCATTCTCTCGAATCGATTGATGTTTCCAATTTCGACATCTGTCTCCCTTGCTTGAACTCGAGCGTTCCTATAGGAACTGGAGTGATTTGCGTGATGTCATCTGCAAGTTCCAGGTACATCACATCCCCCCCGCCAACTGGAGCGGGTAAGTTCAATGTGTGCACCAGGTACAACAGTGGACTCAGACAGATACCCTGTGGACACCCGCCTCGAGCTTGAGCTCGGGTCCTCTGAAGCTCTCGATCGGGATTTGGGCTTTCCTTCCCATAATGTAGTCACAGAGGACCCGTTCCAGGACCGGGTTAAGCTGGAGGCCTAAGATCTTGTATTGTAGACACCTCTTCCAATCCTTATCGAAGTCCTTTTGTGCAACACGCAACACCACGTCTACGTATTTCCCTCCAGCTTTACAATGGGCGAGTTTTTTGTTGAGAAGGGCGAGGGCTGTTTCAGTCCACCTTCTCTTGGGGACCCATGTTGCTGATGGTTGTTGGGCTTCTATCTCGGTAACTGGTGTTGGAGCCTGCTAGCTAGAAGCTTCTCGTAGACTTTGCCCACGAACTCTAAGAGGGATATTGGTTTGTAATCCACTAATTGATCGGAGGGCTTCCTTCCTTTAGGAATAAAAATGATTTGGGCCATTTTTAGACCGTTGGAGCAGTAGCCCGTATTCAGAGAAACGTTATAGATGTTCGTAATTCCCTGAATAATCTGCCGGGGAGCATGCACCAAGTTATTTTTAGTGATGCCCGTCCAGCCTGGTGCGTTTTGTTTAAGGGTTTTCACAGTTGCCATGACCTCTTCTGTTGTTATCCGCCGGCCATGGTCCATCACCTTCCTCCCTTCGTCGACGTGGGCTTGTGAGTGCGTTTGATGTATTATCAGATTAAGATCATCAATCAGTTGACCTTCGAATTCCTGGTCAAATTCCGCATCGTCCTCAGGTGTTATTGATAAGATATCCTTCCAGAACGTCCAGAACCTCCCTTCCAGGGCCGCCGGATCCTCCAAGTAGTCGTCTTCCTCCTTGATGCGGGTATTTTCTCTACTTGGAAGGCCTTTTAGTTTCTTCACTTGTCGCCAGATTTTTTCATTTTTCGGGATTCACCTCGCTGTCTACTTTGGCTATAAGACCTTCCCAGATTTCGGCCTGTTGTTAGTTTATAGTTTGCTTAAGTGTCCACTCAGGCGTCGTATCAGCTAGCTTCTTTCCCGACTCGTAACTGCTCTTCGGATTTCTTCATACACCCCCTGTGCGCCCTAGCGATCTCTTTCATCTTCTCGGTCCATCTGGGTTGTGGAGGGGTTATGTGCCCTGTCCTAGGGACACACTTGCGGTCAGCCTCAGTAATGGAGGCTGTTATCCTCTCCAGCTCTCCGTCGATCTCCTCTAGTGAGTTGCTTCGCTTAGGTCAGCTGGTTCAAATTCACCAAGGATTTCCCTGTAGCGTTCTCAGTTGGCCGAAGCGTAGCTTTTACGGAGAGGGACAGGAAGCTGCATCGGTCCGAGTGGGATCATCGTCAAAATAGATATATGGTCGCTGAGTACTGTTGGGCCAAGCTCGCTATGGTAGTTGAAGGGAAAGCCATCACTCGTCATGATTATGTCGGGCCTTGTTGCTGCCATAAAAGTGACATAGGTTGGTAAGTCAGGTCCTATCCTTTGGATGTTCTTTCGACGCATAATCATTTCCAAGTTATGGCCTCTGTTGTTCGTATTTCCATAGCCAGCCGTTCGGCATCTGGTGTTGAAGTTACCCCCAAGGAATGCCATCCGGCCGTGACCGAACAAAGTGTAAAAATTTTTAAGGCGCAGGTACGCTTGTCGAGGTTGTTGATAGCCCGCCGCTATTACGAAACTATCCACTAATGTGTGCAGTTCTACCGCCACAAAGGACTCATTCAGTTCCGGAAGGCGCTTGAATGAGATATTCCTTTTGATGGCGACGGCAGCACCATCAAACCTCTCTTGGGAATGGTTTTTAGTGACAACTCTGCAGCCCGGTATCCTCAGTTGACAGGATGTTGTGTCGATACCGTGCTCTGTGATCAAGATGATGTTGGGGTCGAGTATATGAAATATGTTGCCATATGCGGTAGCTTTTCCCTCCCATCCACTGACGTTGAGTGTCACTATTTTCAACCTGTTGTTTGGGTTTCCATTCTTTTTTTCTGGTTTCTAGTGTTTCTTGGTAGAAGGGCGCTTTTTCCCCCTTCTCTTTTTCTTAAATTCTGCCATAGTGGGTTATTCAAATGTTTCCCGGTAAAATGTAACGTTTTGGTTGAAGAGCGCTTTCTCGACAGTTTGTTAGTCGCATTATGCGTCGTACTCCCACTTATAGTATCTTTTTCTGATGCCGACGAAAATTTTGTTTGCATCCATGTCCTTTGGGAAGGGGACCTGCTCAGATGCATATACTGAAAGGTTGATCTCATCTGCATCGAGCGGTCTCTTTCCTTTTACCCGGCGACCTTCTTTGGTTGTGATTTCTGTGTCTGAGGAGTCCGAGGAGTCTGAAATATGAAGATTCCTTTTCTGCTATCTTCTTTTGGGTTTTCCTAGTTTGTTTAGGGAGATTTGCCGTTTTGACAGCAACCTCCCTTTCTTTTCTTGCTTCTATTATCGGATCCGGTCTTCTGACCACCTCTTTTAGTTTTGCTTATTGTCTCTCCTCTGCTTGCGCGTCTTCAGGTTTTTGGTTTGACACTATTTGCAGTTGAAGGACATCTCCCTGATGGGGGGTCGTCCGGGACCACATCTCGCTCATGCCGTTCTTCGCGAGCATTTGGTTCAGCTCTTTTGTAAATGTCCTTGGCTGCGTCAGTGGTGCCCTGGTTTACTGCATTTAAGGCATATTTCCTGGGGCTCTTAACGGTATCTGGTTAGGTGTGTCTCCATTTTATAACAACGGAAGCAGAATTGGATTGGGTGGAATTCTTCCCTCTCAATCTGTTTACCGCTGATTTTGGCGTTTAAGGTAGGAGTCTGACCTCCTTCACCTTCTCAGCCATAGATGTGGCACAGAAAATGATCTTAAACACATGGTTCTAGTCGCAATTTTCTCTTTTATTTCTGAATTTTATTATTTCGGTGACCTTTGCCCATTTCTGATTCTTCACTATCTTCCCCTTAATCTCTTCCTTGGAATGTTCACCGATCCAAGGGTCCAACCTCAGGAAGATAACACTACTGTGTGTCTGGATCTACGGAGGGATGGAAGGCTGCAGGCCGATCTCACGTAGCACTTCGACTGCCTCTTCTTTTGTCATTGCTTAGACGTAACCAGATGGTACCTCGAGTAGCCTGCTCATGGCAATCTTTAGTCACCCAAAGACAACTTCAAATCTCTTCTTCCTGCTCGGACTGCTGTGTCCACTAATGGTGCGCAGCGGGACCCGGGTGGTCCCATTTTGTGCCATGTTTTCCGAGGGAGGCCACTCGGGGCGAGTAACCACTGTAGCGTCGATCCTTCTTCGTGGTATTTAGCTGGTATTTACTCCTAATCCTTGTGCACTCTTCTGTAGGTTCCAATTCTTTTCTTTGTAGTAGAGCGCTTGAGGGGGCCAACTCCATCTCCGTTGTAAGCAAGCTTCAATCAGCGTGAACTGCCGGATGGGTGGATGGAATCAACCATCACTTACTGGGGGTGCCGCCCCTCGAGGGTTTGGGTATCAGAACTGCAATGGACACACATAGGGACGGGTGTTACTTCCCTCTATGTTCGTCGCTGGGCTCCCGGGGTAGAGGGAAGGGGCTACCCCCCTCCCCGGAAGTTGCAGTCCTGCCCCTTGTCCAGGGGTTTCTGACGCCGAGTTCCACCGTGGGCTAATCTTCAAACCTGCTTCCCTCGACGCCCCCAATTATGTCTATCATAGTGAACGGCATAGTTGGGACGAGGCTAGATGAATGGCAGTTCAGCTCACTTCGTCTCCCTTACCCCGGTGAGGGGGGTGCAGGGGAAGTTTAGTTCGACATAAGTCAAAAACTCAGGGCTCTGTTAAATTCTCTTTCTTAAAAGCCCCGTAGGGAAAAGTGAATTGAAATTCACGTTCTTAGAGGGGCTTCCTTTATCGGCGAAGAGTTCTTGTGAATAAGCGTAAATTTTCCAAGTACGTCTGACGGCAAAAGCACTATTTGAATATCCGTTAGATACTGCATTTTGATGTTGCTTAATTCTTACAGAGATATTTATAGAAGTTTAACCTACATAGAAAAAAATACAATCCATGAAGGTAAAATTTCTAAAAATATCTGTAAAAATTAAGCAACATCAAGACCAGTATCTAAGGGATATTTAAATATTGCTTTCGCTGTACACAGGCTTAAGATGTGTCGACGTATGCCTGTGAAGACCCGCTCGGAGCAAAGGCGCATACACAAGCACGGGCAGATAGCCGACTCGAGGCCGTCTGCGATATGCTTTGGAGCAATTAAAGGAACGAGAGGTCGCCTCCTTGATTTTTATAGAGTGCGTTTACGATGGACCGGGATTTATCTAATGGCTTGCCAAGTTGCAGTTCAAAGGATATATAAAGATCAAAACCCCCAAATGTAATTTTAATATATATATATATATATATATATATATATATATATATATATATATATATATATATATATATATATAGTTTACAGAGGTCCAATTGGAGTTCCTAATCAAAGGGGGTGAATTTAAGTTCATTAAGGCTATCTTTTAAGATTAGATCTTTGACGTAGGGGCTGCATTTAACTTGCCCATCCGACAGGTTAAAGTTGGGGATTTCATCTATAAGGGTAGATTCAATGACCTTTCTTTTGCGGAAGTCCTTACAGGGGTAGATTAGTTTGGCCTGTGGGAAGTCTATCAGGCGATTAAAGTTATTACTGTGTGTGAAAAGACTAGAGGCTGTGTTTCCCCGTCTAATGTCTCCTCTGTGTTCGTACATTCTCTTATCTAGATTTCTTCCTGTTTCGCCTATGTAAAATAAAGGGCAGTTAATTTCTTTACAGGGGATTAAATAGACTTCTGCTTCGTTGGTTCCTTCTATAGGTTTGGTGGTAGGGAATGATTTTTTAATGGTCGAATGGTATTTAATAGTAGTGCGGTTAGGGGAAAGGATACTATTTAAACCTTTCAGTAAATGGAGAAAATGGAAGGCAGAGGCAGTTCCTTTTAGTATCTGGGTTCCTACTTTTAGGGCAATAGAAGTTTTACTTGACCTTGGATAAGCATTCATTGATGATATAGAGGAGATATTTTAGTTCTATAAATGTACAAGTGATGAAAGTAAGTTCATTGGACAAGAAACATGGGTCACAGATTCTAAAACCTCTCAAAAACATAGACATTACAATGGCTTTTTTAATTTTTATATCATGACAAGAGTAAAAATGGATGTAAGAATTTGAATTAATGGTTTTACGGTATACAGAGAAGGTAGGTCGGTCATTTACTCTTACAATTTTAACATCGAGGAAAGGTAAACAATTATTATTTTCCCATTCAAGATAGTTGAGCGAGAAGTCAATTTCCAAGGGATTTATGGGGGGGGGGGTATAATCAGGGGATGACAACGCAAAATCGCTTTACCTTCAAGCTTAGTGGTGTTTGGAGGGGGAAGACCAATGGCACATATCTTCGAGGAGATACTTCTGTGAGTACCAACTAGGAGGACTCGTAAATAGGGGTTTTGAGTATATCTTGTTGAAGAACGAGATTTTGCTCTGCTCCAGAGAAATGGAATCTTAGAAGAACGGGAGTATTGAAGGGGGTGCGAGATGAAGGGTGCCGCAAGGTTCTCCGGGAAGAAGGTGTCTTGATAAGCTTTCCTCTGAACAAGGACCAAAGCTTCACGAAGGGCGATCTGCTGGTGAGATCTTAACGACGAGGTACGACTCGAACAGGGGTTGCGAGACTTCGCGGGGGAACAGACAAAACGGTATGTACGGAGGGACTGGCATACTCTCAATCTGCTCGATGAATGGCGGACGCACGATTAAATAACCAGGTGGCTGGTCCGATAGATAGCCCCAGAGCATGGCCGTCCCCAGAGGATTCTCGACGTCAGTCTATGCAAATTTACTTCGAGATAACGAGTTGGATCGGACAGCGAAGTTTGCCTCAGGATATGGGGTTGGGGTTTGTACGGCCACGCTCGCGGGGGAAAGACATGCCTGTGAGGTATGGGGGCGAGAATTCGGCGTTATCGTGGGGGAGGGGAGAGCGAGGTGCGTCCCGAATAAGAAAATAACGCTAGGTCGAATGACTCACGCAAGAAGCACGTGGTTGGGAACGAAGTGGCTGAAAGGGGTATTCCGGGGCGGCGGGCTTCTTCTCACGCTGGTCCTTCAAGGGGCATCCCCTCACACGCCTCGCTTTCCGAAAATGACATTTTCCTGATACGTAAAATAGGGAAAAAGGCATCTTAAACAAGGGGAGGGGTCGTGTATGGGAAAAAACTTTGACATGGCTCTACAGGTGTACACTATATCCGGGCATTTAAATACAAGTGGACACAGCGGTCACCGAATGAAAGAATGACTTTCGTTTAATTTCTGACGCTGGATATATTAAAAAATAGTTATCGGCTTTAACCAGAGAAAAAAATAAATAAATACAGGAGATAGTTAAATTCATGTCACAAAAAAAATCAATTTAAATAAAGACTCATTTATGTGAAAGGTAGTGGAACCATATAAAAAAAAGACAATGCGAATAAAAAAAACACGCAAGCGACAAAAAAACAAAACAATTTTTACAGGGAAACCAAAGAGCATAAAACGTATGCAGATATTACGGAGTCCTAGTATTATTAAAAAGGGGCGAGTACACAGACTCAATTATATACACGGGAGTACAGGACTTAACACGATTTACGTTGTAGGGGGGGGGGATCCTCTACCGGATTCCTGCTTAGACTGTCTGCAATACAGTTTTCTGTCCATTTTATGTACAAAATTCGGAACTGGTATTCCATTAGAAGTAAGCTCCTTCGCATAAGCCTTTCGTTCTGGCTTTTACAATTTTTAAAATAAGTCAATGGGCAATGATCGGTTTTGATCACGAATTCTTCGCCTAGCAAATACATTTTAAATTTATGCACACTCCGTACAAACGCGAGAGCCTCAAGTTCTATTACCACATAGTTCCTTTCGCGTGACGAGAGCATCCGGCTGGCGTACATAATTGATAACAATTGCAATCTTCTTCATAATTGAGCAAAACGCAACCGATGCCTTCACTACAGGCATCGGTTCGTATTCCAAACGGTTTGCTAGTGTTCGGGAGTCGCAGTATGGGAGCTGACGTTAGTTTTTCCTTCAGCTGATGGAAGTGGGCGGTCGCCTTGGGGTTCCAGACGAGGGGGTCCGGGGAATGTTTTTTTAGCAGGGCGCTAAGGGAGGAGGCTAGAGAGGCGAAATTCGGGACAAAGCGCATGTAAAAGGACGTCGATCTGAGAAAGGAGCGTAGTTGTTTCTTAATACGCGGAAGGGGCATGCCGGCGATGGCCTTAATCTTTTCTTGCTAGGGTGCCATTTGATTTTCTCCAATTTGGAAACCAAGAGATTTAATGGTGCCGTAGGCAAAACAGCACTGGCTGGGGCCTATAGTAAAGCCATTTTCACGAAGCCTACTGTGGATGGAGCGTAAGGATACTATATGTTGGTCCCATGTGCGGTTGGTCACGTAAACGTTATCAAAGTAAACCGAAACGTTATTCAGCCTATCCAATATCCGGTGCATCGTGCGATTATAGTTACGAGGGGCGGTCAATAAGTTTTGCAATTCGGATATAAGGAAACGAGATATGAGGAAAAGTGTTTTATTATTTTTCAATATAACTACCCTCGACTTCAATGCCCTTACGCCACTTGTCCCTGAGGCTTCGAATTCCCGACAACCACAAATCTCCCGACTGCTGTTCAATCCACTTCTGGACGGTGAGCTAGACATCTTCATCGTCCCTAAACCGGCGTCCACGCAGTGCAGCCTTAAGCTGGCGGAATAAAATGTAGTCACTAAGAGCTAGACCTGGACTGTAGGGGGGATGGTTGAGGTCCTCAAATCCGCACTCGCGCAGGGCAGCTTGTACAACTCTGGCCTTGTGGACTTTGACGACGTTGAAGTCGATCATGGGGCGTGAGGTTTCGTGAGGTTTCTAGGTACCCAACGGGCAGAGACCTTGGCCATGGCCAAATTGTCGTGGATGATGTTGATAACACTTCCATGTGATATTCCAAGTTGTCACTCGATTTCTTCGACCTTCACCCGTCGATATTCGAGGATCCTTCTCTCCACACGGGCCACATTGTCCTCGTTGGTCACGTCTGACGGGCGTCCTGGACGGGGGTCATCTTCAAGGGACTCATGACCATGGCGCAACCCCCTATTCCTGCAAGCCATGGTTGCATAGGAAGGGGCGGTGTCGGTGTACACTGCAACCCTGCGTTCATGGATCTCTTTTGCATTCTTGCCTTCCTTGGTAAAAAATTTGATCACTGCGTGGTACTCAACCTTCTCCACTGTTGAAAAAAATGTTGCTGACGATCTGCGATCAGCTACTGCTTCTTAAATAGACGAGGCAGGAGCGTGCGGCTGCAGGTCCTTACTTGTCATAACTTGTCCTAACACCCCCACAAACAGCCATCCCTCTTTCTCTGTTTTGCCCTACCGATTCGCAAAACTTATTACCTGCCCCTCGTACTACAGGCAGTAACTAATCCAAAAGAAAGACGCCTAAATTGCATAAGGTGTGAAGAATGCAGTGTATTTCCAGGAAAAGCCTTAATGGGGATTTTATAGTAGGCCTTACACAAGTCATCTCATAAGGAGCTTGCCGACGTATTCCATTAGTTCAAAGGCGAAGTGTCTACCTCTGTCCGACAAGATCTCATTCGTGATGCCGACGCGGGAAAATATAGAAATCTGGGCTTCCGCAGAGGTCACTATCTATCTTTTTAAGGGGGACTGCATCGCGAAATCTCGTTGCAAAATCGACAAGCGTGAGGACATATGAGTGTCCTTCGCTAGACGGGGGATGAATTGGGCCAATCAAGTCTATAGCCACTCTAAAGAAAAGCTCAAAGACAATTGAGGTCTTCTGGAAAGGGGCAAGTGGTATTCCCCCTTTTGCTGGATCTTTTAACAAATGTGATAAGACCTGCAAAATTCGGCAATTTCTTTGAAAGCACCGGGCCAAAAGAAATAACGGAAAATTCTCTGGGCGGTTTTATTGTGGCTAAAATGACCAGCCAGTAATCCATTGTGAGCAATTCGGAGGACTTGGGAGACATGCGAACAGGGGATATATAAAGAACGAGTTGTGGATTTATCCTCAGCCAAACTGGAGCGAAAAAGGAGTCCGTAACTAACGAGGTTGGTGTCTTTTCTTTAACCGCGGGCAGATCCTCGTTTGTCATTTCTCGCTTTTTTCCACAAGTGCTGGAGGTTGGAGCACTCCTTCTGAGCGCTTGAAAATGTTTCGTTATGAAGAGGTACAAATTCTGGGGCATAAGGGGGTTCTAATGGCACGGAGGGGCGCAGTGTCCTTTGGCGCCTGGGCTATCGTTTATGACGGGCTGTGCGACGAGGTTAGGGGAGAGCTGCAGGCTCTGGCTGACCAACAAAGCGCAGAACTTAATGGTGGCTGCTATCACTTCGGCCCAACCAGTAAAGTATTAAAATTCGAGATACCAGCGGACCACGGGGAACCGATTTGCACGCCCCAAACAGTCATGGACTACTGCGAATTTATGGTGGTCGGGGCTGACTGGAGGGAGCAACTTTTCTGAGACAACGATGCAAGTGCAGCCGGTGTCTCTTACGAGGGTTGAAACTCTGCAACCATTAACGGTTCCGTTTTCGAACTCAAGCCCACCATGGGAGCTTTTGTTGAACAAAAAATTGACTTGCTGTCTCGGGGGACTACTTGTTGGGAAAGTTGCTCCTCACATTACCGGGAACGCCGCAAGAATAACATACGACGAGCTTAAAGGGTAATCCGACGCTGGGCGATTAATAATGAATGGCTTAATATCCCTCAATTCCGGCAGGGAATGGTACTTGGGTTTGGAGGGACCAGGTACCTCCACATTTTGGGCGAGTTCTTCGGGGGGAACTTGGTGATGCTACCTTTACTTTTAAGGGGATGGGGGATGTGATTTTTGGGGCTCTTTCGAGTATAGGTGGTGGCTTGACACATGCACATCCGCCTTTTCTATACATTCATTGAAGGAAGAGACACGTCTATTCTTCACGAATGCGCGGATTTCGGATAGTAAAGTAGCCATCAACTGATCCCATAAGACGATATCAAATAGGGACCCGTAGTCGCGTTTGACTTGGGCTGAGTCCAACCAGAATTGAAAAGTCCTCTGTAAGGTGAATCCAAATTGGAGGTAAGTCTGGCCAGGAAGTATCCTCGCCTGGGGGAACTTTGCCCTATAGAAATCAGGATTCATACTAATAGCCGATAATAGTTCCGAATTGAGGGTGGAGTAGTCGAGGGTGGCTTCAGCGGGGAGCGAAATGAAAATTCCCTGAAGGTGGGTATTGAGGAGGGGGAGTGGTCGAGCAACTCCATCGGCTTCAATGTCCCAGTGGTTCACCCGAAAAATTTTTCCCAAAGTGAGTTAAGTAGGCGTTGAAATCCTCACCTTCCTTAAACACTGGCAACTTTACTGATGGGGTTTGGGGGCTTGGGGGGATTCATTCGTCGAGCTAACGGAAAGGGCTTACAAATGGTTTCTGTTTAGCTCCGCTGACGAATTCTTTCTCTTTCTTCCACTTCTCTTTGTTTTCTTCTCTCCTTAGCTTCTCTCTGCTCTCTTTCCCTTTTCTCTTCAGCTTATCTTTGTTCTCTTTTTTTAGCCCTTTGATTTCTTTCTTCCTCTTGAATATAGGCAACTAGATCCTTGCCGGACAACCCAAGGATCTCTCCTTGCTGTCGAAAATGTTCAAATGACGACATCTTGCTGGTGTAGATGCGCGTCTGGCCGCTCGGCGCGTCTAAGGAACTCAGGGAAAAGATTATGGGCCTCTTACCATCGTATCAAAATTCTTAACGGAGATTTACTCACACAATGATTGTACGCAATCAATAAAATATGTTATAATTAAAAAATGATCCCTATATGAGCAGTAATTAGAAGGACTTTTAATCCTGCACGGGGATGAGTAGGGGATTCCGGGAGAGATCGTCTCCACAAAAAAAAACCCACACACAACGAAAATAAACTGGGAAAAAAGGAGCACCACTATAAAAGGATCAATCAAAAGAAGAAAAAAAATAAGAATTTGTTCCACTACCTTTGGCTATCCTTGAACGAACTTACAAACTGGTTACTGAACAACTTAACTGAGAGGAAAACTTGAAAAGCAAAGGCTTCCTTCAATACAAACTTTAATACAGAATAACCCAATTTTACCTGACACCAGATTTTAATATAATGATATATATATATATATATATATATATATATATATATATATATATATATATATATATATATATATATATATATATATATATATATATATAAGGGGAACAAATTGCTTAATATAGATAGTTACTTGGATCGTGACAGTTTACAATAGGACAGAGCTAAGCGAGAAGTGCAAAATTAAAAATTATCGTTAACTCGAACAATGGATATTAATTAAGTTTGAGCGGGAAGTCAATTCAAAGGGGGATGCAGGTGATGATTGAAGGGGGGACGTGTAATCAGGAGATGACAACGCAGAATCGCTTTACCTTCAAGCTTAGTGGTGTTCGGAGGGGGAAGACCAAAGGCACAGGTCTTCGAGGAGATACTTCTATGAGTCCTAACGAGGGGGACACGTAGATGGGTGTTTTGAGTACTTCTTGTTGAAGAACGAGATTTCTCTACTCCAGAGAGATTGAATCTCAAACGCGAGACGGTTCTGCGGCTTGGAAGGGAGTCTCAGACTGAGGAACGGGAGTCTTGAAGGGGTGTGTGAGATGAGGGGGCCGCACAATTCTCCAGGAAGAAGGTGGCTAGATAAACTTTCCTCTGAACAGGGGCCGAATCTTCACAAAGGGCGATCTGCTGGTGAGATCTTAACGACGAGGTACGACTCGAACAGGGGTTGCGAGACTTCGCGGGAGAACAGACAAAACGGTCTGAACAGAGGGAATGGCAGACTCTCAATCTGCTCGATGAATGGTGGACGCACGATTAAATAACCAGGTGGCTGGTCCGATAGATAGCCCCAGAGCATGGCCGTCCCCAGAGGATTCTCGACGTCAGTCTATGCAAATTTACTTCGAGATAACGAGTTGGATCGGACAGCGAAGTTTGCCTCAGGATATGGGGTTAGGGGTTTGTACGGCCGCGTTCGCGGGTGAAGGACATGCCTGTGGGGTATGGGGGCGAGAATTCGGCGTTATCGCGGGTGAAGGAGAGCGAGGTGCGTCCCGAATAAGCAAATACAGCTGGGTCGAATGACTTAGGGCCGGACTGATTCCTTCTTGATGATTCTTATATTCCCACGCTAAGGAGCACGTGGCTTGGAGCGAAGTGGCTGAATGGGGTATTCCAGGGGGAGGGGGATCCTCTCACGTTGGTCCTTCGATTAGCAGCCCCTCACAATATGGGTCACCAGATTAACTGGTTAAGAGCGAATAACATAATGCATATAAATGATTTTATTAGCAGAAATATCTATGAATCGTTCCTAATCTCCAGCACAAAGGAGAGAAATATAAATATAAACCACGGTTTTTTTTCTTTGGATCCAGTCCTATTTTTCTTTCTCAAATCAGACTTATCAGAGACCATAAAAAAATCTGACCTCATAGGTAAAACATTGCTTTGTATAAATACGGCGTCTCTCTATTTTGTAAACCATTGTTAGTTTGGAAATCTTTAGATAACGAAAGTACTAACTCCAATCAATCTTTATTTTTTCTTACGTGATATATATATATATATATATATATATATATATATATATATATATATATAAGTTAAAATTCTCGAGTGTAACCCTCGAGCCACACATTGCGAGAGCTGGTTTCGAATCGGGAATGATTCAGGCTTGGCAAGGTGAAAACCAGTTTTCTAAGGAAAATGGTAATAAATTAATTAGAAAATCATCCAATTCAAGTACAATAAATGATATTGGAAGGTTATTGTACTCAGGAATATTTTGACAGTGATATTTTTTTACCAGAGATATTTTTCTTCTATCTTAAATCCTTTTCCCAAAACTTTGAAACAGATGGTGAGACCCAAAGAGGCGGTCGACTTATAAGCGACGGGATCGCCCACTTGGTAAGGCGGATGCTTCCTTTGATTACAGGGACGTCGATATCAATGGTTCGTTTCTTGTCACCGTTCACGAAATCTTTTCATCCAATCCACTTTTCTCGCTCTTAAACTTCACTCCCTTTTTTCTAACTTTATTACAACCTCTCCTTTTCTGTCTTTTTTTTTGCTCAATATTCAGTTGTCAATTGTCCCCTTCAAGTTGAACGCAAATAGATAGAAAGACGTCTGG
This sequence comes from Ceratothoa steindachneri, assembly GCA_963969495.1. Taxonomy (NCBI): domain Eukaryota; kingdom Metazoa; phylum Arthropoda; class Malacostraca; order Isopoda; family Cymothoidae; genus Ceratothoa; species Ceratothoa steindachneri. The sequence goes on from OZ018327.1 coordinate 67,825,987, forward strand.
GAATAAAAGATAATGGAAACATCGAAATTTTACTGTCCTCTTCAATCTCACGAGAACAGGGAAGGACCGAAGACACCTAGTAACATTTATTGTATATGTTTCAGGATTAAAACACATCCAATCATCAGTGCTAAAGAATCAATAAAAAATATAGATTAAAATATGAACTTAGGTTTTTCTAATACATGCTAAAAAATAATTGTGAAACATAAGTCTTAAATTTGAAACTAGTTAAATACAATGGGACTGCGGGGAGGAAAACCAACGAAGGAAAGGATATGAAATAGGAACAAAATTAACATTGACAGTTTTTTATAAAAGATTGTTAACTTTCCTAACAAATTAACACGCTAGTTAATTTTATGGAACAAATAATAAATTTGTATTCAGTGTCTTTGAATAATACTTCTCACATACGTGCCTCGATCACAGCTATGATAATTAACATTATATACTAGGCAGCTCCGCAGGTTCCGGAGGAGTGTGTCCTTTACCATTAAACATTGAGCCAATTGAAGAATTATTGGTGAAGATAATTTTTTAATTGCTTTAGGAACGAGCGGTTCAGGAAGCCTAAATATGTTAATGTTACATAAAATGAATTATTGCAGAGAGTATTTATGGGTAACTTTGGCTCGTATCGTTGCTGATTTGAATATTTCTTCACTAAGAGATCGTATTGATTTGTGGGAGATGTTTAATTTTTAAAGAAGTTGCGAAAAAGTCAAATAAGTGGGGGGAAATGAGTAGGTTTAGGATAAGTGCATTGAAACAAGGTTTATATAAAGCGATTTAAGATTAATCCAGGTCGACGTCGTCTTTGTTTTTTCTCAATAGCAGTTTCTGGTCGGAGTACGTCAAGGTGACCGCCCCCCTCGTCGCCTGCCTAGACGTACTCCAGGGCGAAGAGAAGTCATACATAGGGTGCCTTCTCCCCCACCTCCAGGTGCTCAAAGACTCCCTGGAGGCGCTGTCGATAGCATTGTCCATGCCCAGAACCTGGTGGCCCACCTCCTCTACCAGGCTGGAACAAGGGGATTTGATGGCAGGTTAGTCATATTATGGTATTATTATTATTTTTTATTATTATATTTTATCGCAGTGAGTTAAAACTTAATAAGTGCTTTTTTTTCTTATATTATATTATTATTAAATGATTATAAATAATCCTTGCTGGTCAAATGATTCATTTGAAATGAACTAAAATCAGTGTAATGAAATTTAATTTTTCCAATTGACAAATCTGATATATTTTTAAATTTGTTTTAAAAGTTTTTTCTACTGCAGGTTCAGCCACCTTTGTGGATACGGACCTCTTGATGGCTACGGCACTGCACCCCCAGCGCAAGTTCGCCACGGTCAGGGCCATCTGCAGGAGACAGGACAATGCGGTCCAGTGCGACCTGGTGAAGGACAAGTACATCAGGGACTTTCTCGTTCTCGTCCGGCCTGACGAGCACCTGGATCCTGCCCCCCAGCAGGGACCCCAGCCAGGCTCCAGCAGAACGGACTACCTGTTCGTCATGGAGGATGGAAAGCAAGAGGAGAGTCTCAAGGATAGGTCAGGTAAGAGGTCAACACTGGTCGAGGAAGCTGCTGAGGGGGAACCCGGTGCTCTCGCCCAATCTCTTTCCGCTCGAGTTCCGTGATGCTTGGGTAACACTCTTCCTCAAGTATAACACGCCGCTTCCGAGCTCCGACTCGGCAGAGCGCGTGTTCAGCTATGGGTCGGACATCCCCAGGCCTAAGAGGGCGGCCCTCGCTGCACCGAACTTCGAGGCACTCTTCTTCATGAAGGGCAGCCTCCTCCACCTCCTAAAGAAGGCCCACGAGGTGGAGGAGGAAGAGAGGACTAAGCTGGCGGGCTTAGAGTAGAGTAGAGTAGAGTAGAGTGGAAAACTTTAAATATTATGAGATATACATATATGGAACAAAGTTGTTAGTTGACTGTAGGAGAATCGTCACTTCCCCGTTCTCTCTCAGTGGAGACACGAGGCGATTACAGCAAAGACATCCGGCCCCGGGACCGTGGGGTCAAGCGTGTAACCACAGGGCCTCGCCACTCGTCGCTATGAAAGGCCTAAAGGTTAAAATGCAAGATTTTCCCTACGAGAGGGATATTCAATGTCACCTCAAGTAAGAAATTGGAGACGCGTTTCTCTCAAGTTCGAAGGCTAACGAAGAGCCGATGTAAGACTTGGTGAGAAAAACCGTTTGGAATAAGAACCCTCTTGGGCCCGTCCCCAAGCCCCCCCCCCCCCTGTTACCGCTCCCCCAGTGGAGTGACGAGTTATAAATAAGAAACACTGAGGAAAATCGTGGTAGAATACGTCAGTCTTCAGATGACGAAGTCCCCGGATTAAGACCCCGGGCTACTGAGACTGGATAGGTAGAATACGTCCATCTCCAGGTGACGAAGTCCCCGGATTAAGATCTTGGGCTACCGAGACTGGATTGGTAGAATACGTCAGTCTCCAGGTGACGGAGTCCCTGGATTAAGATCGGGCTACCGAGACTGAACAGGTAGAATACTTGGGTCGTCAGACTACGAAGTCCCCTGCAAGAGAGGCAGGGCTACCTTAAGGGGCTAAGAAGCAACTCATCCTCGAGCTAGTCCCTGGTGATCAAACCGAACGTTAAGTTAACTTGTTCAAGTTCAACTTACTCTCATCAGAGAGACTCCTCATATCATGGTGCATCTTAAACACCAGGGGTATTCCTCGTCCTTGAGGAATTAAGAAAAGAAGAAAGAAAAGGCTCCCCCTCGAGTCCGTTACTCGGTGGCCACACCAAACTCATAAGTTAACTTAGGTGAGGAACCAAGTTCAACTTATTCTCGTCAGAGAAACCCCCCTCCGTTATACTCGCCCTTGAAGAAGACCCTCCCCGAGTACAGTCCTCGTTCATGAAAAATTAAGTAACGAAGGGGAAAAGCTCCTCCTCGAGCCCGTTACTCGGTGGTCACACTGAACTCTAAGTTAACAGGATTTAAGACCTAAGTTCGACTTACTCTCTCCAGAGAGACCACGCCTACCTTGGTGCCGCCTTAAGCACCGTGATTGTTCTCGTCCGTGTGGACGCCATCTGCTACCCTCGCCCTAAAATACCTCGTGATCTCGACCACCTCTATCTGGCCGGTCGGCACGCGTCGTGGAGGAAATGACATTCCTAAGGTATTTAAACTCCAGTAGAGTCAATAAGCCTAAATCTTATATAATGAAGTGTGTAGCGAATTTAACCAATTTTAGAGGGGCAAGCTAATTAAAGTAATTATTGTGTATTATAATATTCGGAATATCTTTGTGGTTAATGGTTAATTTTTGTGTAGTAAATTGTTAAAGTTAAAATATAAGTTTAGTTTGGGAATTCTTGTGCGTTTCTCTATACCCTTACGTGTTTCCAACGGCTCTTCTTTAAAATAACAATATTAACACTCTTAGCCTCTTAGAACAAAGCCAACTTCATCAAAGAAGTATATCACTACCACACAGAATACCACGACAAAAGCGGTTTGTGTGAGGAGAGATTAAAAAGAGGCATTCTCCTACATAAAAGTGGTGTCTGGTGTGGAGTGATAAAAGAAAAGCCATTCTACGACATGGACCCTATCTTTTTTCTAAGAGAATATATTAGTATTACTGTGTGTATTTTGTGTAATATGTAATGTATAGTTTAATTTTTTGTTATATTATATTTTAATTAAAATATAATGTTTATTTTTGATCTCAAAAGCTTGGTTTCTCTTTGTATTAGTTAGAAATGGCTTATTTAGGGTAAAAAAGCATTAAATTCCCTTTAGAAACATTGAAAATCGCTTCAAAAACCTTGAAACGCTTTTAGAAATATCGAATCGCATTTAAAAATTTAATCGAATCGGATAATCGCTAATCATTAATCGGACTTAGATTTTTGGCACCCCAATCGGATAATCGAATCGGTAATCGCTAATCGGACTTTATTTTTTTCGAATCGCGCCTACCTCTGTATATATATATATATATATATATATATATATATATATATATATATATATATATATATATATATATATATATATACTGATGTGTCATTTGCACACCTGTATCAGTTGTGATCTGCCATCTCATGGGGAGGGGGTTCAGTTTGAACACTGGATAGGCTGCTCGTGGCAAGGTGACGTGAATAATCGGAGTTCGAAAGGGCCATGCTAGTGGGTGCGAGTCAGATGCACCCACTAGGAGCCATTCAAGCTTCATCGGTCTGCGGTGACACGAGTGTGTCAAGAATATCTCATGCAAGCGATTGCCGGCGACTGTGGATAGGGCAGTAGCCGACCACGGTTGCTTAATGATCGTGGACAACGGCAACTGATTAGAACTCGCCATGATACCACACAAGCAAATGACTCACATCGCATCCACATTCAATATAGGATGTACCAGGTACATATCCATCAGGTCAGCGCAACGTTCTTTTTTTTACCTTCCATGGGATATGGGAACAGAAGACCCACGAGAATGCCCCTGTTAACGCCACGATACCCGACCCGATACAGCTTCGCACGTGGATTCATGACGTTGCTAATTTGAATCTGGAGGAGTTGCAACATATGGCATGGTTCGGCGAATCATGGTTCCAGTTGTTTCGGGCTGATGGTAGAGCTCGAGTGTGGCATCGACCTAATCAGGCAATGAACCTAAATAGTCAACTCTTCACTGTGCTTGCTGGTGGTTCCATACTGTTGTGTGGTGTGTTCACGTGCCAATTATTGGGTTTGGCGGTTCACTTAAACACATCATTGATCAATGGCGCCAACGTTGCATTGCTCGGTGACCATTTGCATCAATCCATGGACTCCATCATGTATCCCCACCAACGACAAGATGTTCTAGCAGGATAATGCACCGTGTCATCAGGCTCAAATTGTCCAGAATTGGTTCGATGAATATTCTGGGCAGTTCTAACGAATGGTATGGCCATCCCGTTTACTCGACATGAACCCAATCGAGTTTTGTGGGTCGTGGTTGCCAGGTCAATTCGCATCAATGATCCGGCACCTACAAATATCAAGGGACTGTGGACAGCTATCGAACATCATGAGTCAACATCTCTTTAAATGTCTCCCTCCACTTGTGGACTCGATGCCACGTACAGTTGCTGCACTTTGCTGGGGAAGAGATGGTCCTAGACGATACTAATTACCTATCCCATGACCTTTGGCACATCCCTGTATATCTGTTCTGAATAACCTGTAAATTCTAGTTAATTTATAAATGGATAATTATGGAGTGGGAGAGGGGGGGAGTGAGTTGCGATTCATTTAATCTCATTACAAGTTTGAACGTGTAAACTTAAACGAATCTTAAACTTAATCTAACTTTAATTAGTCAACTTAAAAATCACTTAAATATTGCCATACGTTCCAAAGTATTCTACAGAAATAAAAAGTTACCAAGATGAAGACTATTCGGTATCAGGATTATAAATTTGTTTTGAAGGTGTTTAATTTAAATTATGTAAAGTTGATTGAAGTGTCCAAAAAAAGAGGAAATAATGGTATTATTTACATTACACGAATGTTGATTATTCACACCAAATTTCCCGCCACTTTGATCGCTCTTGACGTGGTCCGCAGCGAGGGCCACGTTATGCCCCCTTAAATCTTCCTCCAGGCCATTGTAGAGACTCAATATGTCAATTAGGTAACCGAGCGGCTACTAGAAATGACGATTTCAAGCTAGTAAACAAAAGTTTAACATTACGATAGAACCATTTTATTTTTTCCTGAACTAGCCTCGAGTGAATCTGAGGGTTTTTGCTAGTTTGTAATTTTATAATTATAAAGTAATTAAAAAATATTCTCAATCTCATGCAAAGGAAATTACATCAAAGAAAATAAATTATTTAATATTATCCTGGCACATGTATCTCTCCTGCCCTAGTAATTAGAGGGATATTAGCTATCATAACTTTAGTCAATAATAAGAGATAATTTGAAGCAATAACATTCAAAGAAAGGATAAATGGACACTAATTAAATCGAGTGTTTTGAGCAACATTTAATCCAAATTTTGAGAATTCTCTTTTATTTTAATATTTGAATAAATTCCTTTTTAGCGTTGAAAAAATTCCAGAAGGAAAATAAATATAATTAATTTAATTAAATTAATAATATTGAAGTTCTTTCGCCATCCAGAGTTTAATCTAAATGGATACTGTAGGATTTAGTAGAATCTGATAAATTTTTCGTTGTTTCAAATAAATTCATGAGATGCCACATGGTTAGGTTTTAGGGCCTATTTTGTTATCGGACAAATGAAACATCCTCATATGAATAGGGAGTGATAGATAACCAGTCATGGCTTAATGATCATCAACCATATTCAACCATACTCAAACTATTTCCAAAGAAATTCAGCGACTTAGTGCAAATCTAAGTCTTGCATGCTAGGTTTACTTAATGTGACAAAAGATCGAATACTGTATGGAGAGATTTAAGCTCCTGAAGAAAGTTCTTTTATCTATTTAGGGGTACCAATCTGTTCTTGATATACGAAGAAGACTTGACACCACATGCTCTAAAGATAAGTGACCTTAGGTGTTTAGGGGCTAGCTAATTTTCAAGTGAGGGAAGTTGAGGTCACTCCTCTTCACGAGTGAAAAATTAGACTAATTATCTTTAAGATGGAAAATTTGAATAGTTTAGATCACAGCGTAGGCAACGAATTTTATATTTATGGAAAAGGAATATACTTTCCAGGATTAGTGTTAATAATCCTCAAGGGTTCAACACCTTGAGATCTGAGTCAGTGGTGACTTGTGTCAGTATGATTTGCATCACCTCATTATGTTTCTTTGTGTGTACGAAAAAAAAATGTGCTGCCCACTTAACAGGTGATCTACTTTCTTATATCATTTGGTTAAAAAACAAGACATTTAAACTAATTTAACCTAATTATTCGTAGTATTCACGCAATGTACCCGTTGATAGTTCAATGCAAAAGAAAGCTGTATTTTTAGTAAAGCTTTTTTTATTTTGATCAGGACAGGTTTCGGAGCACCACGCTAACAAAATTTGATCTAAGATAGCTCCTACTAAAGCTCGAATGTTTCCTATGTGGGAAGTGAGAATCGATCTGATGACTTGGTTGAGCCGAAACTTCCCTTTTGAGAGATAACAAAAAAAGGGACGAAATCAATTAATGTCGCCTCAATGACCCTCGCCTGTGCCACTCATTCGAGGTAAAAATAAATTTTGTTTATTCCCAACTGACGCCATAATTATTGTTTAAATAAAGTATCAGACTCGTTGTCTCTGCCTACAAAATATTTGTGTTCGTAAACACTGAGATAGGCTATGTCCAGTTTGTCCAATGTACATTTCAGTTTAGTTTGTGTATCATTTTTGACTAAACTAGGTTGTGTATTACTTTTACCTCATCTAACCTAGCCCAACTAACTCTAGGTTATGTTGTATACCCCTTTTACCTAATCTAACCTAACCCTAGGTTCTGTATCACTTTTACCTAAACTAACCTAATCTAACTAAATCTACTTAAGGTTCCGTATGACTTTAATCTAATTTAACCTAACCCAACTAACTCTAGGCTAGATTATGTATCATTTTTACCTAATTTAACCTAACTTTAGGTTAGGTTATATATAACTTTTACCTAACCCAACTAACTCAGGGCTAAGTCGTGTATCATTTTTACTTAATTTAACCTAACCTCCTAACTAAATCTAGGTTATATTGTATCATGTTTACCTAATTTAACTTAAATTTAGGCTATGTTATGTATAATTTTTACTTAATCTAACCTAAATTTGTGTATCACTGTTATAAGGAGCTACAAGGAAAATAAGTACCCTAGAAGACTTTACGGTCCATTCAATGAGGGTACCTTTGGACTAGCTGTCGAGCGGGCACATTCCCGCTCAATTGCCTTACGTCCTCCCTAAACGGCCACTTTTCAAGACTTTGTCTAGTCTTGACTTGAACTGGTCAACAGAATTGCTGTTGACAACCTCCACCGGAAGTGCGTTCCAGCTACCGCAGATACTGTACGGGTAAAGTTTCCCACACAGATCGCGGTTGTAACGCTTCAGCTCAAGTTTGAATCCGTGATTTCTTGTTCTGCTCTCATTAAGGCTGAAAATATCCCTGTAGTCAACATTGTCGAACCCTCAAAGTATTTTGAAAACTTCGATGAGCTGACCACGCAGTCTACGGGTTTCCAACGAGAACAGATCTAATTCCTTCAATATATCTTTGTTTGTAGGTTGTGAAGAAGGAAAATAGGATTTGGATGGTTAAGTGACGAACGAGTCTTGTAGTGTGGTGCGCTTCGAGTGTCAAGCTAGATAGAATGTTGTCATCGAAATAACTAACTGTAGAGTATGATGTGGGAGGCCTAGGAGAGATGTTATAGATGAAAATTCCCCGATGGAGAAGAACACGGGCTGCAACTTTACTTTTCTGGCATACATTTTCACTTCACTATCTTCATTACCCATTTATGAATGAATCTCCTTTCTGAAGCCTTCTATCAACTATGTCCTCGTAGGGTTTCGTCTATTTAAAAAGATAGTAATGCATTTTTACTTATCCCCTCTTCATTGCTTTCTTTTATTTCTTTCTCCCATTTCACACAGGGAAATTTGGCCCAATTATCCGTGCCGGTATTCATCTTTTCCCAATAAATTAATTAATGGTAAATCAGATAACTTTGGCAAAATCTAGGCTTATTCTTTTGCTTTTGTCTTAATTCGAAAGGGATTGAATAAATTAATTGAAATGGTCATCTCTGATTGGTCAGAACTGCGAGTTGCCAATTCGGGATTTTATTTTATAAAATCCCATAAGTTCACGATTGATAAATAGATGGATATTTTTATGCGGGAAAACAAAAAAAAAATATCATTTGGTAATTGAGTTTGCGGGGAAAAATAAGGTTTTCCTATCAACAGATAAGCGATTTTTCTTGAAAAATACTCGTACTTTTGAATAAATATTGTGAGTCCAATAACCTTCAGCAATAAAAGCGCTGTGATTTTGTTTGAAGGTAGCTTCCCTGCTGCTGCCAAACTTTGGGTTCCAAGAATTTGAGTGAGGACAGACAGAATCACACATGTAGAAAAGACACGAACAGAAAACAGACAAATGATTCTTTAGAGCGTCAGAATTTCACATAAGAGTAATACATGATTCTCTAAGACGCAAAAGAAGGAGAAGCAGAGAAATTAGACAAAAGTAATGATGGGAAAGGCAGGCAAATAGAGAAGACAGGTAATTAAATAAACGCACTGAAAAATAAACACGAACAAACAGTCTAACTGACCTATAAACAAAACAGACGGATAAATAGTCTGTAAGAGGTTGTAAAGGATTATTATCGGGAACTGCGACTCTGCGCACGACAACCTCTAGAAAATAGGATGATAACTCCACAAATTTTAGCAAGGGGAGGGGGGTGCGTTATAACCGAAAATAGTCCTGCAGATGGATAAGGACCAAAAGCAGGCCTGCCGCAAAGAGATACGTAGGAGTCACACAAGAAAGTAACACTATAAGCCAAAGTAATTTTAATAATATTTTAGAAACTATGAACCCCCTCCCAATACAGCAAGATCACCAGCACCCTGGATGTGGATGAATTCAACCCCCGTCCTTGCCTGTTTAGAATCCCAATACAAAGACAGAAGAGACGGAGTATCTAAATAACCCTTCCACCAAAACACCGTACCACTTCAAAACACTCTTCAAACCTAGCCACCAAAATAACCACATTATCTTCCTTCTCTGCACCCAAAGGATTGAATGTCTCCTCCTAAACAAAATCATCCCCCTTCCCTCCACACTAGATGCCTCCCTACGCGAATTCCGTCCATTGCACTTACTAACATCACATGCCTTATACAGGGTGACCCCCACAAAACGGGCCCCAACGGGCTTCATTTCTTAATGTAGCTTATCGAAATTTAAGGAGCGTTTTTGGGGTCACACTGTATACATGGATGATTCAACCAACTCACAACATCACGCGTGGCATGAATGGCAACATTAGATATACGCGAATCTTTGTCACAGTACTCAAACACATCCTAATCCACAAAATACTAAACGTCACACTTGCCTCTAATTACAACAAAAATAGCTTTCCAAACTCACCCCAATCCGATAAGCACAGGTAATCCACCTCGGCAAGCTATTACAAACTCACATAGATAATGGTGTACCTTAGGGATCGGTACTCTCCCTCACTCTCTTCACCCTTTTTCTCCTCAAAATTCTTTCCCGGAATCCCAACATCACACTCTAATGCTATCAATGCAGATTACACCTTATCCACAAAATAATCTCCACAGGCTTAACACTAGTTTTGGTATCCGATCTCTGGGTCGATATTGCTTATTCATCGCCACCCCACCGAATACCAACCGAACCCCACAACTACCATATCACACCGCACCTACATCTGCCCGTGCTGCCCCAGGAACTTTAGCCGGGGACAACTTAAGTAAAGTTCTTCGGTGCACTTACGAGATGGGTTTTAGCCAGAGGATTGAATTGTTTTTATCCTAGGTCCAGTCTATCATTTAGTATCGAATCTCCGAAATAACAATAAAATAAATAATAAATAATCCCCTACCAGACCCCTTTTATCAAAAATATCAATAAACAAAAGAACAGGCTGTAAGGATGAGGGCCAGCTAAATCCACTGGGTTCAATAAGACTAGCTCGATTCTTGTGATATATATCCTTTGCAACAGTATTTCAGATAGTTCGTGAAAACATTTTATAGAGTTCGTGTTCACAACCAGATGAGCAGAAGTTACGAAAAAGTGTGCGAATTTAATAGGAAAGAAAAATCCTTCGCCTTCTTTGCTTTCCAATCTTTGTCAGTTCTGTTCGCGGTGTTCAAGAGAAATTTGCTCTTTGTTCAAAACACCCAGGATATCAAATGCTTGAATTATTCCTTTGTCAATCCTCTCGTTTCCAACGAATACGAGTTCACATCCTTCTGTTTCTGTACCCAAGATGATTATATGAGACTGAGGATTAATTCTTTAGTGCGACGCTAAACTTTTTCGAGCACTATTTTATCGATCGGGAAATATGGGAACAGAATTGTGCCCATACTCTCCAAAAGTAGAGAACAAAAGACTCCAAATCTACATTTTCTTGAATCTTTTAATTTACAGGATAATTGCGCCGAATATTCTTTAAAACTTTTCCTTGATAGATTCTAAGTTTCATTCCATTATCAAAGTTAATTACGTCCAGATAGTGGGTAATTGGTTATGCCATCGACATTGAAGACTTCTGCCAATTTTTCATGCAATGCCATAAGTATGTGGGCCGGGTCATTACCGAGACAACATCCAAATCCCGGTACCTGGTTAATTTAAAATAACAGAAATAACAATAAGACACAAAGACAGAAAACCTTAGAAGCACTGTTAGGTAACCAGCCACCCTCAGGTATTCAGGAGTACAATGCAAAAAGACAATTAAAATAACAAACTTTATAAACATGCAGCCGTAGCACAGAAGCTGCCCCCAACACACCATACAAAGGCTAACGAGCCCACTCGTCCAGATATTGGGATTGATCCTACGCACTAAGCAAAGTGCTCCTACAAGTCCCCTGCGACCCGCGAGTGTGTCAGATTCAGAAACGACAAAAATAACTTGATACCCTCGATACATTTAGAAATAGGTCAATTAGAAATATAGGAGCACAATAACACGCACATTTAAATTCTTAGAGGGCCGTTTTCCATCTTGTTTGCCATGAAACTTGATAGGATGACCTGCTTCATGACACGAAGTCAGTGTGAGGAAGAGCGACGGTAGCTTGCAGGTTCTTTGGGATCTAGTCAAGGTTTCTTGAGAATTGGTCAAACAACAGCCGGTGTATTTGTTTTAATAGCACCCATCTGGCGATTGCCAGCAGGGGCATAAGTCGCTGAAATTCACATGTTTGCCTCGTACTAAGGTTACTTTAAAATTCACAAAAAACAAATCAAACAAAGAAAAACAAACAAAATAAAAAACAAGAACAAACAAAGAACGCAAAGAATAAGAAAGAAAAAAGGCAAGAAGAAGAAGGAAGCACGCTCCGGCGTCGGGGGAGGCCCTTCTCCTCACCCCCGTGCAGGATAATGTGACCAACACCAAAGAGAGGGGGCTAGCCTCCTCCAAAAAGTCAAGTAGTCCACAAGTCCATGTGCACAAATCGGTCCCGAGTACAAAGGACAAGCGGCAGCAACCCGGACCCCCTCAGGACCTGGACAGGTAACGCATGCAAACATCACCCAGACTGACTCATTCAAAAAGAATGTCCAACAGTCTGAGTAACAACGCAGTCGTTGCAATCAAGTGCAGGCAAGTGCTCTATCAAATGGCAGTGCCTCCTGCGAGTGTGGCCAATTTGAAGAGGATATAAAGTGAACTAAAGCCGTTTCGGCATTGGGGAGTCGGTCCATTAGAACAGGCGCATGGCAATGGCACGCAACTTTAACTTCCCTTCAGCCGTCTCCCACCTTTTTTGCCAGGCAGTCTGGAAAGCTGACTTAATTCCTGTTATTTAGTCTGTGTAATGAAGAGCAAAACGCTGGTCTGGTCGCCTACTCCTTGCGGGCTCATTGGCGCCCTCATCGTCGCGCTCATTATCCGCAATTCCGACCTATCCAGGAAGATAATCTTGACATCGTCCTGGCTTGCGGCAAGGGTGACGTAACGGATACCGTAAGCCAGGGTGTGTGGAGATTCCAATATTCCAAGAAAACTAAGAACGCTTTGTGAGTCACTTTAGATCACAATCCGGTCTCCGAACCAGGTACGACATGTTATCTATCGTAACGAGGGTTGTATTGCAACTAGCTTAGCCGTTAAAACAGACGCAGCACCCAGTAGAGCCCCACTGACTTCAAAACGAGGGGATATGGCGTGGAAGCTGAGATACTTCTGGGACTTTGAGCCATCCGTGTACACTGGTACGAATCCAGCGTGAGAGGAATTGTGCGCCAAAAGGGCTAAACGCATTACACCCATCGCTGTTGAAGCTTTGGGAGTAGAGGTGTGGTGATAAATAGTCAAAGGTGATATCTTCTAAGGTGGCGTCCTGAACAAAACTAAAGGAACCACTGGCCGATAGCTACACCGAGCTCTAGAAGGAGTTTCATATCCCTAAATGCAAGGAAATTAGGATGTGACTGACGTCTCTCGGTGACATACTCACCGTCGAGATCGGTCGTGGATGCCGTGAGAGCCATTGGCGATTGAGGGAGACGTCGAACTCACGCGTACAAGCGCTTAACCCACTGTGCACGGCGCAAACCGAGTGATATCTTCCAGGAATCGACAATTAGGCTATCAATGGGGGACGTGCAGAAGGCATCAGTCACCAAACGGAAACCCCTGTAGTGGATAGAGTCTACCTTCCAAAATACACGATCAACCGCGGATGCGTAAAGGTTGCATCCGTAGTCAAGCTTAAAATGAATAAAGGATCGGAATAAAACGAGGGGCAGTAACCCTATCAGCAACCAGAGTGCTGAACATGACGGAACGAAGAATGTACATGGGTGCGAGTACAAGAGACCCTAAGGCTACCAATATGAGCCTCACAGGTGAAGCTTTTGTCTTAAACAAGACCAAGGAAACGTTGCAAATTCACTGCTTAAAAGCTTGTTTATTCGGAAGATTATTTTGGTCTCCACCATCCTCACTACACTCATCTTCAGAACCTCTGCAGTTATTTGGTAAAATCCTGGAGCTTTCTTGTTTTTCATATCTTTAATGGCTCTCATATTTCTTAGACACTAGGTGGAACAACCTCAACTTCCTCTCCCTGTTGTACTTCATCTAAAGCATTCTCTTGACATGTGAATCTAGTAGTATTTAGGTGTTGGGAGAAATACTCTTTCCAACGTCTTAGAACATAATTCTTGTTGCCTAGTACCTTTCTATTTACATCTCTGATGCTTACCAGAGGTCGGTATGGTTTTCCTTCCAGCTCGCTTACAGCTCTGAACATGTTATGGCTGTTATTTTTCCTGAATTCCATCTCCAATTGCTCAATCTTCTCATGTAGCAGTCTCTCTTTTTGCAATTTCAAACCCTGCTTAACTTCTTTATTAAGCCTTCTATATGTTCCTCTTGCTTCCTCATTTTCCGGTTTTGCTAAAAATTCCAGTCTTGCAGCTCTTCTCTCTGCACATTTTGCTTCCAGTTCTCTTGAGAGTCATTCCACCTGCTTTCTCCTTTGAAAGCCAACTACCTCTTCTGTTACCTTGTTTGTCACTTTCACAAATTAAGAATAGATGCTTTCCACACTGACATCTTCATCTTCCTCCTGGATCAGGTGTTCAAATGATCCACTAATTCTTTGTTCAAATACAGCTATCTCTTTATCCTGCAGCCTGTTTACATTATATCGTCTAGGTGCCTTAACAGTTTTCCTTTGTTTTTTCAGACGAACATTAACATCAGCCATCAGTAGTAAGTGATCCGATCCAACTTCTGCCAAGTTGTAGATTCTAATATTATTAATATTTTTAATGAAATTCTTTCTGACAATTTTGTAGGCTATCTGGTTTCTTATTTGACCATCAGGCGACATAGTTCCTCGTTCATTTCTTTGCCCGAGGCCATACTTTCCCACTACCTCTGGCCAGATGACTGTTCTCGCTCTCCAACATTTGCATTGAAGTCTCCTAGAATCATAATTTGAGTATGTCGAAGTATTGAGTTCACCTCCCCACTTTATTCCATCTAAAATGCTTTATAATCCTCTTCCTGATAACTTGTGTCTGGTTCATATACTTGTAGCACCGACAATGGTCCACTCTACAGCTCGAATGTAGCTGATATTTGCTCATATCTGGTCATCACTTCTTCCATCCTCCTGCTGGCAACAAACACCACACCCTGACGTCTTATTCCATCTGATCTATTTAAAGGTACGACAGAAAAGCCTTGAACTTCAAAAAATGTTTTCCATGTCGGTTGTCCAATGCATCTCTGCCACGCCCAACAGTTCTAATCCAAACCGTCTCATCTCGCCCACCAACATCTCTAGTTTGCTTTCCTCGTTCAATGTTCTAACGTGCAATGCTGCTACCGGGAGATTATTCGCACCTTCTTTCTTTCAAGTGCCCAGGACTGAGGGCCATTGGTTATTTCTAGCAGACATGAAACAGAATTTGAGCGGGGTATGCTTGGGCATTTGACCAAGACTTCCGAAATCATAGAAAATGTAATAAAAGTCAATAGAACATTGAAAATAACACTTATCAATGGCAGAAAAAAAACAACAATAAAGCATGAAATGGAAAATAAAATAAAAGAGAAAAACATTGAAAAAGTAGAGGTATTCTATCAAGAAGAATATGATGTAAAGAACAATAGACACTAGCCAACACCTTTTCAATGAATGTGGAAGAAATCTCGCAATTTAAGAAGTAATAATTTTGCACGCACTTAATAGCATGAAAAATTGTGAAACACCTGTGTAATAATCGATCTGGTAGTGGCTGGTGTTGTACATTTTGGTGACCTAGTAATAGCCAGTTTAAAAAATGTTTAAGGGAAAGTAGGATTCCACTGGCATTGTCCTAATCTTCAATTATATATTTTTTACCACCAGCCACGAAAATGCCGGTTTCCTAAGTAACTACAGTAAAGTTGCTCAGACGTCATTTAGGGTTCACTCCGTCAGTAGAAACAGAGAAATAAAAGAGTCAGAGACACTTCATCTCCTTCAAACTGTTTACATAACTGCTTAAGAAAATAATTAAAAAATAATGATTAATAGGTTAGCAGAAGATAGAGCAATTAGAATTGACAATCAAAATTTAGAGGAGGCTCTAGAAAACTTACACTTAAAAGAATTTGTGACTCTTGATAGGGCATGGAAAAAGAATCCAAGAAAAGGACAAAACTAGGATGGAGAGAGGGAGGAAATTTTAGCTACATCTAAAGAATTGACACCGTATATGCGGCTAGAAGCCGCTGGCAGCCCCATGATGGTGACGTCTGTAAACCTATGCCATCCACGGGCCTATTAATGCTCGCTGGCGCGAGCAGGAAAGAATTCACTCCCATTCAGTTCTGCTTCCGTTGTTACAAGATGGAGAGCCACGCCACAAAAGATTGTCCCGAACCACAGGAGATATGTTCCAGGTGCAGCGAGGCGGGGCACCATTGGAAGAATTGTAGTAGCTTGAGGAAAAAGTGTGCCAACTGCGGCCTAGGACATCGTTCCATGGCTATGGCCTGCCATCTTAAAAAGGATATTATTAAGAGAAAGGTGCAACAAAGAAAAGAGGAACAAACCAGGAGGCAGAACACCACATATGCGCAAGCAGCGAAGGCAGTCCTCACGGAGACTGAAGCGAAGAAAACTTACCTAAGGCTGGAGAATGGAAACTCCACTAAAATTCTGACATGCATATTATATGCGCATGTCAGAAATCTGACAAATCCAGGGACATTTGCGAAAGAGTTAAACCAGATGCTGGCAAGAAATGGAATGAGCCAGATGTGGTTCCCAGAGAACCCACCATCTGGAGATGTACTCCAATTACAAATGGTCCCCAAGGACACAGCTAATAAGAACCAGGAGTCAGAGAAGCAGAAAAAATAAGGAAACAAAACGGCCAGATCCCAGGATCAAAGCAAAAAAAGAGAGAGAGGCTGCCATCAAGACAGTACAACCCCAAACACAATGTGCGGAGAACAAGAATGTGGCGGAGACATCCAAAACCACGGACTCCTCGGACTCAGAGGGCTCCGTATGCAGTGCAAAGCCCCAAAAGGTAAAAGAGGCGAAGAAGAAGAAGATTGACGCCGATAGGATCAACCTATACTTATACGCCTCGGAGCAATTCCACTTCCCGAAGGACGGGGACTTAAATAAAATCAACGTGGGAATTGAAAAAAAATTCTTCAAATGGGACTTTGACGCACAATGCGACGAAGAAACGGTGGAGGAAGCGTTGCTTAACCAAAGTATTGCCTTCCATCGTGAAACCTTCGTCGCCTGTCCCCAACAGAATTTAAAAAAAGAGAAACGGGAAAAGGAAGTCAACCACCCGTAAACACTAAGACATCCACACAAGCCAGAACACAGAATGGAAAACCAAAACAACAGGTTAAAGATCTTAACGCTCAACAGTAATGGATGGGAGGGGAAGGCCACGGCGTATGGCAACATATTCCGTGTGCTAGATCCCGACATCATACTGATTACGGAGCATGGTATCGATACGACCAATAAGCAGTTGAAGATACCAGGCTACAGAGTGATATCTAAGAACCATTCTCAGGAGAGGTACGACGGTGTTGCCATTGCCGTCAGGAGGAATCTATCGTTCAAATGCCTTCCAGATATGGACGAATCCTTCGTGGCGGTAGAGCTGCATACATTAGTTGGCAAGCTCATAGTAGCGGCGGCGTACCAACCCCCTCGACGCAAATAACTCCCTCTAAAAAACTTCTACACCCTGTTTGGCCACGGCAGAATGGTGTTCCTTGGGGGAGACCTAAATGCCAGATGCCAAACGGCTGGCTACGGGAATACAAACGAAAGAGGTCACAACTTGGAAATGATTATGAGAAGGAAAAACATTCAGCGTATAGGACCGGATTTTCCAACCTATTTCACCATAAGGTCCGCAACGAAACCTGACATAATCATGACAAGTGATGGCTTCCCTTTCAATTACCGTAGTGAGCCGGGCCCGATAGTACCCAGTGACCACATATCGATCTTGACGACCATTTCTCTCGCACTAATTCAACTCCCAATTCCTCTTCGGAAAAGCTACGCTTCGGCCAAATGGGAACAGTTCAAGGAAATCCTTGCCAGATATGAACCAGTAGGCTGCAACGGGGCGAGTCTGGAGAGGATTGATGAGGAGCTGGAAGCGATAACTGCACGCATCATCGAAGCAGATCGCGAGAGTGTGCCAATGAAAAGGTACAAAACTCTCCCTCAACCCAGATGGACCGAGGAAATGAGAGAGATCGCTAGAGTGCACAGGGAGGTGTATGAGGAAATTAGGAGAGAGGGTGCTAATCGGGAAAGAACAGCGCTGATAAGACGCCTGAGTGAAGATCTTAAGTAGGCCATCAACCAAGCAACAGGCTGAAGTCTGGGACAACCTGATTGAAAAGGTTGAAAGCGAAGTTCGACCCGATGTGTTCTGGCGACTTGTGAACAAGTTGAAAGGTATTACAAGTATAGAAAAGACCCGCATTAAGGAGGGAGATGACTACTTAGAAGACCCGGCGGTTTTGGAGGAAAGATTCCGCATGTTCTGGCAAAACATCTTCAGGATAACGCCGGAGGAAAATGCGGAATTCGACCAGGAATTCGAAGGCCAACTGATTGAAGAACTGAATCAGAATGTGCATCGTACGCTTCCACATGCCTATGTCGACGAAGGGAGGAATTTGGTAGACCATGGCCGGCAAACTACACCAGAAGAGGTCATGGCAGTCATTAAAACCTTCAAACAGAAGGCACCAGGCTGGACGGGCATCACCAGAAACAACTTGGTACATGCCCCCCGGCAGATCATTCGGGGAATCACTAACATCTTCAATGCTTCCCTGAATACGGGATACTTCCCGGACGGTTTAAAGATTGCTAAAATCATCTTTATACCCAAAGGGGGGAAGCCTGATCAACTGGTGGACTACAGGCCAATATCCCTCCTGGAGATTATAGGCAAAATCTACGAGAAGCTTCTGGCTAACAGGTTGCAAGATCAACTGACCGAGCTAGAAGCACACAGCTCTCAGCAACACGGGTTCCGCAAGAGAAGGGGGACGGACACAGCCCTTGCCCTTCTCACCGAAAAGCTTGCCCAATGTAAAGCTGAGAAGAAATACGTAAACGTGGTGATGCGAGACGTACAAAAGGCCTTCGATAAGGTTTGGCTAAGAGGATTACAACACAAGATCTTAGACCTCCAGCTGAACCCCACCCTGGAAAGGGTCCTCTGCGATTACATCATGCGCAGAAAAGCCTGAATTTCGATCGAGGGCTAAAGAGGACCCGAGTTTGAACTTGAGGCGGGTGTTCCACAGGGTGGCTGTCTGAGTCCGCTGCTGTACCTTCTGTACACACTGGACTTACCTGATCCGGTAGGGGAGGAAGTGATGTACCTGCAGTTTGCAGATGACATCACGCAAATCGTCCCTAGCTATTACAAACACGCCGGATACCAAGCAAGGCAGACAGCCATCGAAATCGACAACATCAATCGATATGAACGAAAGTGGAAAATCAAGACCAACCGCCAAAAGTTCCAAATCCTACCAATTAACCTCCGAAAACGTGTGAATGTCAGAGTGAATGGAGATGTTTACCCATATGGTAACAAAGGAAAAGTCCTGGGTCTACAATTTACCTCCAAAGGGTATAAAGGTCACATTAGTGACAGAATCTCCCTAGCCAAAATACAGCTTGGCAAACTGTATAGGTTTAAAAACCTCAGCTCCAAGAACCTCAAAAAGCTATACACTGCTCTGGTGACCAAAACATTAGTGTACCCGGCAGTGGTCATGCAGGCTGTGAGTTCCACCTCTCTCAGACAGATGCAGAGAGTGCAGAACAAAGCAGCCCTGCTTATAGCTGGAGCAAAAAGGACGGACTATATTTAGCAGACAGTCCTGCACGCAAGAGCAGGACTAACCCCTCTGAATATAGAACTCCAAAGGCTAGGGAGAAAGACCTGAGACAAATTCGAAGATGAGATACTCCCAAATATAAATCACAACCTGGACATACCTAGAGCAGTCAGAGGTCGCGTCAAAAGGAAATCCCTCTTCCCGAGTGGAAGAAACTGCTCCCGAGACCAACAAGTTGGTATATATACTTAACCGTAAGATTTAAAAACATCATCAATCATAATTATAAAGAGATCATAGCGAAGAGTAAAGGAGGCGTAGTGCCCATAACGAACTCAATCAAGACAAACAACAATTCAGATCAAAAAACCCCGGCAAGACATATATTAACTCTAAAATAAAAATATAAAGCAAGAAACCTATAGCAAGCAATATACTTGAAAGGCTTGAAAGCCACGATGGAGGAAAGATTAAAAATATGTATTTACCTAATTATAGTTTAGTTTAGTTAAACAATTAAAAAAAAAAATACAAAAAAACAAAACGAAACAAAAACAAACAAACATACACACACAAAAAAAATAAATAAATAATAAATATAATAAAATAAATACATATATATATATATATATATATATATAAATATATATATATATATATATATATATATATATATATATATATATATATATATATATATATATAAATTGATAAATACAAATAATAGAAACAAATAAAGGGAAGAAATAAAAGATTCAATACTAGACAAACCTGTGAGGAGCCCTCTACACCAGGGCAAATCTCAATCCTCTTTTTATCTTTATATACCTACTACACATTTCATTCTTATTACATCAACTTCAACTTCAACTTACTACTACTCCTCGCTCCACTGCCAACGGCAACCTTTACATCACACTCCAAGAAATCTCTCAATTCACACGAGCTGCAATGGCCCTGACTTGAGGAAAACAAGGATAATTCTTACTATAGCCCTTGTAAATAAAGATAAAAAGTGAGCAACTTTACTTAACCAATCACCCTTAACCACTCCACCCTTCAATGCTTAAAACAAAAAAATTAATCAATGCATAGATTTGGGGATTTATATAAATGAAACTTGGTCATTTAACATACATATAAGCAGATACTAAGCATATTTCAAAGAAATATTGGACGATACATGTTAAGAATAACTGCGCAATGACCATAAAAAAACACATGGATAAAAATACAAAAAAGGGCGAGAGCTATAGCAAAAATAATCAAATTTCTGAAGTAGAAATGGATAGGTAACATTGTTGAAAGAAACGAGACAAGAGGAACAAAAGAAATCTTAAACATACATAAAAAGACCCAGAAGACTCCCACCTAGGAAGTTGGTTATTGAGATGCC
Source organism: Ceratothoa steindachneri (assembly GCA_963969495.1). NCBI lineage: Eukaryota > Metazoa > Arthropoda > Malacostraca > Isopoda > Cymothoidae > Ceratothoa > Ceratothoa steindachneri. Next base: position 67,847,011 of record OZ018327.1, read on the forward strand.
CTCAATGAATAGAATAACCTGGCCAACTCAAAAGTTGGAGTTCGATCATTTGAGAAGAAGTGAAGTACAAATATAACCAAATGAATGAATTAATTAGAATGTCCTTAAATGGAAATTTACTCGAAATGATGGATAGTTTTCCTCTCGGTATAGCGCGTTACGACGCCTGTACGCCTAAACCAATTTTCTTTCCTGATAAAAACGGTTCCGGAAGAAATTCTCTTCTGGACCTTTTAATAGTATCATAAATCTTATTTGACGGCAAATTAACCACAAATATTCGCGATGTTGCATAGAATGTGTAAAAAATAAGAAGTGTCGAAAACACTTCTTTTAAAGATGGTTGTTAATAAATTCCTCTTTTTTAATTGCACATCCGAGACATTACATTTGCAAAGAACTCCGAGATGGAAATCAGAGAAATAGGATTCTAGCATTTGCTTTCAAATGCAAGGCCATTAATTCGATATTAATTGTTTGATATTTTGTATGGCTATAACGTATTTTGTGTATCCATAACGCTATTATGTATGACCATGAGGCTATTTTTATGGCAATAACGCTATTGTGTATGGCCATTAGTCTATTTTGTATGGTAATGTCTAATTTTCTATGACCATAACGCTATTTTGTATGGTAATAACGCTATTATGTAAGGTAATAACGCTATTTTGTATATCCACAACGTTAATTTGTATGACCACAAGGCTATTTTGTATGGCCACAACGCTATTTTATGGCAATAACTTTATTTTATATAGTCATAACGCTATTTCGCCCGAGTTCAGCATTGGAAGAATTGTTAGGTTCTTCATCATAAAACAACAAAACTGTAAGCGTTTTGTTAGAAGATTAGGCAGTTATCGCCTAATTCTCGATTCCTTCGTTTGTTCGGGGAAGGACTACAACAGCTCATAATAATAATTGGAATTGAATTTCGTTGAGTGCGCTGCGTTTTTGTTATTCGAATACTTTAAATATGGTCGGCCAGGATTGATCTTATTTAATTAGGCTTTGATGGTTGGAGGACTTAAACAAGAATTGCAAAACTTATCTTTAATTACACAACAAAACATATAATACAAATAATTACACTTTCTAGTTATTAATTAATTCAGCAATGGGAAAATTATCAATAATTACCAATAATTACTCATGCCGCAAGGGATCAATACTCCGAGTACTAACCCGATAGAATTTAGGAAGAAACTACGAATGGAATCCTAGCCTTAGGGGCACAATAATTACTTTAGTTATCCGAGATGACTCGGGAGGAGACTACTTGACGAGTCTTAGTCGGAGGGCGTCGCACCGCCTTGACGAGGAAAGGAAAGATGTAAATATCTTACTATTTTTTTGGCGAGGGGGGGGGGGAGGCTACCACAAATAGACTCTAGGGGATGATTCTCCAAGTAGACGCTCAAAAGGGAAAGATTCTCCTATTGGACGCTCGAGGGGGAAAACTCCTGTGGGGCTGAGACTGGGCGCTTCTTCTGGAGCGGTCCTTCGATCCTGACGTCGTCGTTCCAAATAAGATCCTAGCTGCGGGCCGGCATGACACCGTGTTCTATCGCTCGAGGATATGCGCCGTCAGTGGATGATTCTACAGACGTGTTAGTAGAGGCTGCCGAATACCTTCTGTATTTCCCGGGCTTGGCTCACTCGGGAGCAACGTAGAGATAGCTCACGACCACGACCTGGGGTCTTCTCCAAGGGGAAAGGGGGTGCGGCTTCGGGATTCTTCTTGGGCGGATTCTGACGGAATACTTCCACGATTAATTTTGTGACGGGGAATATATAGGCATTCGCTGGAACTCCTATAACATAACATAACATAATTTCATGGATGACAAAAGACACAGGGGCCTACCAAAGTCATCCGCCTCTGTCAAAACCCACCCACAAAATGCATCCATATGACTTTCAGATCATGAATCTACGATATACAATTGAAACAATCCATAGGAATGTGTCCGATCATGCATCCACAATATACAATTCGAACCATACATAGGAACGTGTCCAAAACAAAAAGCACCATCATCAAGACTCATCAAAATCCAAATCAACCGCAATATACAATAATCAAAAAACTGCATCTACAGGAATGAGTCCAGAACACCCCCTAAAGTCAACCCTCCCTCCCCATAAAATCATCCAATCTGCATTTGAGTACATTCAAGTTTGGACCGTCCACCATCTCAGACGGCAAACCACTCCAGCAATCCACCACTCCACTGGTGAAAAAATATTTTCTAACATCCAACCTGCACCTCTGTTTTTTTAATTTTTAAGTGGTGACCCCCAGTCTCATTACTACCTTCCAACTCAAACAACTTGCCAAAATGCAACTTATCCATCCCAGAACAGACTTTAAAAAGCTCAATCATATCTCCCCTTACATATCTTCTCTCAAATGAGAACACATCCAGTACTCTCAGTCTATCTTCATATTCAAGGTGCTTCAGGGAAGGTATTATTTTTGTTGCCCCTCCTTTGTACTGACTCTAGCAGGTTGATGTCATGTGGTGACCATGCTTGTATACATTACTCTAAATGTGGCTTAACATATGAGTTGTAGAGTTTGAGGATAACCTCTTTATTCTTGTAGTTAACAGTCCTGTTAATGTATCTGAGCACCATATTTGCTCCATTTCCTGCCTCAATACACTGCTTTGAAAACTTCAGTGACCCATCCACTACCACACCCAAGTCCCTCTCATCCTCAACTGAATTCAGCCAATGCCCATCCATTTCATAGCAAAATTCCCCATTATCCGTTCCCATGTTAAGAACTTTGCATTTTGCAAGGTTAAAAGTCACTTGCCACTTCCAAGCCCAAGCCAATAACTTATTTAAGTCACTCTGCACTTTAAAGCCACCTTCCACTTCCTCAACTACAGCTGCCAATTCAGTGTCATCAGCAAAAATGGACACTCCGCCATTTACAGCCTCCCCAAGATCATTTATATAAACTATGAATAATAAAGGGCCCAGAACGGATCCCTGAGGTACGCCACCAATAACGTCCCTCCATTGTGACCTCACCCCATTCAGCACAACTCTCTGTTTCCTGTCTTTCAGCCATTCAGTTATCCAACAAAGGGATCTGCATTAAGGTCATCACAATAATTAGCAGCTATATCATCTTTAATATATATAACAATCCCCCCCCTGCCTCCCCGCCTCGCGTTTATAGCTCGGCTGCGGGGGTTTTATGGTCCAACTGAACCGAAGAAATTCTCGGCTAATCTCGCCGGAAGTTTGCCGACGGGCGTCGGGCATTGCTCTTCCCGATAACTCTCGTTTCACACGACTCCTTTAAACAAAGTTTTACTCGATCTCTCTTTCTTTGACACTGTGATTGCTATGAAATTTACGTCATATTAGCATGCGATTCAACCCAATATAAACCTTGTTTGTATATTTTAGTATGTATATCTTATTTTCGTTACTATGGTTACAGGTTAGAGGATAAATCGGTGAAAGTTAAAAAAAAATCTATCAAGTTTTCATATGTTTATACTATCAATATTCCGTTAAGTCTAATGCAGTTGTGATACAGGTAATTGGGAGTAGCTATATCCAGATGAACCGCCTTAGTTCAATTGGATTGACTCCAACAATATTGGAAAATTAAAATTAACTAAAAAATTAAATACTTAAATATACTTCCCGACAAAGAAATGAGAACTAGTTATTGTTAATTCATATAAATAAACCATTTTAAGTGTTATCCTAATAGAACCAAATAGAAAGCGAATAAGGAGAATAAGGATACAAAAAAAGATGTATGTGTGAGAGAATAAGGTAGGATAGTTATAAAATATTTTGTGCTGCGTAATGTTGATGATATGGATGTGAATAGGGGGTGAATAATTATCAGTGGCGTACGGTTACTTTTGAAGATGAAGAAGCAATTCAAGTTTTACAAAAAGGAATGTTAATTGAAGTAAATATGTTGTTCATTTAAAATAACTAAAAAATTGTAAGCTACTCGCTTTATTTATATGTTATATTTTAAAACTTTATTAAAATTTTAAAATAGCTTCTGTAAGTATACACAACACTCTAGCCAAGAGGTTCTATCATATTTGCCTACATTTTATTTGCGAATGCAACAGGCCTACCTGCTTTAATAATAAAGAGTCTTTCAGCAAGGACGCTCGAGCCTTGTCAAGCGATAGTGGCCATGTTGTTAAAGCGAAATCTAGGAAACCTCACTGTGAACTGTTTATTAGTACTTGGCAAGTCACGATGGAAGGTTATAGCGTTGAACAGCGTGTGCAAATCATCAAATGCTATTATCAAAATCAGTGCTCGGTTCGACAAACGTTCCGGGCATTACGTGATTTCTATCCTCGCCACAATCGTCCTGCCGAGTCTATTGTTCGACGGTTGGTGGCCAAATTCGAGGCAAAAGGGTCGATCAGCAATCAGCCAACACCCGTACGTCGCTGAAACGCAAGGCCTGCTGAAAACATCGCTGCCGTAAATGAGAGTGTACGGGAAAATCCGAGGCAGTCAATTTCTTGTCGTTCACAAGAACTTGGTCTTTCTACGACTTCAGTTTAGCGAATTATGCGTAGGGACTTAGGTCTGCACCCGTACAAAATCAAACTTACCCAGCAAATTAAGGTAAACGACCATAGACAACGCCATCTGTTCGCTGATTGGGCTCAAGAGCAGTTGGAAGTTGCTTAAAATTGCCCCCAAAAAATCATCTTCAGCGACGAGTCCCATTTTTAAATGAATGGATTTGTGAAAAAGCTAAATTGTCGGATTTGGGACGAAAACAATCCACAATGAGATACACCAGCACCAATTGCATCCCAACAATGTCACTGTTTGGTGCGGATTTTCGTCTAACGCAATCATCGGTCCGTATTTTTTTGGAGAACGAAGATGGGATTGCCATAACCATCAACGGCGAGACCTACAGATCGATGATAAGCAACTTCTTGTGGCCTCAACTGGATTATATGCCTGATATGGATATTGACGACATGTGGTTCCAACAGGACGGCACTACGCGCCACACTGTGCAAGCCGCGATAGACATTTTGCACCAGCGATTTCAGGGCAGGGTCATCTCGCGCGGCGGCAACGTCAACTGGCCACCGATATCATGCGATTTAACGCCATTAGACTACATTCTTTGGGGCTTACTTAAATTGCAGGTCTATGCAAATATTCCGCAAACAATTGATGTCCTCAAAGTCAACATAACGAACACCATCCAGCAAATTCAGCCAGATTTATGAGACAAAGTCATCGAAAATTAGGCCTCCAGAATACGTTCCACCAAGCAAAGCCGCCACAGACATTTGAACGACCTCATATTCCACACTTAATGCCATAAAATGTACTTTCTAATTTAAAATAAATTTAGAGCTTATATCATACACAACTTGTTTTATTTACATTTAAAAATCGAGTGACCTTATTGAAAGACCATTTAGTATTTCTTTCATTATAAGTCATCGCACTCAACTTTCTTTTTAATAATTTTTCAATAATGCAATCTATTTTCTCCCAACTTCATTGGCATGCATTTTATTTAAGAGGGAATGATCACCTATCTAAGCACTTACTCACAGCTACTGATCTCAAAGATACGAAGGGTGACAGTGGTAATAGGCCAGCCAGAATCCCGGAAATATTAAAGAAAAATGCTTAAGATATAAAAGCTTAACCATACTAGAGTTTTTGCTATTTAGCATCTTTCTTTTTCAGAACCAGTATTTAAATATAACCTAAAATTTTGTTTAAGCTTCAGAGCATAATAATAGTCACGTCAATGTGTCTTAGATATTTTTCTGCTTTTTCCTAGATTGCTTCCCTTGTTTCCATTGAGTGCACGCCACTGGCGATTATTGGGGTAATATGGGTGAGGATGATAATGATTTGTGCCAGGTAGCCTGCCTATTTGGCCTAATGCTTTTCCTCACACTGTTTGCTTTTTTTGCATTAATATTATTTCTGTTTTGTATTATTTTTATTTATTTTGTTTTTGTTTTTTTCTTTCCTCTTCGGGCTGCTCATTATTTTATTTTGATTTAAGGTCTCATAGGTTATCTATCTATTTTGGTTTTTCTATTTCAGTTTTCGGGTTAAGTTGTCTATTTCGGTTATCTTATTCAGGTTTTTTCTTTTATCTATATATCGAGTTAATATTTCTTAGTGTTTATATTTTGCTTCCGTAATGAGATGAAAATTAAATATTTGAATAGTAATTTTTTTTTTATATAAAATTGGATAAATACATCAAATAATAATACAAAAATTGCCTTCAATATTTCTATCGACCGAAATATAGGGTGATAACATGCTAAATATGAACATTAGTAATAATATGAATATTTTACTCTACTGCTATTTTAGATTATATTTACGTAAATAAGCGTAAGTCTGGTCTATTTTTATTTATCCGAAGGCCGATGTAGGCTAAAGGTGGTTTAGAGGTATCACAAGGTTCTCTAATTTCTCCCTCAGAAACCTTTGTTTAAAAAATACTGTAGAAATATTTAGCATTAGCACATGTTCATACATATACAGCCGTGTTAATGTCTCTTTGTACGTCTTTTACGGTTGATTCTTACGGTCTGATGTCACTCAGTGAAGCCCTACAGTTTAACCTGGGATCCAAACTAAGGATCGCTACAATGGTCTTGTATAGCAGATATTTATGTAAATCTAAGAGTTATATGAATTTCGAAAAACCCGGATACAGTAAATATCTCTTTAAATTACAGACCCAGTTTTAATAAAACGCCTGAAACTTCATAATATAAATAAAACAACTTCCTCGTTGGTTGTTATATAAAATCACACAACCTGTTGTTGATTCCACTTGGAAATCTGTCATTTCTCCAGTGAGTTTCTGTGTTCAACTGAGAGAAGGAAAATATTTTAGTATTTTTTTTCGTTATATTGATTGTACTCTTATTGCCTCGAATTATTATGATGAATAGGTTTATTCTTGTGCAGTAGTAATTGATTATAGCTTTTTTTATACATATATTTCGTTTTATTGCTTTACAAGACCCATGTTTCGATCAATATACAATTAAATGTGGGGCTTTAGTAGTTTAAGTTATAATTACAAGATACGGTGGGTAATTTTTTGTCGTTGGCAAATTTGAATTCCGCGCATGCGTGTTGTCTGGCGTCAGTGCTCTATCCATACTATGATAGTAGAATCAGTTGTGCATCGTCTGTGAAAGAAGTAATACCATGGCTCAATTCAAATGTATACAAATTTTAAAAAGGCAAGATTCACGCTGGGAGCCCCAATGGGAAGAGCACTGCGTCTCATAAACCTCACTCTAATCCTCCTGATACAAAAAATAGCTCAGAACTTGTCGCGGAGATCCAGGCTATCAGTGACAAAGATCCCAGCAAGTCAATGATGTCCATAACAATGGACAAGGGAGCGTCAGAGTCTCTCATCAGGCAGTTCGTGATTGAGGAAGGACATCCGATGCTACTTATACTATATGATAAAAGGCCAACTTGTGTCGCAGATGATGGAGGACAAAGGGAAGCACCCCCCACCCTCAGGTCTGGCATGTTTTGTTTATTCTCAGACGAGAATAATTTATGCCAAGACCAGGCGGTGAACTCTCAAAAGGACCGATAGTTTGCTGTGTCCTCCAAAAATGTACCCAGAGTCATAAAGACCAAGTTCCCGGTCCAAATCATGGTGATTGGGGTGATCAGTAAGGAGGGTCACGTTATACTCCCGTTTATCTTTCCAGGGGGCTTCGGACTCAATCCGAAGGGCTACAGCAAGTCTTGGGTCCAGGAGATGCCAACTGGAAGGCCGTACATCATGATACAAGCAAGAGCACCCAGTCTTTGCTGTCAGACAATTTATTTAACCATATTACTTCGAAATTCTGGCCTCCTAACTCCACAAACTGCAACCCTTCGACTATTTATTGTATGTGGGGCGTGGTTGAGAGATAAACTAAAATGCCTCTGTGCACCGCTAAGGTCGAGCTTAGGTCGAGTATCACCACAGTTATCACTCGAGAAGGCCTGTAGCAGGTTCAGACGCCACCTGTAGGCCGTGGTGAGGCTGATGGCGATTTTATTGAATAAAATGATTAATACAATCCTTCAAGTCTTTAACACGTAACTTTAGTAAATATATTTGCGAATTAACCCTGTTATTTTCTTTAATATTGAAGTTTGGCGACAAATTACCCTTCACCTCCTGGACCTATATTAATATATATATATATATATATATATATATATATGCACTGACCGATCGCGAAGTGGAAAAATTCTTTGTAATAAAACAAGCTCATTTTTCGACTCGCCTCTGGCGCCAAATTGATTTTTTTCTTATGCAAAATATCCTTATCTGCGCACCTCAGAAGGCCAAAGTCAACAGCGTTGAGTGAATGTTGGTACGAGAATTCATTACATGCTTTTCTTTTTTCTCCTTTATTTTTTTTTCTTCCTTGCCACCCGCTTTCTCAGGCCCAGCTGCATTTCTCCTGCGTCGTGTTGCTTTTATGGCCTTCTTATTAACTTAGGCTCCTTCTGCTTAGAAGCCGACGCTGAAAGATAGCTTAGGTCCGCTTGAGCAGTTTAACACCAAAATAACCCCAAAGTTATATATGTATATATATATATATATATATATATATATATATATATATATATATATATATATATATATATATATATATATTCAATGTTGTATGTTTCGGTACAAATGCTACCATCTTCAGTTGTACATTCAAAAGATTGAAGGAAACAGAGGCGACATATCGAATAAAATTGTTTAAAGGAAGAGAGATCACAAGATAAGATAAAACAAGAAGTACAGGGATAAACTGAATAAATGAAGGTTAGGGGTGTCTTAAGATTTGAGGAAATTTCTCATAATTTGGTATGCCAGTTTAGAGCCTATGTAGTTTCAGATGGAATAATTGAATTTAAATGATCCATCTGACATATTTTAATTAATTTCTTTGATTAACATTTATACAATAATGCATCCTTTCTAGTAATTATTAAATAAATATACTAAGAATTATTGATTGCATTTACTTGTATGATTAAAAACACGTGAGACGTTATTTCCTTATCCTATAATAAGGAGTGATGGAGAGAGTGACGAGAGAAGAGCTTTGGAGATGGAAGTACAGGGATGGAGGATGAGAGGAAGACCCAAGATTAGATGGAGGGACTGCATACAAGCTGACACGAGGTGGGAGGGGCTGGGGACCAACATGGCAGGAGACAGAAACAGGTGGAAGCGGCTCATCCAAAAAAGCGACCCCGTATAAAGACGGGCTAATTGGCTGACGACGAATAGTAGAACCAAGTTTTCTAAATGGTGATAGTTGTGGAGCAAATGGTAAGAATATGAAATTTATGTTACTTTTATCTATGGGGTTATTAACTTAATAATAAATATACCTTTTTCTTGGGTGGCACACCATTAAAACAAAGTTGATACATTAGGGCGATAAAAGTGCAGGTAACAAAGTTACTCACAATTTGAACAAGACAAGGACTACAAATGCAGCAAGATTAGCAACTGATTTATTTATAACCTGGATTGAGAATTTGGCACTAGTAACTAGTTGATCTTTGCGCGAAAGAGTTTTAGTTACCATCAGCCAGAAAGCTTAGTCATGTCAAGATGATCCTTCAAAATTTTTAAAAACTGATGTAGGTTTAATGTTTCGTTTGCGTGCTATGATTTCCATAGTGTGTGATGAGCTCCATACAAGTGTTCTCACATTATTGATTTTTCCTTCATTGCTGTAGGTTAAAGTTCTGCTTCATCCATTGCCACCCACAGGATCTTTTCTTCTAAGTGAGAAGCGATTTATTTATTTCTAAACTATAGTTTTCTTGGACCAATGCCACACTAAACCACCATCAAACTTTATCCTTTTTTGCAACCGAGTTTAACCAAAAGTTTTATGTTGGCTCTAACCTACAACTTTGAAGAATCCATGTTGGATGAGAGGGTGTATTTTTTTTAAATGATCCAGAATATAACCAGTACAAAATATTGAGGACCATTTAGCCTGTGCTTTGAAAGTGCGCCTCTTTGGTTCGTGATTGATGCACTAATAAATTCCTTTTAAACCTTTTATACAACAGTGTTCTATAGCCCGCTATGTTCCTCGGGATTATAAACCCTGAACAACCCGCGTTTATTACAAATCTCAGGTTAGTTATCTTTATTCATTTATAATATTTTAATTAGGGTTACTTAGTTTTGAGAGAGTATGTATATACTCTAGATATAAATTTGTAAAAGTGAAGATTCATTAGTTATGCAATTGACCCTTGTTACTAAAAAGGTTCCCCATCCCTGCTTTAGATGATGGTCCTCACATTCACATCTCGGGAACAGGCTTCAGCATTTATGCTCCTTTCCTTTCACCTCACTTCATTTATCCTCCCAATCGTATTTACTATATTAGGTACTGGTCTATCGCTCTCTTCTGCATGTTTAGTAGATTCAACATTCGTATGCTCACTTGTTTCTCTTTTACTTAGGGGCACAACTCACATATCTCAACTTTGCACCCCATATGGAGGGTGTCTGGGATAAATTTGACGCTTATTTATGTCTCCTCTTATCCGGAACAGGTTGCTGTATCTATGAACAGTCAACGGCGTTTGGTAGCATAGACAGTAAAGTTTTAGTTGAGAAAAGGTTAGCTCATATTGTGGGCTGGAATCCATCTTAATATTAAAAAAGATTTACCTACATCATGATGATTCGCGCCGGGTATCAAAATGACGACTTCATGGTTGCATTCTTGACTGATTCTGCAGGTCGGAATTCATCTCAAAACTGCAGAACAAGGGAATGAAGGACCCGAGCAAGGAAATCTTGGCTTTGGCGAGAGGGATGGGCATTTTAGTCGCCACCATGAAGCTGGCCCTGAATGAGGACCTTAGCTACCACTCGTACAAGAGGCGCTTGCTACATATTCTGAGACCCAAAGCCAAAGAGAACTACTTGACGAAGGCAAAGCAGCCCCTGAGCAAGCTGAAACAACCTGTTGATAACGGGAAGAACTTTTTCTTCTCAGATGAAAAGAACTTCTCCCACGACCAGTTGCTCAACACAGAAGAACAGGTGGCTTGTCTAGAAACCATGCAACGTTCAACGTGTCATGAAGACTAAGTCCCCCCAACTGTGATGGTGTTTGTGTATGTCTTCAGTGAAGGTGATGTTATGGGCAGAGGGAAGATCCTGTTATTTGTTTGTGCAAAGTTAACTAATTTGTGGGTGCGTGTTCGGTAACTATAAGGGGATGTAATGAAGAGTCATTGTTGCTGTTGTACTGCTCAAAATCACCCGTCTAGAGCAGTGTGGGGAGAAGGTTTCAATAGAGTTGATTCGACGGGTAACGAGGACCTAAAGTAGTGGGCCTACATTATGTCCTTGTTGAATTGCCTCTGAGTCGTTATACTCCTTATAGTTTCTCACAAGGGATTATGCGTTAGGCTGGGCTTACCGAAGGTGTCTAGGCGATCGGGGTAAGAATAGGACTTCGGAAGGACACGGCAAAAGAAAATAAATTTATTCTTAAATTGGCAAAGATAAAAGGAGCAAGTGGCCAGTGAGTAGGCTTCTGTTTTACGCGAATTATCGAGTCTAAAGGCGGCAGGATTTAGGCGAGTTAACGGGGCATCTTAACGCTATTAAGGGAATGATTGATTCTCTGATTAGCCGATTCCGATTTACTGATCTTGACTAATGAACTTTTTACTTAAAGATCGAATGAATTAGCTGCCAAATTGAATCTCTGTCTCTCGGTCTATCTCTATATATTGAGTGCCGTCTTTAAGGGTCGTGACCTTGACTTGACCGTGGAGCGTACCCAGTGATCTAATTTGTTCGTTCCTTTACCCCTTGGGCGGAGTTCCGACATCTATGTGTACCTGTTCTACATACACATTTCTGATGTCTTAGATTTATCTTAAATATAGGGAATCACTTGTCTCTTACAGCTCTTTGTTAAATTTTTCTGGGCAAAGCCTGTATTTGTTCAGCTTGCCTGTTGTCTCCCGTTGTGCCCTTTTCGATGATAATTATTCTCACCACGCGTATGTTTGTGTGTGTTTCCGTGTGACTCAGACGAACCGCTTGTTTTATATCTATTTGATAGATGTACAATTTATATACATTTTGTCTCTTTTTTTAATTCTTTTTGTTTCTTTATTTATTACACGTGAAATATCATTTCCTTAATTTCCCCAAATAGCCATTTTTAGGAGTTGATAAATTCACCGAGGATCCATTTGTGGACTTCCTCACTGAGCCTACTAAATCCTGCAATTTGGGTGCCACAGGCATACCTATTTTACAACATGAACGCCACAAAAACTTTCCTGCCAGTAATGGAGTAACTGAGCAATAACGCAATATAAATACCTAGATAGATGCATATTAGGTACGTGCATCAGGCAGACTAATGTCTAACAGCATTTCAACAGTCATACAATACACTGATATTCGTGAGCACATACATCTCTACTCAACAAAACGGGCCAATTCATTCTGCCATGATCTGCCATATAATACACAATATATATATTTTATCTTACAATTTGTTTTCATCATTTTTTCTATTGCTATACAAAGCTATAATTATGACACAGTGCATATGTATATACATAGTTTTGACACGCAAGAAAGCTATAGAGTAATGAGACGTGTTTATATTTAGGCCTTTTCTTCTTTCACTATAATACGCCACTGCAATATAACGACTACGATAGGATAAAAAAATATAGGAATGACGGGTTTCTGGCAAACGTGACTCGTCTCCCGGAGCGCTTGAAGAAATCTAGCGCCGTTATTCGTTGACTTCCTTTGGCATCATTGTCTTTTGTCTCCCAAGCACTCAAAGAGGTGAAGTGCAACCGGTCTTCCTCCTGTTCTCTGCCTGAGTCATCGGACGTCGCTGCAGCCTCGCCGATTTTAATCTGTCGACTGCGATAGTGTCCCTTCTGCCATCAGGGAAATTCCAATTTGTAAACCTTACCATCGCGCTCAATCACCGGGAAAGGGCCGGCATATGGCGCTTCCAGTGGTTTGCGAATGGAGTCTATTTGGACGCACACATGAGTCATCTCACGAAGATCCTGGGGTAAGAAAGGCTTGGACACCGAGTGCAAGTTCCCAGGGATGCCTGTGTGAAATCGACTTGTTCCATGGTTGAGGCTAATTCTTTAATAAACTTTGAATCGGTCTTCGATGACGACGAAACTAAGGGTCTCGGGCACAAAAGTATAGTTCCCGTTACTACCGTGAAAGGCGAAAATGCCAAGTCATTAGGCAAGGAGCGAATGCCCAAAAGGACAATTGGAAGTGTCATCAACCAGCCTTGTCGATGGGCCATTATGGAAAACTTTAAAGTCCTGTGTGCCCTTTCCGCCATCCCTTTTGTAGACGGGCGGTACGCCGTGGTGCAAAGGAGATGAAACCAACGAGGGCAGACAGTTCCTTTAATTTCTCGGATTCGAATTGCGCGCTTCTGTCGGTCTCTACGTAAAGCATGACTCCAAATTTGGAAACCACACGTCTAGGAAGGCCAACTCGTCAGTTGCGGCACTTATGTTCAGAATCAGTAGCGCTTCAATCCATCTTGTAACTCAGTTGATGCACGATAGTAATTGCCGATTATGCTTCGGGTAGGATTGTCCAGGCAGTGTACACGGCGGAAGTGGTCCAACTATATCGATATGCACGGTTTTAAACCTTGGAGATGGAATATCAATGGGCAAGGTCGGGGATTTCGTATGGCGACTGATCTTAGAAGGTTGACATGAGAGGCACTTCCTTGTTCAGGAGCTAATATCCCTGTCCATATTGGGCCAAAAATATTGAGATTTGATAAGACGAAGTGATGCCTTGCTCCCAGGGTGTGACAAATTATTCAATTGATAAAAAATGGTCCTCCTGCACGCTATAGGGACGAACGGCCGTGGGTATCTTGATGTTACTTCACACCATACTTGAGATTCACCGAGAAAAGGGAATGATTTTAATCGCGAGCGGCTCTTCTATATCTTCGTCATCATGCTGTGCTGCCGCCAAAGCTTGGGGGTCATTTGTCCACTTGGACCGAATTGACGTTCCTCGATAGGCAGTCAGCGACTACGTTGTACTGACCACGCAGGTAGGTGATGTCAATGATAAACTCCAAAATAACTATCGAATGGCATTGCTGTCTGTCCGTTTTTTAATTTAATGGTGACGTAAAGCCGATACTAATAGCTTGTGGCCCGTGTACAAGGTAACATGGCGACCTTTAATCATGTTCCTGAAGTGGCTAACAGAAAGATACGCCGCTAAGAGCTCTCTGTCGTAGGTGGAGTATGTTTGCTGTGTTCGGCTTAGCTTGCTCGAAAATAATGCCAATGGTCGTGCTGCGTATTGCGAGCAATCGTCACCAGCTGGCATGGGGAATAATTGGGCAGTGGGTGACAGAGTTTGATGGATTTGGTTAGAGCCGATTTAGTATTCTAAAATGTTCCTCGTGCCTCATTGTTCCATACGAGCTCACGAGCCTTGGGTTGCAGGCATGCAAACTCGGTGAACGGTGCTGCAATTCCGGCAAAATTAGGAATCATCCTTCGGTAGTATCCCAGCATGCCCAAATGTCGTCGTAGTTCCTTGTAGTCCTTTGGTAAGAACATGTCTCAAATCTCCTTCGTTTTCTTGGCCGTTGGGCAAATTCCTTCCACCGAAATGTGGTGCCCTAATGAAATCAATCTCCTCCTTTGCCAGCTCGGATTTCTCCAGGAAAATCCTCTGACCGTTTTCAACCAGGATTTTGAAGACTTGGTTCAAATACCTCAAGTGGTCGTCTATATTGTCCGAAAATATCAGAATGTCATCTATGTATACATAAACGAACCATAATCCCCGAAAGAGGTTATCCATGTGTCGTTAGAATGTGAAATTTGCATTCTGGAGGCCGAATGGAAGCTTCACGTACTCGTATAAGCTAAACGGCGGGTTCATAGGGATTTGATGGTAAGCACGATTCAGATCCAACCTTGAAAATATCCTTTTGCAATGGAGGTGGTTTGCCACACTTTGAATTCGCGGCAATGGATATCTGTCGGGCTTTGTGATTGCATTGGGCGCTCGAAAATCGTCGACCATCTTGTATTCACCCAGCGATTTCGTCGATAACATGTGAATCAGCGACGCCCATGGTAATTTTGACAGGCGCACAACTCCCTCCTTCAATTGTGTTTCGAAAGTTGCTTTGCCAACCTACAGCTTCTCAATTGAAAGAGGTCTTTGCCGCGCGAATGTCGGTTGAGCACTACCTGTCTCAATTGTGTGCGTAACTGAGTTCGGCCAAGATGGGGAGGGATTAGCGGGCGCGGGACTGTACAAAGCCTCATATTTCTACAATATGGCTTTGTAATGGGGCGGTAGGTGATTAAAGATATCGCAGGCTCTCCTCTTAGTTTCACTTCTGATACGAGTTTGGTTTGTTCGTCGATAGGTATGTTGCGCGCACAGTCCATCAGGAGATTAAAATGCCTCAGAAATTCAATTCCTAATAAATGTGAAGTGGTATCCGCGACCACAAATGACCACTTAAATGATCGGAGAAGACTAGGGATAACTATATCGGTGTGTACCTTACCGTGTACTTTTATTTTTCCGTCATTAGCCGTTGTAATATATACACTGGACTCGCGCACTTCACCCGAATTCACCAATTTTTCGGGAATTATCGACACAATCGCCCCCGTATCAATTGAAACTCACATTTATTTTATTTACTTTAGCGGCAACGGTGAAAACAGATGGCATACCAGCCGACGCGCTTGAAATGGCATGTCCTGCTAGTTTTCCGCTGGGGCTCGCAAAGGTGGCCTAGAGGAAGGTTGCATTTACATGTGCTCTCCTCTCTTTGGCCACATGCACCAGGGTGTTTGCAGAATTTCGCATTCTCACCAAAGTACAAATGTGAACGGCAGACTACAGGTCTTTGGTTCCCGCGAAAAAGGTCGCAATCCTACAAGTATTATAAGCGCTGTGATCATTCTTTCGCTGCACAAAATTGGGACGGTTCACGTTAGGGTACGCACCCATGGGCACTGACCGCACATTTCCCGCCTAATTCACATTATTTATATAATAAACAGTTGTACTGTTATTAACATTGGGCATATACGCATCGGACACGGAAGCGGCACCGCGTTCTATTGACTCACTACAAATATTTACATTAAGGAACTGCGCTCTATAGAATGTCATTAGTTCATCCGCCAGTCTTCCAAATTGTGTGGCAATTTTAGGCGCGATGTTGACCGGCAGGGATTGAATAAACATGTGTCTCACAAGCGATTCACCCCCTCCTACCTGTAGGGCAGTTCAGCTTAATTCCTCTAGATTGGCAGAGGGTCGAGCTATGAGAGTGAAGGATGTAATGAGCTTCTCGAAGAGCTCGGGCTTAGTCTTCTCGAAGAGCCCATTCACTTCAGTCCTTAAAATTTGGTTATTTTGGGTAGATATGATGGCCGCCGGAAGACGGTCGACGGTTTCGGGAGGAAGTGCAGCCAATACTTGAACGAATTTAGTTTCCTCTTCCTTTATTCCTGAAATGTAAAACTGGGGCTCCATGGGTGTCGTGATGGTGCTAGCGTATACGAACTCCGCCTCTCCTTGTCCTGCCTGTCGATGGATTGATGCGTCCATTTCTTCGTCACCTTCGTGATCGGGGTAAGAAAAGGACTTCGAAAGGGCGCGGCAAAAGAAAATAATTTTATTCTTAAATTGGCCTACTAAAAGGGCAAGCGCAAACGTCTCGAGTTCTTTGCGGTCAGTGAGTAGACTTCTGTTTTACGCGAAGTATCGAGTCTAAAGGTGGTAGGATTTAGGCGAGTTAACGGGGCTCGTAACACTTATTAAGGGGCTGATTGATTATCTTATTAGCCGATTCTGATTGACTGATCTTGACTACTGAATTTTTTACTTGATGATCGAATGAATTAACTGCTTAATTGAATCTCTGTCTCTCGGTCTCTCTCTCTATATCATGTGCCGTCTTCAAAGGGCGTGACCTTGAGGTTGTCCGTGGGGCGGACCCAGTGATGTAATTTGTTCGTTACTTCCACCCCTTGGGCGGAGTTTCGACATCTATGTGTACCTGTTCTACATACATATTTCCCATGTCTCATATTTATCTTAAATATAGGGAATCACTTGTCTATTACAGTTCTTTGTTAAATTTTGCTTGCCAAAGCCTGTATTTGTTCAGCTTGCCTGTTGTCCCCCGTTGTGGCCTTTTTGCTGAAATTATTCTTACCATGCGTATATTTGTCTTTGTTTCAGTGTGACTCAGAAGAACCGCTTGTTTTATGTCTATTTGATAGATGTACAATTTGATATATATATATATATATATTTATATATATATATATATATATATATATATATATATATATATATATATATTGTTTCCTTTTCTAATTCTCTGTGGTTCTTTATTTATTACACGTGGTATATTATTTCCTTAATTTACACAAATAGCCATTTTTAGGATTTGATAGATTCACCGAGCATCCATTTGTGGAGTTCATCGCTGGGCATATTAAGTCCTGAAATTTGGGTGCCACAGGCCTTCCTGTTTAACAACATGAGCCCCACAATGTCATGCCACCCTCACATCTTTTAGCAATGTCTTAGGCTTAATTCAGATGGTTATGTGTAACTGATGGACAGTGTGGTCAAACCCTGGATGAGGAATGGTGCTGCTAGAAAGCCGTACGTCCGGACAGAGTCAAAAGTGGTTGTCGGAGAATTTATATGACTTAATCAGTTCCACTTTCTGTCCTCTTAATTCCTCAGATTGTAATCCCATAGATTACTATGTATGGGGCACTGATGAGAAAGACACCAACCGATCTGCCTGCAAGCCGAAGTCCTAGCTGATGGCCAAGTTCAAAGAAGTGTTCGAAGATCTTCCGAGGGACACAGTGAGGAACGCATGCTCCAAGTTCCGGAGCTGTCTTGAAGCCGTGGTGGTAGCTAAGGGTGGTTACTTGGCGTAGACTGCTATCTCCTAGTAATAATCTATTTAATACTTTATATTTTTTACAATCATTCATTTTGGGCTGAGATATTGTTGGTAGGAAGGGGATTCTTTTATGCAGCCCGCAAACTTAGTCCAAAAACCCAGTATTTTCCTATCATTTACCTCTAATAGCCCAATCGCTTTAAATAACAGTTTATTTTTAAGATCGCCAATATGTATCTCTTGCACATCTATTTTTTGTTATTTTATAGATATTCAATGTCTTTTGTCCTTTTTTCCTTTATACCACACACTTTGTCCTTTCTTTTTCATTTTTTTTACACTGGCATTCAATTTTATCTTTTTCTGATTTGCACATCTGTCTGTGACATACAACATAGTTGAATACCTACTTTATTCTCAGTCATTCTTAGAATAACATATGCAAAACCTAAATCACAAGGTACAGACATCAATACCCCAATAGCCTCAAAAGGGAACAAAGTCCTTGGATATATAGTTTACGATTAGGCTTTGGGCAGAGGGGCTACATTTGGATTGTCCATCTGAAAGGTTAAAATTGGTAACATGTAATCCTGTACTACCTGTTTCATGGTTTGGTTGTCAGCCACTAAACTGACATCCCTCTGGTTTATGACAAGTGGGAGGGTTGATGGGTAACCAACAGGACTAAAAACAATACCTGATTCAGGGTGTGTATTCTCTATGTTTACACGGACATCCATCACTTTCAATCCAGCGGATGAACCACTTTATTGGTCAACGGTGGCTCTTTTAGGAGTGGATCTTGCAGTGATTCAATAGTCATGCATCTGGCCTCTGCACTTATTCCTTTGGTTGGATGAGGTCCAGACCTCTTTGTCTGTATCTTTAGTTTTCTTTACTAATTTTTCCTCTTTTTTACACTTTTAACTTAATAATAATACAGTTGCTTTGAATCTTCTGAGTAACTCATCAATAAAATAACCAAAGCAGACTGTTGATTCTGGACATATTTGCCTCACACCCAGACTATTCTTAATCCAGTCAGTTTACACATTGCATAGAGATAATTTCAGTTTATTCCTTGTATGAAAGTTCCTAACCTTTCTTATTGATGAATCATCTAACCTTGATTCCAAAGGATATTCTCTCTATACACCATCATATGCTTTTTATAGATTTAAACAGCAGATATACATGACTCATTTTATCTTCCTTACTTCTTCTACAACATATAAGTTATATTATGTTGAAATTCCTTCTCTAAATCCATTCTGTTCCTCACATATATATATTCTCTCTCTCTCTCTCTCTCTCTCTCTCTCTCTCTCTCTCTCTCTCTCTCTCTCTCTCTCTCTCTCTATCACTCTCTCTTGCCATTCTTTCAAATTTTCCTAACACTCACATTTGCTATAGGTCTCTAAATTCCAATCTCTCCTCGATATTTCCTCCCACTCCTAAATATCGTTTCGTCTCTGTTACCCAACTATTATATAAAATGTTTTTAATTTAATTGTCAGACATTTTTAAAAAAAATTTCCCTGTCTATTCAAAATAATATTTTTTTCAAAGTACGCGCTTTCCTGCAAAGGCACATGGTATTTCGAATGCGAGGATGAGGAAAAAATAAAGATAAAAATTGAAGAATATTGGGGGAAGAAATCGGAGCTAATGAGGAACTTCAGTATGAAACTAAATTGATAGCTGTAGTCAAAGAAGTGGAGGGCAGCTTTAAAATGCAGAGTGACTTAAATAAGTTGGGCTCAGAAGTGCCAGATGACTTTTAACCTTAAAAAATGCAAAGTTCTTAACATGGGAAGGGATAATAGGGAATTTAGCTATGAAATTAGTTGAGGATGAAAAGGACTTAGGCGTAGTAGTAGATAGGTCACTGAAGTTTTTAAAGCACTGTCTTTAGGCAAAAAATAGAGCAAATAAGGTGCTAGGATACATTAAGAGGAATGTTAGCTACAAGAGTGAAGAGGTTATCCTTAAACTCTCCAACTCGTATGTTAGGCCACATTTAGAGTACTGTATACAAGCATGGTCACCACATTTTAGACACCATATTTCAGTCACCACATTTTAGTTGGATTTTAGCAAGTTTTTTGAGTTGGAAGGTAGTACTAGGACTAGGAGTCACCACTTAAAAATAAAAAAAACTAGAGGTATAGGTTGGATTTTAGAAAGTATTTTTCACCAATAGAGTGGTAGACTACTGGAATAGTTTTCCATCTGAGACGGTAGACAGTCTAAACTTGAATGTTTTAAAACGCAGATTAGATGAGTATATGGGGAGGGAGAGTTAACTTTTTTGGGGGGGAGGGGATATTCTAGGCTCATTCGTGTGGATGCAGTTTTTTATTATTGTATATTATGATTGATTTGGATTTTGACGAGTCTTGATGATGATGTTTTTTGTTTTTGACACATTCCTGTGGATAGTTCTAATTGTATATTGTAGATGCATGATCTAACACGATCCTATGGATTGTTTAAATTGTATATTGTAGATGCATGATGACACAATCCTATGGATGCATTTTGTGGGTGGGTTTTGAGATATGCTGATGACCTTTGATAGGCCCTTATGGCTTTTGTCATTCGTGAAATTATGTTCTGTTATGTTATTTTTAAAACTACATGCTTCCGTGTAAAAACACGATTATTTTTCTCAAACTATGCGCTCTTCTCTAAATGCATGACAATTTTTCTCAAATTATCCGCTCTCGTGTAAGAGCACAACGATTTTCTTAAACCACCTGCTTTTTCTCAAACTACGCTCTTTCGTGTAAAAACAGGATGATTTTTCTCAAACTACACGCTTTCCTGTAATAACACGATGAATGAGAGTTCTCTACATCTTTGAAGTATCGCGCAGTCCAGCTGAACAAAATATACCAGCATTATTCAAGAGCCTACCAAACCTATCCGCCCTTACCCAATTCAAGTGAATTCCATCTAGCTGAAAAAGGTCAGTTCGCTTGTAGAAGTCTCATTCCTGAAGTTCACAAAACGTGCTCCTTTCTCCCGACAAAGAACTCGCAAAGATTTATTAAGGTAAGACACCTTAAAAACAATTACTAGCTTTGAATTTCAGCAGTATATCTGTTGGATCAACATTAGTCCTTTTATATTTATATTTGCTCATTAGTCGCTTCAAGCCCAGTAAGAAGTTCCTCTAAACTGAGAAAAAAACTATTTATATTCATAGCCGAAACTTTAATTCTGGTATCCTGGGTAAGACAATCGTTGTCAATTCGTCCATAGGATACCTGCCCCGCAATTTTTCGCGATCAATCCTCTCAAATGAATGAGAGGGCAAGCAAATTTTCGGGCTCTCATCAACCTGCATACAACTAAAAAATGAAGTCTCTTTCTGGGAGCTTTGGAGCTTTTTCCGGGAACCTTTTGACCTTTCTCACATTAATTCGTTCACACACACACACATACACACATATATATATAATAATCGAAAATCACATGACACCATTATATATAATAGATGTATCTAAAGACCAAAGAAATGAAAACTGTTAACACAACCCAGAAAAATGCTAAGGAAATTAATTACGTGGACCATTAAAGCTTAAGAAAGAATATATATATATATATATATATATATATATATATATATATATATATATATATATATCTCTCTCTCTCTCTCTATATATATATATATATATATATATATATATATATATATATATATTGGTCCCAATTGAAGACAGAACGCATCTCTTCAAGGGCACCCTTAAAGGACGACGATGTGAAGAAGTTTAAAAGTGGAAGAAAAGAATATGAACCTGCTTGTTGCTCATGATGGAACAGAATGGAGCCAAATTACACCAAATATACAGTCATCAGGTAGGTTTGCAGAGAGAAAAACATTCTAAGTGAGGGTTCTGGTCCTACAAGACCAGAAAATATATGCATATGCTTCTTCATTTCAAATGAACAAAAAATAATTAATCGTTACCTTTGTGTTCTTTTAGCCCATCTTTTTCACTTTCAGCAAAACCTACTGATAATCCAACACGAACAAAAGAATGTGGATCATCTGAATTAAGTTCATTTTCACCTTCGTATTCTGGGGCGTAGTTCATAAATGAAAGCATTTTCTGAGGCTTAATTCTTTTGGGGGAGGCTGCATAATTACATGGAATGGTCATCTATGGTAGAGAACTGTTACATGTGACTTAATGTGGCGACTCGTAGCTAAAATTGGTGGGGGTGCTGCATCAGAATTTTTTTAGCATTGTTTTAATATTGTGTAAGAGGAAATAAACATATAAAAATAAACTTTATAGATAAACTTGATAAAATCCTAAACAGAACAAAATCAAACATTTTTTACTTACTAATACCCTAAAATGTTATAGTTCAAGCTTGATCCATTCATTTAAAAAATGAAATCCATTCTTCTTGTTTTAAATTGCACGAAAAAATTAATTATTTTCTCCTTGATCTCTGAATGACTACTGAGGAATTTTTTCTCCATTGAAAGCACTGCAAGTGCATTGAGTCTTTTAAAATTCATAGTCGTCCATAGGAAAAAGTTTTTTCTTTTCAGGGGTGAAAAGCAGCGTTCTGCCTCCGATGTAGTCATGGGAATTGTGAAGAGGATTTTTACCAAATTCGTAATTTCACTAAGAACATCATCTAGATTATTTTCCAATATAAATTTCAGCAGCTCAATTAATTAATAAAAAAACCCGAAAAATATATTAATTAAATTCTACACTTTATCACATTCAAGAATATAAACACGGTTTTAAAGCAACACACGCGGAGTCAAAAAGAAACAGGGAAAATAGGGGGTGCTTCAGTTCCACAGTGCCTATACACGAACCACCACTGCATGATGTGATACACAATTAGTTGAAACAATGCACTACGAGATGATAACCAATCAGTCATACTAGCATTGAGAAGAAAGAGTCGCGTGAGTAGGGAAGGTAGAGGGGTGCGGGACAATGTGAGGCACTGTCTCTAAGGACTTGGAAATGATTAAAAGTCCAGAAAGTTTTCCCTTCGAAGCGCCATTACAAAGAATATGGATACATGTGAACACTCAAGAGGAGTCAAAATGACTCCATTTGGGCATTCTAGTGTTAATCACTAGTTCCTCACTGAGAAATAAAAACATCTTAATTCAGAACAAATCGGGGTAAAACAACTACCGTTAATATATATATATATATATATATATATATATATATATATATATATATATATATATATATATATATATATATATATATATATATATATATATATATATATATATATATATTATAATTTCACCAGAAATGAGAGTACATAGAATGCGGAGAAATTCATTTTCATTTATTGGGGATAAACAACGTTTCGAGCTGTCCGCTCATCTTCGAATATATTTACAATAAATACGGACAAGATTGCCTCAAGGTTTATCGATCTTTCTCCAAGCTTTCGCGAAAACTCCATAAATCTCAACTAGACTTTGCATTTCTCGAAATATGCCGAAATGAACCCGAAGATGAGCGGACAGCTCGAAACGTTGTTTATCCCCAATAAATGAAGATGAATTTCTCCGCTTTCTATGTACTCTCGTTCCTGGTGAAATTAAAGATTCGTCTGACTAGCAGCAACCCCATCGATTATATATATATATATATATATATATATATATATATATATATATATATATATATATATATATATATATATATATATATATATATATATATATATATATATATTCAAGAATAATAACGCTGGTAAACATCAAGCAGCATTTTGAGGAGAACTCTGTGCTAAAATTCACTTATGGATTGAGAACGGGCAATAAACTCCCTTTCTTGGACCTTGAGGGTCAAAACATCAATGGCATCTACATCACTAAAGTACATAGGAAAAGTACGGACATGGGAAGATACCTCAATGCGGAGAGTGAAGGCCTGAAAGGTATAAAATAAGCGTAATCGGCTCATACATCTGCCGAGCTTATTAATGCTGCTCTATGTGGGAACTTTAACACCAAGAGATTGCAAGAGTAAAACAAATACTCGAGAATAATGGTTTCTCAAACAGCATGATTGAGAAACAACTCCAATAATTTTTAAATAACCATTACAAACATGCGGATAAAACTGAAAGTAATCAGGGAGAAGTTAACAACATCAAAGTGTATTACAGAAACCAGATGTCCACGGCCAATAAAATAGATGAAAAATACATCAAGGAGATATTAACGGTAAAATCAAGGTTAAAAATCAAACGGATAAAATCCAACTCATCATTTATTATAAAACAACAAAAGCCAGCAATCTCCTGATGAAAAACAACACCTGCCTAAACTCCTCGAATCTCAAGTCAACCAACATAGTTTACGAGTTCATCTGCCCCGATAAAGACTGTAAGCTTTATAATAACTCAAAATATATTTGCATGACAACCACTACACTTTCGAGACG
The DNA here is from genome assembly GCA_963969495.1 of Ceratothoa steindachneri. Classification (NCBI taxonomy): domain Eukaryota; kingdom Metazoa; phylum Arthropoda; class Malacostraca; order Isopoda; family Cymothoidae; genus Ceratothoa; species Ceratothoa steindachneri. The sequence continues at coordinate 67,871,519 of OZ018327.1, forward strand.
TTTAACTATGCATCTACAGAGCGGAGGGCCAAAGAATCATATGGAGAGTGCCCATAATATTAACCTAACGAGAGGTATGCTCGTTGATAACACCATTATTAAAAGAAAAGAGATCAATAAAGCGATGCTGAACTTCTTAGAAGCCATATTAATAAATGAAGATAAGCGACAAGCTGGAATCGCACATTAAAACTATTTTAAAATTCGACTCACAGGAGTGGCCCATTTCCTTTAGAACTCCAACTTGAAAAAACAAGAACACTAAAAAACACACGCACACAAAAAATACCAAAAATTAAGCACGCACTTAAACGTATTAAAAAACACATACAAAATAAGCAATGCATAACATACACCAAATAAACTAAAAATTATTAAGACAAATGGCTTGAACGCCATAAATAATTATTTATAATTATTAAAAATCTACAGTAACAACAAAGAATACACGCAACCAATAAAATAATAAAAGTGATAGGTCTGATCACCAGACTCTAGGCATCTCTTTGCACCCTACTACACTTCTTTCTCTTTTCTTCACTTATCTATTTTCTCTATCTATCCACACACCCTATCGTCCTCCCTTACACGCACCCACTTTAACTGAATCAGAATCGGAATTTTGTTTCATTCTGTCAGATCCTCACTCCACTCATTATATAGGTAAAGGAGGCAAGAACAATTCAAAACGCTCCGAAGACGAACAAATAAGATCGAAAGCTTAGCAATTTAGTTTGATTTTTACCAAACCCATTCATTTAAAAGAGAGATGAATACAGGACAAGTGATCTACCATCTATAAGATGGTATAAAAATAGATAGTTAGAAGAAGAGAAAGTTGCCAAAGGAAATTAATTAAGGCAGAATACACCATGGTCTTCAACAAAAGTTGCATATATATATATATATATATATATATATATATATATATATATATATATATATATATATATTGGTGGGGGAGGGCTGTTTCCGTTGAGGTACTTGGTTATCCCCAGGACTAATCTATTTCATCGAACGTTTAATATTATTGCACATAACTCACTTTTATTCTCCCTTCAAAATCCTACTAAAAATGATTACTTTTTTAGTTGAGAAAGGAGAATGAACAAATATTGATTCTTTGTTGCAAGTGTACCTCTGAAAAATATTGCCATCTCCTTCAAATGACGATGCAAAGTGGAGTAAGTTAAATGTAGTTTTTTAGCAGCCATTTTAAAAGATCATGATCGAATTCCACGGGACGTCCTTAACGGGTTCACTTTTGAGACCAACGTTTCCCGAGCGAAAATTCTGAAACCTTCTTTGGCACTGGCTTACTTTAATTGTTCCTTCACCGTATAATTGACACAAACTTTCTGCTTTTAACTTAGCACAGTCGCATTTTCTAAACTCCCAAAGCCGTTGCGAATATCGTCCTTTGACATTTCCAAAATATTAATCATTTAACTATAAGGCACATTAAAATAACCATAATAATACAAAATGACGACAAAGGCATGTCAAAATGTAATGCTTGTGTTAGGCTAAGACATACAGGTACCTAGGTTTCGGGTTTAGTAGACTAGGCTAGTAAAATAATCAAACTTACTTTCGATTATTTCTATGCATAAAATAATGATAACAATAAAAATACCGTATTATCTGTGGGATTACTTATTATTTAATTATTGCATCTTAACACTTTACATATGGAAGTGAAATTGAAGACAAATCCGAGAAACCTGGAATGACACGTAAGAACTCCTAAACTGGAAACCTATATACATAAATAAGTGTAATTTAGGACAAGACCAGATCTTCCTTCGGGCTTAGTCAAAATACTTTTACATACAAACCATCACACTCAGACACATCTATCGAGTCTTAAATTGTTCTTTCATGATAAGTATGAATTTTACTTTTGCTATTGCAACCCCATTGTGCCTATATATTTATGAATCCACTTCCTTCATATATCTGGCTCTTCGTCGGTATTAGTAATGTATCAATACGATGATAGAGCTGTTCATGGTCCCAAAGGGAATAAATATAATACGCATTGAAGTTTATTTCAAAATTTTCGCTCTGGATGATATAAATCTGACAGACGCAAACTATGGATTCATTCACATTTCAAAATATAAATATTGACTTAATTTTTAGAATGTCGGATTAGCTTCAATAAAATTGATTACTATTTCTTATTCATAAAAATATTCATTATTATTAGTAAATGTTTTTTTTACATGCTGTTTTTGCGTGATTTTAAACGTGAAGAAATTTTGAACTATAGTAGAGTTAAATCGCTTGTTCACTAATTTTAAACCATTTTGGCGTGTGTTGGCTTTTTCGTCCATCTCAAACAATAGTCTGTAATCAATATTAGTAAATCCTTTTAAGATTTTGAATACCTCGATCAATTGTCTACGTAATCGTCTACTTTCAAGTGATAGTAGGTTTAATGAGCGGAGCCTATCTTCGTACGGTTTGTTTCGGATTCCAGGAACTAATTTCGTGGTCCGACGTTGCACTCTTTCTAACTGCGCTATATCCTTGTTTAGGGAGGGAAATCAAAATTAAACCGCGTATTCGAGGTATGAGCACACGAGCAATTCGTATTGTGGAGGGATTAGTCTATATTACGCTCCCGAATTAAGTAACTTATTAAAATGCTAACCCAGGGTGCTCGCTTTGACTTAGTCGTGAACTCTCTTTTACCTCAACGCTCGTATTAATTTTAAGCCTAAAGAGAGAGAGAGAGAGATAGAGAGAGAGAGAGAGAGAGAGAGAGAGAGAGAGAGAGATACAAGGAGCTACAAGGATAAGAAGTACTCTAGAAGACCTTACGGTCCATTCAAAGAGGGTACCTTTGGACTAGCAGTCGAGCAGGCACAGTTCTGCTCAACGGCTTACGTGCCCAAACGACCACTTTTCAAGACTTTGTCCAGTCTTGACTTGAACTGATCAACATAATTGCTGTTGACAACTTCCACTCGAACTGTGTGACAGCTACCACAGATGTTGTATGCGAAAAATCATTCACACAGATCGCGGTGGTAAAGCTTCAGTTCAAGTTTGTAACCGTGATTTCTAGTTCTGCCCTCACTAAGTTGCAAAACATCAGTGTAGTAGTCTACATTGTCGAAGCCTCGAAGTATTCTAAACACTTTGATAAGCTCACCACGTAGTCTCCGGGTCTCCAACGAGAACATATCGTATTCCCTTAATCTATCGTCGTAACTTTTGTATCTGATAGAGGAAATCAGTTTGGTTGCCCTGGCTTGCACACGTTCCAATCTCGCGATATCCTTTCGAAACGAAGGACTACAAAATTGTACGGCATACTCCAGGTGCGGTCAGACAAGTGAATTGTACAAACAGAGTACTATTTCCATGTTTCGATATCCAAACTGTCTCTTTATATAGCTTAATATCCTTTGGACCTTTTTCTTCGCGTCTATGCTCTGTTTCGAAAACTTGAGGTCACTAGTGATTATTACACCTAAGTTCTTCTCTGTATCAATGCGTTTGAAGGCATTGCCCTTAAGGATATACTGTGATTAGGGGTTTCGGTGGCCGATATGCATTACTTTGTTTTTGTTCACGTTAAAAGGCATTTGCCACGCGTCTGACCACTCCCAAATCTTTCGGAGATCTTCTTGTAGGCGGGCAGAGTTTACTTCCTTTGCAACGTCCATACCAAACTTGTTATCATCGGCAAATTTAGAAATCTTCGCAACCATGTCATCATCTATGTCGTTAACATATATGAAAAGTAGTGGTACCAGGACAGAACCTTGATGTACACCGCTGATAACGGGCACCCACCTAGAAGCCTGTCTATTCAGCACCACCCGTTGCCGTCTGCCACTTAGCCCGTTCTCTATCTAACTTGCTACCTTTCCCTTTATACCCAATGCACGCACTTTGCGGAGAAGGCGGCGATTTGGTACCTTATCAAAGGCTTTTTGAAAGTCAAGGTAGACAACATCCACCGCTTTATCTCGATCATGCTCAGTGAAAACGAAGTGAAAGAATTCCACAAGGTTCGTTAGGCATGACCGGCATCTTCGGAAACCGTGCTGGGAAACTCTTTAGTAGCAGGTTCGACTCTAAATGTGACGTTATTTTGTCCACCATAATGCTTTCCATGAGTTACAAACTATCGAAGTTAAACTAATTGATCGGTAGTTGGAAGTTTGGCTAGAGTCTCCTTTCTTGAAGATGGGAGTCACCTTTGCCTTCACGCCAGTCTCCCGGAACGCATCCGGTCCGGATTGACATGTTTAAGATTTTACTCTGATGTTGTGATACTTCATCGCGCACTTCTTTCTACACTTTGGATAGAAACCGTCCGGTCCAGGGGACTTATTTGTCTTTAGGTCATTGATTTTCTTCTCTACTTCGAATTGGGTGAAGTCCATTTCCTCCAGCTTCTTACCCAAGTAACAGTCCATGGGCTGAGAGATGGGATCACAGTCTACAGTGAACACTGAAGAGAAGTAGTCGTTGAGGAGGTTAGCATTTTCTGCAGCTGAGTGCTTTAATGTCCTCTCCTCATTCCTCAAAGGGCCAATCGTTCGACGGATTGGTTTATGGCTGTTTGCATATCCAAAGAACTCCTTGGGATTCTCTTTACAAAGTCTCGCCACTCGGAGTTCCTCAGCTCGTTTTGCCGCCCTTATATTGGACTTCATGCTCCTAACTATCCTCTGGTACTCCTCAAAGTCGCCCGAAGTCTTTGACTGCCGGTACATAGATATTTTCTTCCTCAGCAGTTGACCAATTTCTCGATTAAACCACCTTGGTTGAACGGAAGATCGCCGCAGGCTTTTCACAGGGATAAATTGTGATTGAAAACTCATGAGCGTAGTTTTAAAACTATTTCACAGGTCTTCTACAGTATCATATTTTCCCAGCCTTGCATCAGCCATGAGTGAATCAAGTTTCCTTGATTCACGAGTCGTAGACTCTACCTTGGGGACTTTGACTATAAATCTAACTAGCCGGTGGTCATTGCCATCGAGCTCCTCGCCTACAGAGAGATCCTTAACGATGTCTTCCTCAGAGGTGAAAACCAAGTCGAGAGTACTATTGCCTCTCGTTTGTTCTCTCACCTATTGAGCCTAGGAGCTCGTTGTTCGCGAACTCAAGGAGCAGTGCGTTCTCGCCACAGGGTTCTCTGGTTTTCCAGTCAACTTGGGGGTTAAAGTCACCAATGACAATACACACTCTGTCTTCAACAAGTTCACCTAACAGTCGATACAGCTCCCTGTCCTTTTCAACGAGTTGGGCAGGAGATCTATAAAGCAGAAGAGTACTGTATCTGGCAGGACCTATCTCTAGGTTTACACCTAGGAGCTCGTGGTGAAATATAATGTTGCAGTTCGTCGTTTTGAATGTATCCCTAACATACACCATCACATCGCCACCCGCTCTCTCTAGCCTATCTTTTAGAAAGAGTTGATAGCCAGGAATCATGAATTCTCCCTCAAAATCCCAGTTCGAGGTTTTTACCCATGACTCCATTATGGCCACTATCTCGGGTTCTTCCGTCGCTACAAGGCCAGGAAGTTCAAGAAACTTGTTCCTGATTGACATCGCATTGAACAGAGGAACTTTCAGGTAGTCTTAGAATGTAGGACTCCCTACCTTCTTCCGTTTCCCGCCTTGTTTGTTGGCGCGGTGGCACTCCTCTTAACGACCTCCGAAAAGATCGTACCGGGAGTGACGCGGGCGTACTGGTGCACGTCCGCGTTCACTCTGGGCCGGGTACTCATTTGGGTCCTCTCTATGACATCCTGGATGTACCCCATCCCTTTGGTAGAGATCATTTCTATCATAAAAGGTGCGGTACAGGTCCACAAAAAAGACCCCCTCGGCCGTACACAAATCTGCCAGGTGCCGGTTCAAAGAGACGTTCCTCGAGTGAGCGGTCCGTGTTGGACCTCTCCTCGGGAGTATCCTAACCACAACACGCATGCTGGTTCTCAGCCCACAGTCGTTGACGGCGCCCATGACTGTGTGGAGGATTTTATCCATAGGGCTTACCCTACCTTCTCTCAGGTAGAAGTCGTTGCCACTTACCATCAGAGCAACGACTGAGCTCTCAGAAATATGAGATTTCTCCGCCTCTACTCTGATGAGGTGGTTACCTCGTCCTGTCAGGCACTTACCTTCAAACTTGTGCGAAGGCGGGTCGCTAGGAGGGACTGCAGGCCCCGTGCTTGAAAATCACCAATAAGGGTGACCCTTGCATATTTGTCTGCAGACGACTTAGTCTTTCCTTTTGGAAGCGACTTGCAGGTTTCCTCTTTTTTCTCTACAGTTTTTTCTTCTTTTTCTTGTCTTTCTTTGTCTTTTCTTCTGTTTCTTGTTTCTCTTCTTTTGTTTCTACTTTCTTGTCTTCTGTTGCCACTTTCTAATTTTGCCTTTGCTCTTTCTAATTTCTCTTCTTTCTTCTTTACCTTCTTCCTCTTACTTTTTTTTTTTGGCTCGTTGAGCCAGTCATGCAGCAGAAGACTCTTGCTCTTGGACGTCGGAGGCCTTCTCTCCTTCGCACTCGCCTGAGCATCTGCATCTCTCTGATTTTAAGAGGTGAACCTCCCTTTTGAGGAGGGAGTTCTCCTCTCACAGATGAGCGATGCTCTTGCCCAGGCGCTTCTCCAGTTCGCAGAAGTCACAGACACTAACGGCATCTGTGAGCTCCTTGAAGCTCCTGACCCCGAAGTCTTCACTCCATTTATAAACTTTGCAGATTTTGCAGGTGAACTTGCGGAACAAGGGACTATTTTTCTTCGTCATCTTAAAAACTATGGAACCATACACATTAAAAAAGGTTTTTGTGTGTGATTTTCTCTCACACTAATCACATCCGCCTATTTTCAGGAGGTTTTCGGTCGTTCAGCGAACATAAACCCTTTCACCAAGCACATCAACCCTAAGGTCTCCCCTGGGCCGGACGTCCCTAATCGTGCCGCAGCTCCCAACTGAGCAGCACGACAGACCATGTAAACTGGATCTCTGATTTTTCTACAGGGGTGCTTGAGGTGTAACTGTCTTCCTACTAAGCCCTACTAATCAACTTAAAACGGCCAAACTTAAAACAAATAGTAAAGCTAAGTGTCCACGACTTTATCCGAGATCTTTAGCTGATCTGGCAACCAGCAAGGCCCAAAAGCTCTCTACCAAAGAGCAGTTGAGTCTTTGTTCACCAAATAGCGGTTAAAAGGGGCTGGTCAGGCCATTACACGTTAGGAGAAAGCTTTTAATGGGTACCTAGCATTTATCCATTAATCGTCCCTCAAACGCCTGAGATTCCTTCAATCTCAGTATCTTGCTCCAAGGCGTTATTTAAAGAGGTTCCAAAGCCTCTCTTCTTACGCGGCATAATGTAGCTAGTGAGGCCCTTATTACTAAACAACTTATGTGTAATAGAGATGAATGTTTTTGTTTTTTTTGTTGTTGTTTTTTTGACAGTTGAAGAGAGTTGGTGAAACCTTGTACTAACAGAATCGAAGGGGTTAGTAGGGGGATGTAAGGATACGCAGCAAAGAAGTGGTAGAAAAGTTTGAAAACCCTTAGTCTGGATCCTACTAAAGCTACCTTACTGGCATGGGTGACCCTGCTGGACTAAACGTTCCCCAGCTTAGCTAGCTTAACTCAAGCAGATCCCGCAAGCTCTCTCACCGACGGCAAGGTGCGTGTTGAGAAAGAGAGAGAGAGAGAGAGACAGAGAGAGAGAGAGAGAGAGAGAGAGAGAGAGAGAGAGAGAGAGTAACAAAGAGTAACAAGGAAAAAAGGTACCCTAGTAGATCTTCGCGCTATTCAAAGAGGGTACCTTAAAGTGATCAATTGAGCAGGCGCAGTTCTCTAAAGGGTCAGATTGACGCTCTATAAGAGCACTTACGCCACCCTTCAAGTTTCCAAACGGCTATTTTTCAAGACTTTGTCTAGTCTCGACTGAAGTGTTCAACAGAGTTGCTGTTTACAACTTCTAATGGAAGTGCGTTTCAATGATCGAAGAGGCTATATGTGAAAGAGTCCCCACACAGATCACGCTGGTAACGCTTCAGTTCAAGTTTGTAGCCGTGATTTCTTGTCCTGCTCTGGCTGAGCTGGAAAATATCCCTGTAGTCTACAATGTCAAAGCCTCTAAGTATTTTGAACACTTTGATAAGCTGAACACGCAGTCTCCGGGTCTCTAGCGAGAACAAGTCTAATTCCCGTAATCTATCTTTATAACTCTTGTGTCTGATAGAGGGGATCGTTTTGGTTGCTCTGGTTTGCACACGTTCTAATCCTCCGATATCCTTTTAAAACGAAGGACTTCAAAATTGTACGGCATACTCCAGGTGCGGTCGTCAAGGGAGTTATACAAACACAGTACTATCTCCTTGTTCCGTTATCCAAACTGTCGCTTTATATAACCTAGCATCCTTTGGGCTTTCTTCTCCGCATCAATACACTGCCTCAAGAACTTCAGATCACTAGTTATAGTTACACCCAAGTCCTTCTCAGCGTCGGTGGGTGGAAGAGCAGTGCCCTCAAGGATATACTGACATTGAGAGTTTCGGTGCCCGATATGCATCACTTTGCATTTGTTCACGTTAAAACGCATTTGCCACGTGTCCGACCACTCCCCAATCTTCCCAAGATCATCTTGAAGGCGGGCAGTATTTCCTTCCATTGCGACGTTCATACGAAGGTTGGTGTGATCGGCAAATTTAGAAATCTTGGCAACCATGTCACCGTATATGTCGTGGACGTAGATGATGAACAGTAGTGGTCCCAGGACAGAACCTTGAGGCACTCCGCAAGTAACGGGCACCCACTCAGAAGCCTGTCCATTCACCACCACCCGTTGCCGTCTGCCACTTAAACAGTTCTCTATCCACCCGGCTACTTCTCCGTCTATGCCCAGCGCTCTCACTTTCCGGAGAAGGCGGTGGTGTGGTACCTTATCAAAAGCTTTCTCAAAGTCTAAGTAGAGAACATCCACCGCCTTGTTTCGATCGTTCTCACTAAATACTAAGTGTTAGAATTCCACAAGGTTCGTCAGGCTTGACCGTTGCCTTCGGAAGCCTTACTGGGAACTCCTCATTAGCAGCTTTGACTCTAAATGCGACGTAACTTTGTCCACCTTGATGCTTACCATGACAGAGAAAGAGAAAGAGAGAGATAGAGAGAGAGAGGAAGAGAGAAACACAAAAGGAAAGCAAGAAACTAAAAAAATCGCTCAAAAATATTATTGCTCCAAATCACAAAATAAGACAAAACTGGCTGGACAAGACCTATGAAGGCGCACACAAAGTATTCAAGGTACCTTCAACAAGGGATAAAAATCCCCAAAGATATTAGATGGAAGTGAGCTGTCTTGATTTCTGACACAGAAAAGGCACAGGTGAATGAATTCCCCCGTATGGGAAAGGTATATAAGAACCCCACCACATACCCAATCATAGCGCAATGTACCTAATCCTCCTACTCCCAAATCACTGTAAGTTCTGTGTCCTTCGTTATCACCTTTTCTCTCTTTTTGCTCCTTTCACCATTTTCTCCTTACTTATATTATAACAATGGAAATGTAAAGAGTTACAAGGATGGATTAATTAGGAACACCCATATGGGATCCCGAGCATCGTTAAAAAACTGTCTCCGCTCGTTCAAAGAGATAAATGGAACAGATTGATGGAATAAATTGTTAATCCAATTAAAAAATAAGGTTCTCCTCTTGTGGCCACCGAAATAAGCTTAACACTAGGCTAAATTAAATGATACGAGCAATGATCAGCAACAAAAAGAGAAACCAACAAACAAACTTATCAAAAGAATTAAGAAAACAACAACTAAAAAATGGGGCACAAGTGGAAAGAATAAAAATGCAGAAATAATTGTTGATGAAACTAAATTGCTGAAGAGGTGGTCATTCGCACCTTGAGATCAGATTCAGCTGATGGAAAAGAATTAGTGAACAGGTAGTTATTTGCAAAGTGGGATCCTAGTCGCTGATGAAAATGAATTGGGGAACAGGTGGTTATTTGCAACGTAGGGTGGGATTCAGCTGATAAAAAATGATTGGAGAATAAGTGAATATTCGCAATCTGGGATCAGATTCAGCTGGGAAAAAAAGAATTGTTGAACAGGTGGTCATTCACAACCTGAGATTGCATTCAGCTAATGAAAATGAATCGGTGAAAAGGTGGTCATTCACAGCCTGAGACTGGATTCTGATGATCAAAATGAATTGGCGAATAGGTGGTCATTCAGAACATGCGATCAGATTCAGCTAATGAAAATGAATTAGTGAACAGGTGGTCATTTGAAACGTTGGAACCGATTCAGCTGATAAAAATGAAATGTTAAATTGTTGAACAGGTGGTCTTTCACAACCTGAGATTGGACTCAGCTGATGAAAATAAATTGGTAAACAGGTGGTCATTTTCAACTTGTGATTGTATTCAGGTGATGAAAATGAATAGGTGAACAGGTTGTCTTTCGGAACGTGGGATCAGATTCAGTTGATTAAAATGAATTGTTTAACAACTGAACATTCGAAATGTGAGAGCGGATCTAGCTGATCAAAATTAATTTGTGGTAAAGTTCTCATTGGTAACGAGAGAGCGGATTTAGCTCATCAAAAAGAATTGTTGATGATCATTACTAACATGGGATCAGATTCAACTGGTATAAATGAATAGATGAACAGGTGCTCATTCGCATCATGTGATCGGATTCAGTTGATAAAAACTAATCGATGAACAAGTGAAAATTTGCAACCTGGGATCGGATTCACCGGATAAAAATGAAGTGGTGAACATGTGGTCATTTACAACCTGAGAATGGATTAAGCTGATGAAATTGAATTAGGGAACAGGCGGTCATTTGCATTGTGGGATCGGATTCATCTAATAAGATTTAATTGGGGAAAAAGTGAACATTCCCAACTTGGGATCGGATTCAGCTGATGAAATGAATTGTTGAATAGGGGGTCATTCACAACCTGAGATTGGATTCAACTGATGCAATTGAATTGGTGAACAGTGGTCATTCGCAAAATGTGATCGGATTTAGCTAATGAAAATTAATTGGTGCACAGGTGGTCCTTCGTTAATTAGAATCGGTTTCAGCTCATGAAAATCAATACTTGTACAAGTGGTCCTTCGCAACCTCGGATCTGATTCAACTGATGAAACAGAATTGTTAAACAGGTGCTCTTTCGCAAAGTGAGATCAGATTTAGTTGATAAATATAATTGGTGAACAAGTGAACATTCGCAACCTGGAAACAGATTCAGCTGATAAACATGAATTGGTGAACAGTTAGTCATTCCTAACCTGAATTGGATTCAGCCGATGAAACTGAATTGGTGAACAGGTGGTGAACAGGTGTAATCGGATTCAGCTGATAAAATTTAATTGGTGAAAAAGTGAACATTCCCAACCTGGGTTCGGATTCAGCTAATAAAATTGAATTAGTGGACATATGCTCATTCACAAAGTGGGATAAGATTTAACTGCTAAAAATTATTTGGTGAACCAGTGAGCATTCGCAACCTGAGATTGTATTCAGCTTATTAAATTAAATTATTGAACAGGTGGTCATTCGCAACATGTGATCGGATTCACATGATGAAAATGAATATTTGAACAGGTGGTTATTCGCAAAGTGAAATTCGATTAGGCTGATGAAAATGACTTGGTGGACCAGTGTATATTCCCAACGTGTGATCGGATTAGGACGGGACGTTATTCGCTTGATTAATTTGACGTATTTACTTAAAGTTTTTCGTCCGATTAATTTTCTCCCAAATTCATCATTCTTACGTTCGACGTAAGGATTCGAGAGCCGAGCCTGGCTATTCTTAAATAGCCCTATGGTTGTCTTGGCAAAGAGATTGGTACAGCTTTTTTCACCGATTCAACAATACTGACATGAGCGCTTAAGCTCCCTACATCGTTCCCCGTCGGTGGGCACCGTGCAATCGTGGACCTGGACTGCTCATAACCCTCGTTCCAACTATACCAGTTGACTGTGATATAGCATAATTGGGGGAATTGGCGGAAGCTGGTTTGAGGAGTAGCCTTCAGCAGAAATCAATTTCAGAGGCTCCCCAGAATAAGGGACGCACTGCGATCTGTGTTGATTTAGCTTTTAGCTTTATCGTGGGGATTTACCGCCCAAGATCATAGAGGTACAAGCCTCTGTCTCTATGCTATGGAAGATGCAGTCGCGAATTTAAAACCCTCCAAGTGGGCAGCACCCCCGGGTGAACGAATTGGATTCAGCCTTCACCCATCATCAAGTCCGCCATATGTCATCCCTTGGGAAGATCCCTTCCCTTCATCATCCCACCAATTGCAGTTCTGGTTCGCGGTGTGTGGGGTCGCATTACGGAGGGAGACACCCCCTTTTGAATTTCTAACCACCTTTTTGCCTGCACACAACACATCACTCACAAAAACTGTTCACACATAACGACTCAAGAAAGAAGTCCAAGAAAAAAGAAGACGATTAACAACGACCAAGGCCTCCGGCCTTGAAGAGCGCATTATAAGAAATTTATTATTATTATTATTCTGGGGAGATGGACATTACTTAGAGAGTCCCCCTTAGGGCTCTTCCTGGCCAAGCAGTTCCAGCCAAAAGCGAAATATGCCAAGTCCTCTTTGCTGATCTAGAAGTCGCTTTAATACGACTAATTGAAGTAGGCAACATCTATGTCGCTCTATGTTCTAAGACGAAGGATGTAGAAGAACTACTTTCATCAAAGGATTGAAAACAATAGGACTGGAAGCACGGACCCACCCCCCTAAATTTCGGTGAACAGGAGTATCCTTTGTAGAAAAATTGAAAGTTGGATATGAGAACGACCAGCAGAAGAAATCAAGAAAAAATAGAAAGGAATCACACATGGGCCAAAATTAAAGAACCCTTAAAATTCAACAACCATACTCATGTCTTCAGAATCCAGTTTGAATCGACACAAATGGCAACCAAAGAGAAAACTGAGGGACTACTTGCTTTCAACATGAGGATCAACTCAGAGAACATCGAACAGGAGAAGTTTCACAACATCCAGATGTGCTTCTCCTGCTACAAGCTGGAAAACTACACCTGCTACAATTGCCTAAACAAGGAAAAAAAGATTTGTTCAGAGTGCGGCTAAGAAAGCTATCACTTCAAAGATTGTGCATCAAATACGAAAAAAATGCATAAACTGCGGAGGCGAACACCGAACGATGGCGCTCAATTGTGCAAGGAGGAAAGAAGTTATCGAAAGAAAAGAAGATGAATCAAGAACCAGCAGTAACCAGAGTTACGCGGCCGCAGCTTTCAAAACTATACCTCAAAATACGATGACGTCAACACTGAACAGTGAGGTGAGCTCGAAAATACTAACTTGTATTATTGATGCTCACATCACGAATATGGGATCTCCAAGATGCTACGAGCAGGAGCTAAACTTAATGGTCTAAACCAATAACTTACCTTCACTGAAGGTGCCAAAACTCCAGACTCGGCAAATAGATTAAATATAGTGGTTACCCAACAAAGACCTTCAGCCCCGGAAAATAAAGAAAAGCAAGTAACATCTGAAGAAGAAAGCGATATCACCTAAGAAGAAGAGAGTAGTACAAACGACTCGCAATCCGAATCCGAAGAGGAAAGCGAGCCAACCCACAATATTAGATCTCAAAGGACCTCCAGAAGTAGGTCTAAGACCCCCAGCCCTGTTAAGAAAAATAAGAACAATAGAAAAAAATGCATGGAAACCATCACGGAGGAAAACCCTAAACATCCCCCTCCAAAGGCAGTTCCTAACAGGGACCCCAGACTCCTAAAAAGATAAACCAATCTTTGAACATAGATAGAGACAACCTAAGAATCTTGAGTATTAACACCAATGGATGGATAAAGAAAAGAGTGCAGTACGGGAATATTTTTAGAACCATCGTTGCAGATATAATCCTAATCTCGGAACACGGAGACGACACTAATAGTTAAATCAGCAAAATATAGAACTACGAAGTGTTTACAGTTAACCACTCCCAAGAATGCTACGACGAAGCAGCCATTGCGGTAAAAAAGGGAATCAAGTACAAGCAACTCAGGAACCTAGAAGAGTCTTAGCTCTCAATTGAGGTAGGCATGAGCCTGGGAAAAATGGTTATCGCCACGGGATACCAACCACCGAGACGAGACTATTTACCGAACCATACTATCACAGTATACTCGGGTGAAGGGTCCCCACCATTCTAATGGGGGATCTGAATGATCGGCGTGCAGATTCCAGGTATACTCGCTCAAATGGAATAGGCAGATGATTGGACACCCTCTTGGACAGGAACATCGTCCAGAGACTTGGACCTGACTTTCCAACCTACATGACGGAAAGAACAGCCACCAACCCTGACATTGGCCAATTTCTTCCTCTCCATTAATTATCTAAAGACCTCTGAGGTAATTTCATGTAGCGACCATATAGAAATTAACCTACAAGTCAATCTAAACCCTATATTAATTCCAGCCCACGCAAGGAAGGACTACAACAGGGCGATTGGAATAATTATGAAAGTTTGCTCAGAAACTACACCCCGGCAAACTTAGAAGAAGCAAGGCTCAAAGAGATTGACGAAGAGATAAAAAGGCTGGAGGACCAAATAATAGAGGCGGACAGATACTCAGTTCCCAAAACTGCGTCCCGAATAAAATCTGCGTACAAATGGACAGCTCACATGAAAGGTTTACACCGTGAATTGAAAGAATTATATCAAAGAAGCATCACCACGGGCACATCACGTGAAATAATGTACCGTACAAGAGAAATCAAAGATGAACTTAAGATACTGATGTATGAACAACAGGAACAAAAATGGAATAAGGCTATCGAAGAACTAGATAGCGAAGTAACTCCAAAGGAATTCTGGGCTAAGATAAAAAAGCTCTAAGGAATTTTCCAGAAAGAAAATATGGAGCTTGAAGATTCCAACGGTGACTAAAAGCGGAAGACAACGAAATAGAGGAGATTCTCAGAGTGCACTGGGAACAGATCTTCAGAATCAGTGAAGAAGAAAATGAAGACTTCAACATTGATTTTGAAAATCAAATAATAGACGAGCTAAATGAGAACATAGATAGGATACATCCGAACCACCAAGTGATAAAGTGAGAAGAAGATGAAGTGAATAAAGTAACGCTAGGAGAACTAGAAAGCGTACTTTACTCTTTTAAACAAAATGCACCAGGTCGATAGGGGCTTACGCAGCTCAACTTCGTCAAAGCCACGAGATACGTCCGGGAAGGAATGCTAAGCATCTTCAATGCTTGCTTAAATGTAGGCTACTTTCCCGATTCTTACAAAACGGCTAAGATGATCTTATAGCCAAACCTGGAAAATTCCCGACAAGAAAGGTGATCTATCACCCAATATCCTTTATGGAAATTGGGGAAAAACTCTTCGAGAAAATCCTAAACAGAAGACTCGTCATCACTTGGAAGAAAACTTGCTATATAACAACCATCAGTATGGCTTTATGAAAAGCAGAAGCACCGAGATGCCAATAAGTGTCATCATGGAGGAAATTGCTCAAGCGTAAAGAATCGGAGTTATATTGACATCGTATGCAGGGACGTATCCAAGGCATTTGATAAAGTCTGGATAAGGGGTATGCAATATAAAATTATACAACTGGATCTAAACCCCAGGCTCGAGAAGATCCTCTGTGACTACGTCATGGAGAGATCAGTCTTGGGAACACGGATGGCCCCCCCTTTCCATTACGGGCAGGATTGCCCCAAGGAGCGTGCCTCTCTTCGAACCTGTACTCGTTATCTATAGCAGACTCGCCCGAGCCTAGCAACCCCTAGAATCTAAACATTCAAGTCGCCGACGATATAAGTCAAATCATCGTTGCCGGATATCACTTTTCCCATAGGCAAGCTCGCATGACTGCCAAAGAAATTAGAAACATTTATGAATACGAGAATAGATAGAAGATAATAACCAACCGGGAAAAGTTCAAGATCGTCCCGCTGGGAAGGAGAATTTTAGCAGATGTGAGAGTGGGGGATACACGTTATCCCTACACGAATGAGTGTAATGTACTCGGGATGAAAATCACTTCTACCGGGTACAGGAAGCACGCCACAGATCGGATACTGAAATCGAATTCGGCAGTCAGAACTCTCTACACTTTTACAAACCTGAGTATGGAAAATATACATGGCATTAATAAGATCTACTCTGATTTACCCTTCAGCAACTCTCTTAGGCGCCTCAAAAACGGAACCAAAAGAGTTGCAAAGAATTCAGAATAAGTGTGTATACATCACCACAAATAAACGCAGAAAGGAAAGGAAGAAAGTAGAAGACCTGCATAGAGCGGCACCGCTCAACATTCTATTTAAGGAAAGAGCAGAGGCCGTGAGAGAAATAAGGTCTGCTGAACAAAATGTCGCGTGCCCTCACTTATTCTGATTTATGACCTTACGACCTTCAAAACTTTAAAATAATTCCCGGAGTAACCATAGGAGGACCTTGGTATAGCCACATACCTTAGCATAACATAGTAAAGAACAGCCCAGCATAGCATGGCGTAGTATTGTTTAGCATAGCATAGCTTAATATAGCATAAAAAAAGCCTAGCCTAAACTTGCCTAGTATAGCATAGTATATCATAGCCAAGCATGGCATAATATAACCTACCCTGTTTTAGCCTAGTATATTCAAGCCTAGCCAAACATAGGATAGGCTAGGCTAAAGTAGAGTAGCCTAGCCGTGCCGGGCCTAACCTAGACTAGCTTAGTATAATCTAGCTAGCCCAGTATAACCTAGCATAGTATAGCCTACGTTATCCTACCTTAGCTTAGTATAGCCTAGCCTATCATATCCTAGTATAGCCTAGCTTAGTAAATCTTAGTCTAACCTAGCATATTATAATAAAGCCTAGCGCAGCCTAGCTTTGTATAGCCTTGCTTAGCGCAGCATTGCTAGTGTTGCATATACTAAGCTAACCAGGTATGGCTTATCATTACATGCCAGAGACTAGCCTAGCCTAGTATAGTCAAGCTAGAATAGGCTACTATAGCCTAACCAATATAGCCTTGCATACGATCCTCTAGTCTAACATAGTATACTATAGGCTGGCTTGGTATAGCCTATCCTAGCATAACTACACCAAACATAATATAGCCAAGCGTATCATATTATAGCCTAGCCTAGTATATCCCAGACTAGTATAGCATACCATACCCTAGACTAGAATAACCTTGCATAGCTTAGGCTATTATAGCCTTGGTTAGCTAGCCTATCGTACCCTAACATAGTATTACCTAGCATAGCCTAGCATAGAAGAGCATAGCCCTGCCTAGCCTATTATACTTTAGCCTACCCTATCATAGCATAGCATAGCCCTATCTAGCCTAGTATAGTTTAGCATAATTTAGCCTAGCCTAGATAGTATAGCCTAGCCTAGCATTAACTATACTAGAAAGTATAGCCTATACAATCTGTAGGGAAATCGTTATCCCACCCTAAAAACAGAGGCCCTGTTCAGTCACCGCAGCATCCTGGTGTTAGGCAGTGTAACCCCATCCCCCCTCTCTTCCTTCGACCCACTGGCCGCCAGACATATCCTCAAACCACAAGAAGTACGAATCAACAGATTTCAGTGCCAGCGAGCATAACAATATAAAAGGGAGGAACCAGGTGCAATAATAATGGTCAAACAGGAACTATTTTCCGCTAACATTTGGGATGGAGTTTCGCGTAATAGACAAAATTATAGGAGCTGCAACTAAAAAACATAAAATACCTTTAGGGCTAAGTGGAACACGCTTGTAGAAGAGTCGTTAGAGGAGCGAAATAATACATGAGCCCTCACCCCATCCCCTTCCCCTACCCCCAGGGGGTCGGTGAAGTATATAGGCGGATAACTGGAGAAAAAGAGTGGAAGATCGAGTTAGAGATCGACACGATGAAGTCCGGCGGCAGTGCCCGGCAATCAAAGAAAGGAACAGAGAAGAAGCTCATGCTGAGCCAGTGCCTGGTGGTCACACCGAAAATAAGCTTTTGTATTGACGATCACTGTAATACATCTCTCGTCAGAGAAATCCCCTATCTCAGTTTGCAACAAAAACCAGAGATAGTCCTCACCATTGAGGAATACCCAAAGTGAACTCCTCCAACCCCCCGCCATTCGTCAAAGGATTCACTGTGCGAAGCATTCCAAGATTAACCCGAAGATTGGAAAAAGCATACCTTCAAGGTCCCGTTATCTAAATCATCTGGCTAAGACAACGTGCTTAACGCCATCCGTCCCCCTCACCGAATTCACCTGTTGCTTCAAGCCCGTCTCTTCGCCAGTCCAACGGCTGGGCGTCTGAGAACACGCCCACGCGTCTAACCGCAAACCATTTTCCCATCTACATAAAATCCAAGGCCAAGGTCATTCTTCAGCCAGATTTACGTGTGTTTTTTTATAAGGTAAAGAAATTCACTTATTTTTGAGTGTCAATTAGCGTCCATCATTAAAGTGAGCTTGGGGTCAACCATTACTTTATATTCATTTGGTTTAAATTAGTAATTCTAGCATAAACTGGTTTATTCATAGCTGTATAGTTTGTTTTTTTAAATTTCACTTTTTTATGTTGTAATTAAAGATTAAATAACGTAAAATAATATAGCACTCTTAGAGAAAATGTAATCAAGGAGTTATTCAAGTACGTGAACAAACCTACGTACAACCACTCGGCCCTTACAATACCACGACACAATCCTATTATACCCTAGACAGGCATAGCCTAGTATTGTCTAGCCTAACATACTATATGATATCCTAGCATAGCATTTTATAGCCTAAATTAGCATAGTATATCTTACCGTTGTACATTATATCTTAGCATAGTATAGCCTAGCAGAGTATAGCATATTATAACCTAGTCTAGTCTAGCAGAGTATCGGCCGAATAGTTATGATATTATTGCCAAAACAAAAAAGATTCCCGGGCTAACCTTGGGAAAACTTTGGCAATTATATCATTCGGAAGAGAATGTAAAACAACATAAGGGTTTCCAATTCTGTTAGAATCGGCCGAATAGTTATGATGTTACATATTATCAAAACAAAATAATTCCTGGGCTAACCTTGGAAAGACTTTGGCAATTATATTATTCGAAAGAGAATGTAAAACAACATAATTGTTTCAAATCCTGTTAGAATCGGCCGAATAGTTATGATGTTATTGCCAAGACAAAATAATTCCTGGGCTAACCTTGAGAAGACTTTGGTAATTATAACATTCGAAGGGAAATTTAAAACAACATAAGGTTTTCAAATTTCATTAGAATCGGCCCAATAATTATGATGTTATTACAAAAACAAAGAAAAAACAAATCCAGGACCGACCGACCGACATAGTGAGATGCAGAGTCGCTCGCAATTAGACTCACACGCGACTAAAAATAACATCTAATACTAACAACGAGATCAGAGCACTCCTAGATGAAAATCAACGAAATCCATGCCATGCAAGATTCCCAAGCAGCGCCAGCAAGCTTGGAAACAAAGTTGTCCCGTTTTATGCATAATACGAATCCAATCTCGACCAAAATAACAACCAGCAAAGAAAAAACCCTAACCAAATTAGACTAAAATCCCAAACTAGATAAACTCAACCCAAAAAGACTACAAAAATAAACAAGAGGAAACAAGAAGAAGTACTAAGCAACAAGAAGAAGAACTAACCAACAAGAAGATAGCATGTAAATACGAAGAACAACAAACAAACATAAGAAACGATAAAAAAAACACATAAAACACAATCACATCAACACAATGCAGTACGAAGAAAACATAACGAAAAAGAAACTAAAAAAACAGAAACGTAAGAAATACATTTTTGAACAACAGTGAATAAACACTTAACCAAGAATACGTCAAGAATATTTAAAGAGAATACAAATAAACGAATTCAAAGGCTTCAATGCCAACTCAAACATGTATATGTGTACATGTAAATATATGTAATCATATTAAGACAACAAATAAAACAACAATGAAAAATTCCTGAAAGAGATTAATTAGAATGATCTACAGGCAACTTTGCATTATGTGCAACTCTTCTACTTCCTTACTCTTCACCACTATCATTCTTGTACACCATTATCTCTCACACTCACATTCTCACCACTTCCCCCATAATACTATACAATCGGATTGGGCTGATGTAAATGAATTGGTGAACAGGTGGTCATTCAAAACGTGGATCAGATTCACCTGATTAAAATGAATTGGTAAATAGGTAGTCATTCGCAATGTGGGATCGGATTCAGCTGATAAAAATTAATTGATAAACAGGTGATCGATCATTCGCAATGTGGGGTCCGATTCAGCTGATGAAAATGAATTAGTGAACAGGTGATCGATCATTCGCAACGTTGGATCGGATTCAGCTGATGAAAATGAATTGGTGAACAACTGGCCATTCGCAACGTGTGATTCGATTCAGCTGATGAAAATGAATTGATGAACAGGTGATCATTCGCAATGTGGGGTCTGATTCAGCTGATGAAAATGAATTGGTGAACAGGTGATCGATCATTCGCAACGTGTGATCCGATTCAGCTGATGAAAATGAATAGGTGAACAGGTGATCATTCACAATGTGGGGTCTGATTCAGCTGATGAAAATGAATTGGTGAACAGGTGATCGATCATTCGCAACGTTGGATCGGATTCAGCAGCGTCAAACAAGTAGAAACTTCCGAACGATTCAATAAATCCCAAACTTTATCAGCAATTGCTCCTTAAAACCAAATCGGTTAGATTAATCAATTAAATGCCGACGGGGGGAGGGGGGGCGCTAAACTACGCCTCACTAGAACACAATTTTTATAGTAAAATAATTTTTAAGCTAACTAGGACCCCTCCCTAAATGGTTACACAAGCTTGTTGTCAAGAAATTTGTGTCCCCTAACTTAACCGCTATAAAAAAACGCTCCTAATCTAACATAAATCGCTTTGTTCTAACCAAAATATTTAGAAAGGGAAAAAATAATTATAAATAAATGAAAATTAGAGAATAGGGGATAGTGAATATTGAAAAAAATTGCAAAGCTGAACAATGTATAGGGTGCGCAAGGTATTGGAGAAGGCAAGTTTAGAGAGCCATACATAACCCTAACGTTTTCTCTCTCTTTATGAGAATCATGTATTTGAAAACATCTTAAGCTAACCTTAAATGAATCAAATTTATCCTCTATCTATTTCAGCCAAATGTTCTATCTTTTCCAAGCAAAACATCGTAGCTTAAAATATGAGACAAGCAAATGGAAAGCCAATACATCCTAATTGACTTAATCAATAAATACGGTGACTTGGAGATTGACACTATGAACAAATCCATCATGTTTAAGATCAGAAAAGGGCTACTGACTTGTAGAGTAGCCATATCATTCTTTGCAAAGATAAAGAATCACCATCAGTGGTCAGACGTCTCCAGAACGACCGAATTCGTTTAGCTGATCCAGTCCATTATCTAATACGACATCAGCAGGTTGATGAGGGCCCTGGATTGCCATGGAGGAGCCCTACATGAACTTTTATGACTCTTGTTGCGCCCGCACCGCTCACACGTCCAGGACTGGCTGGCCTATAAAATACACGATCATGTGATCCCTAAGAACGTGTCATCCAAGCACTCTAGATTTGAACTCCCTGAGAAGCGGCGCTCGAGCATTATTTAGAGAGACAAACCGACAATCACACAGTACTAAGGACTTATGAGAGACTGCCATCGTGGATGCTATGGCCAAAATGAATGAGAACAACATGATTTAAGCATGCAACCACTTTTGAGGTCGGCTTTTGACCGCAATAGAAGCTTTAAGTGAATAACACTTATGTGCACACAACTGCGCATAACAAATGACAAGTGCACACGCAACACTCACACACAACAGACATACAGTTTCCGACACGGAAGCACTGCCAGTTTGGAAGTCCATTACCGAGCAGATGAGCGTTCAAGCCCCCTGTCCGTTTACCAACCGACAGAGGGAGGCACCTCACCACCGTTACACCGGAAGGGCAGGAACACGGAGAAATAAGAAAGCAAACTTTCTATTTTTTATGTTTCCGCCGGAAGTCTCCAATCACTACGGAAACATCTTTATATGCTGAGGAATGCCAACAAATCCCTTAAATTGGAAAAAGCTCAAAATTGGCCTGCAAAGGTTGCAATGGAGCATATTTCTCTGTATTTCCTAACCAGAATGAGTGGTCGTTACACCTTCCATCGCTCTGTCTCCGGCGATGCCACATAAACGCAATAATCGACATGTACCTTCTTCCTCAAGAAACCATCTTCTCTCTGACTTAGCAGCATAGCCGTACTCCTGCACCATTCGATAACTCTCACACTATTTAAGAACCTCCCTTTTCCCCCGGCAAGGTCATTAGGAGTAAATTATCCTTCTAGACGAACTCAAGTTCACGCGACGAAATTACCATGCTAATGTACATTAAACAAGTGTGCAGTGGTAAAAAATAATTCTAGTCAATGGTTAAATTAAATCCAATTCTAGCCAGCAAATTCATATTTAAGAGTGAATTTATTCTAACCAGTAAAATAGGTTTCCAATTAATTTCAGTGCTCTCAACAATACTTTGTAAATAGATAAATAGTACGTGTAATAGATGATTATTTAATTTTTCCCATAGAAATCAGGATTAATCTAAATTACCAAATTAATTAACTCACTTTTGTATAGCTCTCGAATCATTAATTCCTATTATTTCCTACAGAGTTTAATGAAACCAAAAAGTTAATGGCTTTTACGCCATCAGTGTTTACTGCGTCAAAGTGTGTCTGTTTTGGGGAACCCACAAATTAGGGCAAGTAGGGCTCACAAATTACTACCAGAATTGGCCCTTTAAAATCGTGCTACAAGCTGAAGGCAGGTTTAATTAAAAACCTTTTACTATAATCTACAAACCTACATATTAATTTTTTATGGAAATAAGTTTTTATTTTCAAAATATATATTTTTTTAAATTTATGATTTTGTCTCAATTGCTAGGTGCGCCAAAGTATGTTTATCCTATTTATTAAAACAAATTAAATACCATAATTAAGAAACATTAGAACGAAATCTGAAATTGACGTACTGTCATTTTCAATCATAAAGGCTGCAGATGATTTTTAATGACGTAATATCCAAATCTAATGAATCTAATGTTCAAATCTATAGAATGTAATGTCCCTGGGAGACATAAAATGTGCTACATAATACAGATGAGGTTGGAGACTGTTCTATTCCTTAAAATGATTAAACATTTGATCCCATTTTTGCTCGCAGTTAAGTTTTCAGTTTTTCAAAATTCACAATTTGAAGACCAAAATACCATAGAAACTACCGCTTCATCAAAAAAACTCGTCTAAATTAATTACTTCTGATTATTTCATTAATTTTACTAGCAGATGTTTCGACTTCAAGCCAGACTTTGTCTCTACTATTAATCCAAACAAAGGATTCATCTCCGCCAAAGCTATTCTTTCACGCTTCAATATATGCAAGGAAACAATATTAAAAATTCATTATTTTTTGCAGGACTTTAGCAGCACTGATATTTACATTCTCCTAGTGTCATTAACAGTTTTTTGGCTCCTTGGTATTAATTTATTATCTCGCCATTCTTTTAAATTTGTTTTCAATCTTTTTAAATCTGCAAGAATGTCACGGGCACTTTGGTTTTCTCCGTAGACAAGATTGTTTGATTAAAGATTTAGCTGCCCATGAATGAACCACAAATACTTTTCCCCACAGTCATCCTGAAATAGTTTTTTTATCATCACAGAACATTGTTCTTGAGAGAAAAAGTAAAGCTTCAATCCTCAATAAATTTTTAAGATTCTTTCAATAATTGGGAGTAGTGAAAAGAATCTGGTATTCACATGTTGTAGAACCCTCCTTATACTCAAGATTCACAAACTCACAGAACTCTTTTAGCTGAGTAACACGCACATCATAAATGTGGAGATATTTATAAATTTACACCAGAAAAGATTCTACTTCAATAGGTGCTGCGTCAACAGCAGTTTGAAAGATAATTATGAACAATATGAGCTCCACATCCAACACCTACAATATTTCTACCCGTTTCTTTCTTTAGCCGGCTCTAAACGTTATTTACGCCTTACCATTTTACACCTCTAAAATTTGTGTTACAGTTATCGCCACAAAATACAATAACTTTTTTTTAATAACTATAAAAAAGTGTCAATATTCCATATGTTTCACCAGGAACCGATTAAAGTCTTGAGTTTAATTTTAACACCTCCCTCTGGTAAAAATAGCGAAAAACGAAAACCACCATTTTAATATATTTTTTATTAGAAGCATCGATTCTTATGGTCACAAAATTTGACTTATTAACATTTTCATGAAGTTCCTGAATTACCATTGGTGTAATTACATTTAAAATGACAGCTTCAGTCTTAGTTCGAGCAAGACTAACTTTGGTTCAAAGAGTTTAGAGATCAGTTTAGATGAACAGACATTTTGAAATTTAAATCATGGCAGCTATTAACAGTTTTTTGTCAAGGGGATCGGCACTTAAAAAGAAATATATATTTTAATGTAGAAGAACAAGCGGATGATGCCAAACTAGCTTTGTGTTTTGAAGATTTCTCATGATCTTTAGTGTCAGAACGACTGCCATGAGCAACTGAAAATTCAGACAAACACTGTGCACACTTAACTCTATCATCACGGTCACCAAATCTTTTCAGAAAGGGATATTGTTTCTGAAGGTCATCAGCATTTCACCTGGCTAACAACAAATAAATGATCACTTTTAAAGGTAAATACTAATTAATTTACCGTATTTCACTCTCTAATTTTCCTCACTTTTACACTAGACTTCCCTAAAATAATATACGACGCCTCCATTGACAAATCAGAGTTATCATATTACATTTAACCTTATGACTATCGAAAAAAATATACTGAGGAATGAATTTTAAAAGTTTAAACTTCATATTCATACTCTGTAATTATTGAAGCATAAAATAGTATAGTTAGTTTTTCTATAACTTTATAAGTTGTATTTATATAGTTAATATTATTCCAGACAAAGTGATAAACTGACTGGAACAACTAACCGTTGCTTGAAACCGTGACTGTCCCGGTCAAATCGGGACGTATGGCAAGCCTAAATCTATTGAATGAAATGTTCAAATCTAATGAATGTAATTTCCAAACTAAATGAATTTAATGTTCAAATTTAATGAATATCATGTTCAAATCTAATTAATTTAATGTTCAAGTCTAATTAACCTAATGTTTACTTCTATAAATGCATCAGAGAACGACGCCAAGCTTCATTGAATTAGAATAGACGATTGGTAGGCGATTGACGATTAATCGTTTATCGGATTGGATTAGTCCTATTTGAAAAAAATAGCACCATCTTTGAACTGACAACAGGGAAGGGTTAGTAAAAGTTGATTTGCTGGATTTTATGATGGACGGACGAATTACTTCTGAGCTTCAGACCAGGCAAAAATCATAATGATTATAGCCCCACGAAGAACCTCAAAAATATTTTCTTGCTTTTTGGACTGGCAGAATTTTTATGTCGGCTTAAACCGTGCACCCTGTCTCTGAAAATGAGGACACGACATAAAGAGGATTTTAAATATGGAGAGAGAAAGATGGAGGCGTCTCCCCCAGAGGGTTCTGTAATGAAGTAGCAAGCCTACCGGAGAGAGAGAATCACGGAAACGCTCAACGTCAAATTTAATGTGGCGTTAAACGGGCTCTTCGAATCCTCTGATGGATTCGTACTCGTAGCTATGTACCACATCGAGCGGGACCGCGAGAAGCCCCAATAGAGAATTTGACAAATTACAGAAGAAATTTCTCAACTCAAAGTTTGAGGTACAGGAGAAAAAAGAAAAAAAAATAATACCACTCTACTACAAGAGCCAAATGACGGAGGCCTACAAAACAAACGAACGAATACTAGAAAACATAATAACAAGTAACACTATCCAAGAAAAAGACAATAAGTTATCTCTACGAATATATTATAAAAAAAGCCATTAACCTGCTAATGAAAAACAACCTCCGTTAAAAAGAATCCATCCTAAAGGCTATAAATGTAGTATACAAATTTGAATGCCTCCGTGAGGACTGCAAGCCTCGTCCAAACAACCAATGCACTTGCAAGAAGGAGGAATCAAAACACACTACAATGAACAACACAATGAACAAATTACAAGAAAGATTCTTGTTGAAAACACTACCATCCTCAGAAAAAAACTCGGATCTCCGCCGCCTGAAGACTCTGGAGGCTCTTCTCATCAAAGAGATGGGCCCGAACCTGAACACACAGCGAACCAGCTCGGAGCGAGCATTGCACTTTTTCTGCTAAAAGAAAAGCGAACCGTACTCTGACTCCGACCTATAAAAGGCATCAAAGAACGAAGACTAAATTCATTCTTTGCTCCTCACCAAACAATTATATCGCCGTTAGAGGAGTCAACGAGAATAAAACTTTCCATCAATGCCGCCTCAAAAATAACCAAGACTTCCTTCCGTCTGAAGATGCCTGAAGAAAGGCGAAAGCTCACGGCCAAAATTTACCGAGTAGCGGGTAAGAGGGTGTGGTATAAAAATTCGCGTGAGGTTCCTAGCTTAGGGAGATACTGGGTTTGATGGGGTAACGCTTTGGGAGAAATATAGTTACTGTGCCTGGTAGCTTAGCGGTAAAGCATCTTACCGGCAATCAGGAATTCAAAACTTTTTTCCCCTGGCGTTATTTCTGTCTTCTCGGTAAAGGATCGCCTTCTCTGTGCCGCCCTCTGCTCCCTTTGATTCTGGATTCTTCAAATGTCCCTTTCTCTTGCCTTTAAAAAAACTCCGGTTTCTTGTCTCATTTGCTCATTCGCGTCTAATTCTTATTCCTCTTATATATATATATATATATATATATAAAGGGTGTCCCAGAAGTCACGCACCATCCTGGTTTTCAAAAAAACACCGTTTGTCGTAGAATGGCCGGACCCCCCCCCCTCTCTCTCTCTCTCTCTCTCTCTCTCTCTCTCTCTCTCTCTCTCTCTATATATATATATATATATATATATATATATATATATATATATATATATGCCTTTGGAGGGTTTGGTTGAAGTCTGTTTGAGAGTCGACCTAGCCGGTTCGTGGACTGGGAATAGTTAAGAATTGAGTGGGAATGGTTTAATTTTCAATTGTGGGGTCCTCTAAAACAAATAATTCAGAGTGAAAGTTGGCCAAAAATTAACAGGTAGCTGATACTCCTTCAGGGTTTCAAGAAAAGACGATAGCAAAAATATACCATTACTACCAAATAAATAGAATTAAAATATATACACATACAGAGTTTAAAGGAAATGATTATACATGTGAAATTAAGTTTCGGCACTGGACAGATCACAGGAGGGATAAATATGGGATTAGTGGTCGGGTTCAGGTCGGTGATTAAAAAGGGGATTTTAATCCGGGGCTGACACACAAAGGATGGGATGGTTTGGGTAAACCAGATTATAGAATAATCTGTAGTCCTCAACGATTGCAACTGCTTACGTGTTCGTTGAAGGGAAGGGCCAATCGGAATACGATGACTGCGATAGGAAAGCTGGGTTACCTCACGGGGGAGGGAGGATGCGGGAGCACACGTAGTTTGGCCTTCGGAGATGGAGTTCCTCGTCAGATACTCGCCGATTGACAGTTCACGGATGTCGATTTAGCCTTCGTCCTTGAATCGAAAACGCGGTGGTCTCCGATCGCGACGGGTGAGCGTGTCCTTTGCTCGTCCGCGGTGTTAGGCAGAACAGTGCTGAGCCAGTGCTACCCTACTACAGTGATACCTGCTGAACCAAGTCGAGGGCTTATATAGACGCTCCGCTGGTGGTGGAGATTGCCTGGGTGAGAGTCTCTAAGACTCGCGCGATTTGGGGGGAAGGCAGCGACTCCTTCTGGGAACCGAGATAAAGTTTGCTTAGAATGTTCGAAGAGCTTCCATCTATGCTGGAGGGCAGGAGGCTAGCTGTAAGGGCATGCGAGACGAGGAAAATGTGCCCCTAAGTAAATACAGCTGTGGTGCAATAAAATGGCGTGGACCGCATCCTCGCCGTAGATCAGCATCGCTTCCTACACTCCATGCGGCGATCTCGAGACCACATGGGTACCGAAGGGCACGAGGTCGCCCTTCGATCTTATTCTTCTACGCCATTATTGATAATAATCATAACAAATGGTCAAATTAAGCACCCTCTGCAATAAAACACGGATCATTTCTCTTCATTAAACTGTCTTTCACACTCTTGAGGGTTTCAGGGGTGATCCTTTGGAACTCAGTTGTTATTAAATCCTTCAAATCATTAAGAGTGAGTGGACAATTCTAGTAAACAGCAGATTTGAGATGTCCCCAAAGGAAATATTCAAGGGGAGTATGATCTGATGATCGGGGTAGCCACTACACGTAACCTCTCCGTCCAATCCCTCTGTTAGGACAGCTCTGGTTCAAGTAGTCACGCACGCAATTAGCAAAGTGTACCGGCGCTCCATCCTGCTGAATAAAGAAATTAGGTTGTCAAATTGTGTGAACATCCTCAGGGTAGTCAAACAAGAATTTCTGCAGGAGCTCTAAATAGGTTTCACCATTGACATTATCATTGAACTATTATCTTCAGGTTGTTCTGATGGTGTCCCACCTCATTCCAACGTGGATTGTTATCTGACAAATAGCACATATTGTGCCGGTTTAATTGGTCATTCACATAAAAAAATGGCTTCATCACTGAAGAATATTGAAGAATCCATTTGTGCGCGCATCCATTCACAGAATTACAATCGTTTATCTGTGTCATCACCATGAAGAGCTTGCACAAGATGCACTTTGTGCGGATGAAATTTGTTAGGCATGAGAATACGATTTGCTAATGTTTAGCTCCTGTCTTACTCTTCTGACTGATTTTAAAGGACTTTTAACAACATTCGCCAAAACCATAGTGGATGTTTCTTCATCATTTTCACTCTTTGGTCGCCCACATATTTCACGGTCAGAAACTTAGCCAGTTTTTTAAAAGCATTTGATTAAACGACAGACAGTGATATGGCTTAATTTTTCTCGTGCAGGGTGATTGCGGTTGAATTCTTCAGCTACTGAGCCGTGTGTTGCCCCATGTCTGCTAAATATGAAAAAAAGTTGAACTCTTTCTTCTACTCTTAGTCTCTCAGCCATAATTTAATCTGAAAGATGGAAAATCAATTGCCTCAATTATTATCAATAAAGGTGTTTGTCGCAGAGTCAAGGTCGTTGAGTAACCTTGTACTGACTCTCCTCAGATGGAACAGGAGGAAAAGGGAGTCAAAATAAGCCCACCGGAAAACAATAACAAACTGAGTGCGATAGTTAGCCTAAGTTAAACAATTCCAGGGGTTCTGGATTGAAAGAAACTGGCTTCAGAAAAATACTTTACTATATACAAAAATAAGGAATATAAGTAATTCTACAATGGATTCACAACACGAAATTAAAAGGGACGGGGGAGATACGGAAGTACAAAATCAAGGTCACGCAGACTCGAGGTATAACGGGACTCGATAAGGCTCATTCACTGGACGTACGAACGAACTCTTGAGAGAAAACGGGTAGGCTGACACGACGGGGTTTGTAATGTCTGATTACAGAAACTTTGTTTAACCTCGCTGAAGATGAACGAAGGAGTACGCCAGGCGGGAACGAAGTTGATCCGAGGTTAATAGAGGTTTTTCTGTTGACTAGCGTCTATTTGGCAAAAACCCTTGTCTTTGTCTGCGAGTGAGACAGAGTGGAGGGCCTCTCGTCACTTCACGGGGCTGGTGGTCACGGGATGGCGGGTGCTACGCACGGGGTCTGCACGGTACTGATATCCGCAACTGTACTGAATTCTGGTGGCCCTTCTCTGAGTATTTATGTGGCCTCAGCGGAAGTGCATCGCCCAAGGCGCCTGAAGGGAGCGGGCCTTATCAGATGGCGCGCTTCCTGCGTGGATTCTCAAGGTCGCGCGAAGTTTCTATTCTCTTTCGAACTCACCCTCCACCGAACGCTCTCGTTATCTGCGCTATAAGTGCACCAGTTCCCAGGTGCTGTATGTACACGTGGAGTTTCCCGTCTCTTTCTGACAGTGTCTTTTTTTATATATATTCTGGAAATTTCGAGAAGTCTCGAAATATTTGGTGTGGTTAGTAGATAGCTAAAGTTGATAACAGAAACTGCACCAGGTCGTGAGTGGCCGGGCATCGTTCAACGCCAGGAACGTGACTTTCAGAGAACCGCTCTAATACATCTAAAAGGATGTATTCAAAGAGATTCTTATATAATCGCCTATAAACTAGGCGATTATAATGAAATCAATTATTTGAAATCACCTTTTGAAATCTATTAAAGCAGTTTCCTTAAAGTCAGCTACTGGGTAAGGAAACATGCTTGGCCCCCTGAACCTGATGCAGTGTCTGTCAGAGAAAGAGAGAGAAACAAGTAGGATGGGAATGCTAGGCATAAATTATAGCAGATTAGCTAATTTAGTTACAGCAGTCGGGCAAAATTCGAATTAAAAATATGTTAATGAGATCGGCTTCCTTTGAAGACACAATTTCCGTTCGAATAAGACGTTCCACATAGCGAGTCTAATTGTAAAAATGGGAGGTTCCGCGAGATGTAGTGAAATGTCTAAAATTCACTTCCGGCGGCTCTTTATAAATAGTAAAGCATCAACCTGGAAAAAATTAGCATTTTGCCAAGAGGGCAATAAGCATAAGGTAAGGCCTGCAGTTATTGCTGGCCGAGTGTAAGTGGGAATTAAGTTGTGATAAATGTTAAATATTGACTAAAACATTCCAGACTTAAATAAGAACCGGCCATAACTATTGAAATATAACCCAGTGCCCTGATTGCTTGCATTGTCCTTACGAGTGTCTATTTTGTCTGCTTATAGCTTCTTTTTCTAGGCCTCCAATACCCCGAGAGTCTGAAGACAAGAAAACAAATTTTTCTCGATGTAAGCTTCCTAGAGAGGGAAGAAACTTCTTTACTGTCGTATCCGAGCACAGCTACAGCCCTCCCCCCCTCCCCGGCAAAATACTTCTTCGATCCCTACTTTCGAGGCTGGTAGTGGTCACTGGAAGACAGGTTGTATCTTCCGTCATAACTTCGAACAGGCCGAGTACTGAACGGCCTTAAGTGCAAACCCAACCCGTGCTGTTGGAAAGTAATCAAGCTCGACGCCTATACCCCTGCTCCTCTCGAGCAGCAAAATCGTCGGTGGCAGATCCCCCCGGAATTGGAGACCCCTTTGTCAGTCGCGTGCGTCCGCTTGTGTATACTCACGGCTCGCTCCTTTTGCCAACATTATAAACCTATTCGCCCAGTTATTCCTTTGCATTTATCCTTCACGTCTATTATTTTATTTTGTTTGTACAGTAGTAAAGATTATTTTGTTTCGCCCAGTTTGATATCCAGAACCTCCTAGATAGTTGATTTGCTTCTTCCAAGAGTAGCTGTTGTCATAAGGAAACTATTCACTCTTAAAAGAATTATTGTAACCCATAGTTAAATTGTATCATTCGAGGCAAGTTCCAGTTGCAAAGTTGCCCCACGTGCTATCCGCTATCCTTTCCGGGACACGGAAAGCAAACGGAAGTCAGGAGATCTAACCTGACCAACGACAGTGTCTGTTATCAACTTTTGCTATCTACGAACCGCACTATATATATATATATATATATATATATATATATATATATATATATATATATATATATATATATATATATGGAAAACTCACAAAGTATGGCGTGAATGAGCAATAAATGCAACAAAGCCCACAGGTAAAATTAATACGAGGATTCCAAGTACTTTCGAACTTTATTTCGAGTTCTTTATCAAGGAATAACAAAAGTATTGAAAATAGTAATATATATAAGGATGATACAGAGGAGAGGAAACGCCCCCCAAAATGCAAAAATCCAATCAACAAAAAGAATTAATATGAAATGGAAACATTAGGAGGAGCGAAGAGTGACAGAAAAAAAGAACAAAAGGAAGATAAATACAAACTAAGATCATTAAATCAGGTAAATTCAAAAGACTAAAGGTTGACAAGAGGATAAAAATACCGCCTAAACAATTAGGGAGGGAGAAAATCTGAGCGAGAGATTAACATCAGAGGTCAGGATTGAAAAACCAAGGTAGAATAAATACAAATGTTCTAAAGAATTGACTCAAACGAAAATAAATACACAGACATAAACATAAGTTTTTGAAGGCATTTATTAAGGAAATGAAAAGGATAGCAAATTTTATTGCTGAAGTCAAAAATTTTACAAACGTCAGAGTCAAAGAATTCAGGACTAACCACACAAAGTGCACGTAGAAACATTGAAATAAAAACTGATCTTTTGACTTTAATATGGTGAGAAGAGCAAAAGTGAATATAAGAAGAAGAATTAGTTGGTTTCCGATAGACAGAGAATTTGAAACCAGAAAGCGTGCGGTGTATTAATAAATCAAGGAAAAGAATACTTCCATTCTGTTCTATTTCAAGGGTAAATTTGATGGAAGGTACAAATGGCCCCGGAGCAAATTGAGGGAGAAGAGTATATTCACATGGACTGCTGCTTCAAATGCTACGCCATTGAGAAGCACCTGACGCAAGAGTGCAAAGAAACCGAAGCCACATGCTCCAACTGCGCCCAATCCGGTCACGGATGGAAGAAATGCGTGGCTGAAAAGTTTGAATGCATCAGCTGCGGAGAGAACCACAGGGCTATAGCCATGAAGTGTCCCATCAGCAAAGAAGCGATTTGGGGAAAGAGGGAACAGGTGAAGCTGGAAAAGGAGGCAAATATGAATTCATTCGTGGAAGCAACGGCTACACGGAACAACTATGGAATCACGGCGTCAAAGCTGGTGATACCAAGCGAGGGCAAGGAGACAATGGCCATGGTCATTTTTGCCCACTTGGAAAACCTGGGAAATCACAAATCACGGTACTTTTGCAGAAGAACTAAACCGCCTCCTGTCAAAAGAACGGGACTAACAATAATAAGCCGTGGTTCCCGCCTAACCCCGCCCCACAAGACGCCCTAAGGATTCAGTTAACCGACCTTCCCCACGAAGAAGAACTAGCGAACCAGAAAAAGAAGAGTCTGCCAAAAAGGTGACTACCACTAACAAATGCCCCAAGAAAAACTAAAAGAAGAAGAAATAAGGAGGAAAGAAGAAAAAGAAAAACTTACAAGAAGAAGAGGTAGAACTAGACACCCTTACGTCGAAGGAAGAAGAAGAGTAAGCTGTGAAGTTCATGCTGTTCCAAGGAGTCCCCCTTATTGAGAAAAGGGAAATCGTTGAACAAGGCTTCTTCTCTGACGGAGAGAAGATGAAGCTAATGACGAAAAATAATCCAATCATTTTTCTAAATCTATTTATTCAAATTAACAGCGTTTCGAGCTTGTGCGCTCATCTTCTGGTTCCTAGGAATATATGACAATTCATTAGCAATTTAACAATAATAACTGTGGAAATTAGGGTGAATGCCTAATTTACTCTATGCAATCTAAATAAATAATAATGCAAAGTTATAATATACAAAAGGTTTTTGTTAACTATAGTGAAGAACACACTTGAACACTAAGCGGTGAAATATTTCAACTGACGAATATTTGAACAATATTATTGAGTATGGTTTGGTAGGTTGCGGTTTTTACAGAACATGAAGAGGAACTGACGAATTATGTGAATTAAGAGTAGGTTTTAAAGATTTAATATATATTGATTCTGCGATTCTGAGTGTGGTCGGTCATTTATTGCTGGCTATGATTTTAAAGTTATTTATTGTTATTGACGTTTTACAATTTACATGGCCACGATGCGTTGAACATGCGCAATGTATTTTGGAAAATTGCTAGAAGAAAGGACGAGGTCGCGGAAGAAGGACAGCGGAGAAGAGCTGATTTTTTGTTTAGAATTGCCTCTTCTACAACTTTGGTCTTTATGAAGTTTTTCGTGTCTGTGAGGGAAATCCATTTGTGTCTCATTTTTTACTCATTTTCACTGCCAGCCGTAAGACTCATTCCCCTCTCCCTCTACGAGTCTACTGAGACAGATGCTGTTTGGAGGAATTTTTTTTGGGGGGCGGGGCTGGTGTTTGCGGGCTGGATTCCAATATTAATGCCGAGCAAGAGGGCGGGCCAGACGCTAGGCCTTCGCGGGTCGGAGGTTGCCCGCTCCTGCCCCAAAGGAAACCCGCGGCTTTTGCTTGAGGGCATTCGGAAGGCGAAATACAAGTGGACGTTCTCTCCAAAGGAACTTTAGATCTGTTGCGGGACGACGCCATCTTCATTCCAGATCCGTGCGTGCACACCCTCAACATGGCCGTAAAGAAGGTGATTAATAGTGGACAAAAAACTTCCGAAATCGACAAGTAGAAGTGACCAATATAAAAATAAAAGTGCCTAAAAATGATAAAAAAGTGTTTTCCAGTAAATAAAAAGTGTTAATAGCTCAAATTATAAACAGGTGTCTTGAACGTTAATCATAAAAATAGAAATTAATCGTGGCAATAATATAAGTGTCAAAGATAATAAAAAGAGCGAGTTTTATAGAAATAGAGTGAAAATAGATCCAATTATAATCAAATGTTATAACTTAATCATAAATATATCAAAATAATATTAATGGAAATTATAAGTGACAATAATAAAGTGACAACTAAAATGCGTCAAAGATAGGAAAAAGCCAGTTTATAGAAATAAAGTGAAAATAGTATAAACTAAGCAAAGTAAATTATCATTGGAAAAATTTAACTTTCATAAAATTTTCCTTTTTCCTTTTCACTTGCACCCCAACCCACGAGAGTGTATGTATGTTAGGGTCGGGGGGGGGGGGGGGTCCATAACCTTTTAACTTTCTAATGAATAAATAAAATAAAATATTTTTTTCATTGAATGCCAGGAAGTTGACCTTTGAAAAGGTTGAAAGACATCTCGGCTAATACAGATATCCCACTTTCCAGCATTTTTCCCACCTTTCACTTTTTAAAAAGAAAGTTATAAAAGGTTAAAAAGCTGCAGCGCAACCTATATATATATATATATATATATATATATATATATATATATATATATATATATATATATATATATATATACAGGGATTGGACAAAATAATTGGAACACGTGTTAAATTCAATGAATATTTATTTAATATGGAGTTGGTCCTCCTTTTGGTTTCTGAACAGCGTCAAGTTATCTTGGAATGGATTCATACATCTTTCTGACTTCATTGAGAGAAATTTTGAGCCATTCTTCTTGCAATACCTGATAAAGCTGTTTCAGACACGATTGTGGTTGGTAACGACTTCTAACATGCCGCTCTAAGATGCACCACAAATGCTCAATAATATGAAGATCTGGAAAGTGTGTGGGCCAATCCATGTGTTTTAGCTCACTCCTAAGCTCTTCATACTAATTCTTAACCACATGAGCAGTGTGTATTAGGGTATTGTCATCTTGGAAATGTTGATAAATACAACTATATATATATATTATATATATATATATATATATATATATATATATATATATATATATATATATATATATATATATATATATATATATATAGTAGCCATAATGATTTTGACACTTAGGGTTTCCATCACAAAACTTACAGTAGCTAAAACCAAATAATGGTAAGTAATGCATAAAATTACAGATATAAAGTAAGCATGGCTATAATTTGTACATGTATAATGGTTAATGTTAGGAAGAATGAAACTGCAAGTTAGGTGTAAAAGAGTCTTTTTATTCCAAAATATGTTGGTCAAAATGAGCCGGACAGTTAACACAACAACGAAAATGAGAAGGTACAATGATATAAATTAATCAACAAATAATTTTCGGTACTTGGGTTTCTCTCCTTACCTCTCTCTCCTAGATTCTTCCACAAATTCTCAATCGGATTGGGGTCCGAGCTCTGATCAGGTCACTCCATGACACTTCCTCCTGATCCAGAAAATTCTTTACCAACTTAGCCGTGTGGCAAGGTGCATTATCCTGCATAAAATGGCAGATTGGGCAGAGGCAGCTCTCATATTGGGCACAGCATGTGCTTAAAAATGTTCTTTATATACTTGAGCATTCACTCTGCCCTGGTACCTTCCGCCCGCCGAATTTATGTTCCATACCATAGTACTTCTTCCATCAGACTTCTTGAAGCTGTTCTTCACGCATTTCACGGATAGTATTTTGCCAGGTCTTCGACGAACGACCCTCCTGCCATCTGAATCAAACAAATTGTACTTCGATT
This sequence comes from Ceratothoa steindachneri, assembly GCA_963969495.1. NCBI lineage: Eukaryota > Metazoa > Arthropoda > Malacostraca > Isopoda > Cymothoidae > Ceratothoa > Ceratothoa steindachneri. The sequence continues at coordinate 67,907,898 of OZ018327.1, forward strand.
CATAGCTGAAGTGTACTTTTAACCATTGGTCTTCTGTCCATAGAACGTGCTTAGTGGTAAAGGATAATCAAGCTTTCTTGTTCCTAGGGCTCGACTGCTGGTGTGCAAGATTTTAAAGATCTTTCCACCAGGCAGAGTGATACTGTCTTCCTGGAGACACTAATGTCCAGAGTTAAATTTAATTCCCATGGAAATCCTGGTTGCTGTCTTATATCGGTCCTTTGTTGAGATACGGACGATGGCTCGGTCATCTTCCTTTGAGGTTTTCCTAGGTCTACCAATAGAAATTGATCTGATATGAGCATGTGGTATCGTTTAACCATTTTAGCTATGGTTCTAATGGAAAGATGATCCTCTTGGTGTAGATTAACAATTAGATCTCACTATTGGGAGGTGTATTGGGTCCCATAGGTATGTTTGCTTCTCGGAAATGTAAAAGATAATGACTAAAAGTGCTAAAAATTCATGGAAGTAAGTTACTACCCTAAATTAGTTGGTTGTGTCAAAGATAGAAGTAATTGAATTACGCTGTCCGGATCATTTTGACCACCATATTTTTGAAATAAAAATGTTCTTTTGTACGTAACTTGCAGTTGCCTCCATTATAACATATACAATGTACATGTATAACTTATAGCTCATGCTTATTTTATATCTATAATTTATCATGCATTGCTTGCCATTATTTGGTTTAAAGCTACTATAAGTTTTGTGATTAAAACCTAGGGACCAAATCGCTATGGCCGCTACTATATATATATGCATTGTCCCGCAGGAAAAATGAAAAAGTGTTTCCGACTACTTTTGAACTTTATTCAGTTCATTTATAATATTAAATAAAATAACTTTAGAGGGTGTATATATTTTGGGAAAACATGGAATATAACTACTATCATCCATTAATAAAATTCTGAGTTCACAATTCAGTAGACATTTTGCTCACTTCAAATTTGCCGTTTTAATAATAAAACAGCTGCCACATTTGGTGTCTGTGTTTGCACGAATAGAGATGTTCAGCTCCGTTTAACATTCTCTCATTTTTTTCTCTCTCACTCTCAATATACTCATCAACACGCGCGAAATTGGACATGATTATATGTTTGGTTATTAACTGTGTATGGGCGAGTGTGTATGTGATCCTTTTTTTCTTACTGCACACTTAATACATCGTCTGTTTGCTTGCAGTGTTCGTTAGAGCCATCAACTGCTTGAAAGCTGGGATTTTTTTTAGAACATGTACGTGTGTGTGTGTGTGTGTGTGTGTGTGTGGAAAGTGTTGCAAAAGGAAAAAAACAAACTCAGGTTTATGGAGAGAGTGATCAAATTTAAATGAAAATCAATGAAATGTATGTAAATATTATTCGTGTTGTCACGAGAGAAGAAATTCTGGCAGCCACTTTCGCACTCTTAGCAAAACATTTTATTTACAACTTCGGTGGAAGGTATTTCAACATATTACAGATCTTATGATAAAAAAAGTCCCTACATATGTCATGTTCTTTTTTTTACTAGTTTTGCCTATTAATGTCAGTTGCTGTTGCCTCATCTATTGATAATTCTGAATTATTTCTTGTCGGTCCATCTTTTGCACGGGTTCGGATGTATTTGTATCCTTATGGGGTTCTTTTAAATTATACATTTTGAGGTATTAGGTGGATTCCTGCTTCAAATTTTAATGTCTTGAGACTGGATGTACTTAGTGTCTTTGGGGTTTAAGATCTAGGCTGGTACTCTAGAGCAATGGTTCCCAAGCTGCGGGTCATGGAGGGTCCAAGATTTTGAGGAAATATTTCATGATATTTATGGAATTTTTTAGTTTTTTATATTTAGGTTTTGTCGTACGACTATTTTAGTTACTAATGCTTCATATTTTGTTTTACAGATATCGAATAAACGCACATACAACGAGAGTTTTGTCAACTTTGGTTTCTCATCTATCGTGAACAATGGCGTGCAGTTGCCACAGTGCGTCATCTGCAAGAAGACACTTGCTAACGAGAGTCTGAAACAATTCAAGCTGAAGGAGCACCTCAATAAAGTTCATCCAAAATTGACCAGCAAGGATTTGGCCTACTTCAAAATTAAAGAAAACCCGCTCAAGCGGTCGAGATTGGATCATGGAACAGGAGTTCTCTTTCAACATAGCAAAATCGTCGAGGCCTCTTACAAGATCTCCCTTTTTATTGCGAATCAAAAGAATCCACATGCATTGTCCTCATGTCCTAATCCCCCCCTTTCTTTCGGTACAATTCAAATTTGTTATATCCAAATCTCCCCACAAATAAAAAAAATACCTCTATTAAAGATTGGTCTAAATAAAGCACTGTCTCTTAAATACATTAGTTATAAACTGGGTTCAACTTTCATCTCTAGAAGGGATGCTCTAAAAGTTTCCTGGAAGCGTCTCCTGCTCACGTTAAAGATGATGTAACATGCGTTTCACCGTTAATATTCACGCCCGTACAAATCATGCAGTAATAAATGAAAATTGTATTTGGTTGAGGAATAAGTTCTTGCGGTTTTATCATAACAATATGCAATTTAATCAATAATCTATTCTCCGTTGTTATTTACGACTTCTTCCGTTCAACTATTTTTTCGATGCCTCTGCAATAAAAATCTCTGGATTTTGACTCGAAGAATTCGTCTAACCTGGTTCTTAATTCCACATCAGTATTGAAAGAAACGCCGCGAAAATTGTTGGAGAGCGATCGGAACAGATGGAAATCCGATGGAGCCAAGTCTGGAGAATATGGAGGATGCGGCAGGATTTCCCAATTAAGTGTTTGGATGGCGTCTTTTGTGACAATGCCAATTTTGTCACATTGGCATTGTCGTGTTGCAGAAGAACTCCATAACGTCGATGAGGTCGCTTTTCACGAATAGCTTCGGCGAGTCGATACATTTGTTGAACGTAGAGTTCTGCATTGGCAATCTCGTTGTTCGCAAAGAGCTCATAAAGAATGATACCTTCAAATCCCACCATATACACAGCATCGTCTTTTGTGGATGAAGTCTTTACATTAATCGCGGAAGTGGTTTTTATTGGGGCTAAGCCATTGTTTTCAATGGTTCATGTTAACAGAAACACACAACTTTTCGTCGCCAGTGATGATGTGGCGAAGAAATCTGTCCTTATATCCATGAGTAGCCTTCTGACGAGCAAGCAAGCCTGCGCCAATCGTGGAGCGTTGAAGTTCGTTACTTTCGCTCAAAGCGTGTGGAAACCATGCACCGAGTTTTTGAACTTTCCCCATCGAATGAAGGTGATTCACTACAGTTTTTTGATCACGTGCCAATTGTACAGCCAGTTCTCTAGTCGATTGACGAGGATTTGCATGAAGAAGGTCGTTTAATCGATCTTCATCCAACTTAATGGGGTGACCAGAACGTTCTTCGTCATTAAGATTTAAATGACCGTTTTTGAAACGTGAAAACCACCATTGAGCTGTCCTTTCTGATAAAGCATTTTCTCCGTACACATCACAAATATCGCGACGAGCTTTAGCTGCATTTGCATTGTTCCCGTCTCGATTGAAAATGAATAACAACAAGTGTCTAAAATGCGCCTTTCTTTCAACTTGACATTCCACTTTGAAGGTACAGAACAAAAATTAAATTAACATAACTTTTAAATAAACCGCAATGACTTATTATTCAACTTCAAGACGTAGCCTAAGCCAATGGTTCCCAACCGATTTTGGCTTATGGCCTCCTTAGGAACCTTATTTTTTCCTGTGGCCCATAATCATTATTTTCAGTAGGTAATATGCAGTTTAACTCTACTTTAAAAGATAAAAGATATTAAAACAGCTATTTGTATTCAGGTACAATTATACGAGGGGCAGCCAATAAATTTTGCGAAACGGTAATGCAAAACAGAGGAAGGAGAATGGTTGTTTGTGGGGGTGTTAGGATAAGTTATGACAAGTCAGGACATGCAGCCGCACGCTCCTACCTCGTCTATTTAAGAAGCAGTAGCTGATCACAGATCGTCAGTCACAAATCTTTCAACAATGGAGAAGGTTGACCAACGAAGGCAAAAATGCAAAAGAGATCCATGAACGCATAACTGCAGTGTACACCGACACCACCCCTTCCTATACAACCATTGCTCTCTGGAATAGGGAGTTCCGCCATGGTGGTGAGTCCCTTGAAGATGACCCTCGTCGAGGACGCCCGTCAGACGTGACCAACGATCACAATGTGGCTTGTGTGGAGAGGATGATCCTCGGAAATCAACGGGTGGAAGTCAAAGAAATCGAGCGAGAACTTGGAATATCACATGGAAGTGTTATTAACATCACAAACGACAATTTTCCCATGACCAACGTCTTTGCCCGTTGGGTCCCTAGAAATCTCATGCCCCATGATCGACTTCAACATCGTCAAAGTTCACAAGGCCAAAGTTGCATAAGCTGCCCTGCGTGAGTGTGGATTCGAGGAGCTCAACCATCCCCCCTACAGTCCAGATCTGGCTCCTAGCGACTACTTTTTATTCCGCCAACTCAAGGCTGCACTGCGTGGACGCCAGGTTGGGAACGATGAAGATGTCCAGCTCGCCGTCCAGGAGTGGATTGAACAGCAGTCGGCAGATTTCTGGTTGTCAGGAATTCGAAGCCTCAGGGACAAGTGGCGCAAGTGCATTGAAGTCGAGGGTAGTTATATTGAAAAATAATAAAACACTTTTCCTCATATCTCGTTTCCTTATATCCGAAATGCAAAACTTATTAACCGCCCCTCGTATTTGTCACATATATAGGACTATAAACATAGCAAAAATATAACAGTGGATAACAAAAATGTAATACTCTTTTTAAATAAATAATTAGTCTTACAAAAAATAAAATCATTTTGCAAAATGAAATAAATATATCATTAACTCTTTATTCATTCAATGCGATCCTTGTGCTTCATGCAGTTTCGCAAGTTTTTCAATATCATGGTCTATAGTTGTTAGAGCCAGACGAAGATCACTTCTTACTATTTCTAAGCGGTTGCGAGCTTGTGATAGGAGGTGTGTGACACTTTACTAAAACCCGACTCAACCAGATAAGAAGTAGGAAAAGCAATAAAATATATATTTACTTCGTCCCAAAACAAAGGGTATTTCATAGCAATTTCATGACTTGTCTATAAGTTCCTGACACCATGCTTAAATCTAGCCAGAGAAGTTTGATGTCTCTGTAACTCAATGAGGCTTTCTTGTAATCTGATATCCACATCAGTTGCATTAATTCCAAATGCGTCTACCACCCAACCTGGAATGTCCAGTTGTAGAAGATCTCTGAATCTAACTTCCATATCACTATGCAATTTCTCCAAATGATCAATGTATACTAAAATATCATCTTCTATCCGCTCACTCTCAATAGTGCGGAGGGTTGAAAACTGTATCAACTCTTTTCGCCCCATATTTGGCTTGAACAACTTAATTTTTCCCATAAATAGACTTTTTGCAAGTTAAATTTTTTGCATTTTTAACTTTTAGCTCTTTGTTCAAGATATTTAGCTTTTCAAATATATCTGTAAGGTAGAATATGTCACATTTGGCAGCAATGATTCTTACTCCGAACTGCTTACCATCCAGAAATAACACAACACTATCCCAAAGTGCAATGAAGCGATTCAGACAATTGCCCTTAGAAAGCCATCGCACCTCTGTATGCAAAGGTAGGCGCTCAAACCCTTCTTCATTGGTACCACAGAGTTGTTGGAAAAGACGCTCTTGAAGTGGATTTTACTTGATAAGGTTGACTGTCTTGATTACACTATCAAGTGAATCTTACAGACATCCTTTTTGTCCTTGTGCTTATTCTCCAAATGTATTTTAACCTTACTTGGTCGCATACTATCATTAAAAAGTGTAGCCATACATAAAAGACACAATGGCTGTGTTATATTGTCTGGTGAATGTATAAAACCATAAGCTAATTACTCACTGGAGTATTGTCGACATCTTTTCTTCGTCGCCGTAGCCATGGGTAATCTGTGCAGAAGAAATTTAATATACTAATGATATATATATATATATATATATATATATATATATTACATTTTAGAGCCGAAGCTCACCGCAACAGAATGAAAGGCGCTTATCTCACGGCGAAAAAGGAAGAGTATTTCTGAGAAAAGACGCAGAAACAATCTCCATTCCCTGTTCAGCAAAGCACCGATTCTCTTCCCAACACCGACTCCTATTACAGTCGGCCACGAAAATTTCAGATATGTCCAATAAATAGAAACGCTCATAAAAATAGCTGCATTGAAAATTTTGTTTTCCTTTTTTGTGCTAAATACTTGCCCTTGATGGTAAATATTTGACACCAAAAAAAGAACCGCAAAATAATGCAACTATTTTTATGAGCGTTTCTATTAATTGGACATGTCCGAAATTTTCGTTGTTGATTTTACATCCTGGTACTCTGTACCTGTACCTAAATGCAAAACAGCAGAAATGTACTTCCTCAGGGGGGTAGATCTGCATTAATTTTAGTAATATATTATATATACATATATATTACTCAAATTAATGCAGATACAAAACGATAAATACAATCATCAAAATCTAAGATTAAATGCTAATCTCGTAAATAAGCCCTAAGTGAGACCGAAGGGAAAAAAAATGATTTGGTGTAGGCCTAGCAATGGCACACTTTACTTACAAACAAAAATCCTCAGTTATTTACTTATAAAAGTCTTATATTATTGTGCTTGTTGCAATCTATTATAATTTTAAAAACTAGTAAAATTACTACAACTTCGCAGTATTAGGGTAAACAAATAAAAGCTACTTACATACTATAACGCTGAACCGCTTGATAAACAGACTGTAAGGATTTAAAGTTTCACCTGAAGTATTTTCATCAAGCCAACAACGGTGCCAGGCGCATAACGATCAAGCGCACAATGGAGTGCACCTCAGAATAAGCTTGTAAGATGCAAAATATTTGTTTACAGATTAATGTAAATCCTATTATGCTAATAAAATATTTTAAAAAAGGGAAAATATATGTATTAATATTTTAAAAATGTAATTCAACTGCATAAATTAAAATTAGGTACTGCCCTAACTATAATTCAGGTTTCAATAGATTGAGTCCTGTGGCCCCCTTCATGGATCTGTGGCCCCTCTAAAGCTTAAAATTTTCCTGTGGCCCCCTTCAGATGTGCCATGGCCGCCGGTTGGGAAACCCTGGCCTTAGCAAAAGCCTCATAGTTTACGCTGTTAAGAGACGTAGCCTAACCTTTGCAAATTTTGCTCTCATTATTTATTATTGTTTCTTAATATGTGCACAAATCACGTCAACAAAACTTAAATCAACACAACATTAAAAAAAACGCAAGAACTTATTTCTCAACCTATTAGTATTTACTCTTTTGAATTATACACCCCTACGCCAACATGGATTCTCAAAAATCGGAGCTAACATAAAATATTTTGTTATTTTTTTTAAAAAAAGTAGTTATAGTGTAATGAATGTTTATTGTAACAATGTTCTAAAGAAAACTGCCCTTTATGAATGGATAAATCGCTTCTCATTGTAAGAGAAGATCTCTCAGATTTTTATTTCCAGATTTTAATCTCCATTTTCATTCACATTTAGGTCTAACCCGGTTTTATTATTAGGTATGGTTTCGGTTGTGTGGTTAGATTCATCAAAAGAGCTTTGTTCTCCTTAAATGTTGTAGTCATTTTTTTTGCGCATGTTGAATAGTCGTCTAGGATTGGTTTTAATGTGGGGTTTCTTCTAGAAGCTTGGATTCGAAGGTCTTTACTCTTATTCGTTATTAAGATGTGCTCGATGTTTTTTTTTGTTGTTCCACAGCATATACAGTGGGTGGAGGTGAGGTTGAAAAACAGTAATTGTGAGTTATCCTCGTGTGGCTTAATCGTAGGCGAGTGAGCAGTTGGGAATATTGGCTGGGGGGGAAGGTGCTTTTATCTGGCGTTTTGATGTATTTTTTTGTTTGTTTGTTTAAAGAGAGATGTTTGTAGGGGCACACCAGCCATTGGTCGTAAAGGAGTTGAGTTGATTTTTTTTTTCTTCCTTGAGGGGTGGGAGTTACAGTTTCATGTTCCATAAATTAATTATTTTTATTATCGGGATATGTGGATTTTGCACGGTTTATGATGTATTTGTATCTTTATGGGGTTCTTTTAAATTATTCATTTTAAGGTATTAGGTGGATTCCTGCTTCAAATTGTATTGTCTTGAGACTGGATGTACTTAGTGTCGTTGGGGTTTAAGATCTAGGCTGGTACTCTGGAGCAGGGTTTCCCAACCGGGGGCCATAGCACATCTGAAGGGGGCCACAGGAAAATTTTCAGCTTTAGAGGGGCCACAGATCCATGAAGAAGGCCACAGGACTTAACCTATTGAAACCTGAATTATAGTTAGGGCAGTACCTAATTTGAATTTATGCGATTGAATTCCATTTTAAAAATATGAATATATATATTTTCCCTTTTTTAAAAATATTTTACATCTTATAAGCTTATTCTGCGGCGCACTCCATTGTGCGCTTGATCGTTATGCGCCTGGCACCGTTTTGGTTTGATGAAAATACTTAAGGTGGAACTTTAAATCCTTACACTGTTTATCAAGTGGTTCGGCGTTATAGTATGTAAGTAGCTTCTATTTTTTTACCCTAATACTGCAAAATTGTATTAGTTTTACTAGTTTTTAAAATTATAATAGATTGCAACTAGCACAATAATATAAGACTTTTATAGGTAAATAACTGAGCATTTTTGTTTGTAAATAAAGTGTGTCATTGCTAGGCCTACACTAAATAATTTTTTTTCACTTCGGTTTCACTTAGGGCCTTTTTATAAGATTAGCATTTAATCTTAGATTCTGATGATTGTACTTATCGTTTTGTATTTGCATTAATTTGAGTAATATATATATATATATATATATATATATATATATATATATATATATATATATATATATATATATATATAATATATTACTAAAATTAATGCAGATTTACCCCACTGAGGGAGTACATCTCAGCTGTTTTGCATTTAGGTACAGATACAGAGTACCAGGATGTACAATCAACAACGAAAAGTTCGGACATGTCCAATTAATAGAAACGCTCATAAAAATAGTTGCATTGTTTTGCGGTTCTTGTTTTGGTGTCAACTATTTACCATCAAGGGCAAGTATTTAGCACAAAAAAGGAAAACAAAATTTTAAATGCAGATATTTTTATGAGCGTTTCTATTTATTAGACATGTCTGAATTTTTAGTGGCCGACTGTAATAAGAGTTGGTGTTGAGCACAGACTCGGTGCTCTGCACAGGGAATGAAGGTTGTTTCTGGTTCTTTTCTTAGAAATACTCTTCCTTTTTCACCGCTGAGATAATCGGCTTTCATTCTGTTGCAGTGAGCTTCGACTCTAAAATGTAATATATATCATTAATATATTAAATTTCTTCTGCACAGATTACCCATGGCAATGGCGAAGAAGAAAAAATGTCGACAATACTCCAGTAAGTATTTAGCTTATGGTTATATACATTCACAAGACAATACATATAACACAGCCATTGTGTCTTTTATGTATGGCTACACTTTCTAATGAGAGTATGCGACCAAGTCATCTTAAAATACATTTAGAGAATAAGCACAAAGACAAAAAAGACAAAACATTAGATTACTTTAAAAAGCTGCGAGTTGATTTCCAAGCAAGGAGCACTATTAAAGATATATTTAGCAAAGCAGCGGCAAAACTAGACAAAGGTTTAATTGCATCTTATGAGGTTTCCAAGCTAATAGCGAAATCAGGAAAACCTCATACTATTGGCGAAAAATTGATTTTTCCTTCAGTATCTGTGGTTATTTCAACTCTCATGCAACAAAATCCCCTCAAAATCACTAAAGTCATTCCGCTGAGCAACAATACAGTATCAGGACGTATTGACGAAATGGCAAACGATGTAGAGGAAAACGTCGTTAAACATTTACAAGTAAAGACCTTTGCATTACAAATTGAAGAAACGTTATTACGTGATAACGAAGCCCTTCTCATGGCGTATGTTAGGTTTTTGGATAAAGATCAACTCAGAGAAGAAATGTTTTTTTCCCGCAGCCTTGTGACAGATACTAAAGATGAAACAATTTTCAAAGAAGTAGTGACCGATTTCAAAGAAATGATATTCCACTTGGGAATATTATGGCTTGTGCAACTGATGGCGCCGCTTCTATGGTAGGTAGATATAGGGGATTTATTGCACATTTAAAAGAGCCTGTACCTAAAGTTTTTCGCATACACTGTGTTGTCCACCGTCAAAATATGATTGCAAAAAACCTAGGAGAACGTCTGAAAGATTCACTTGATAGTGTAAAAAGACAGTCAACCTTATCAAGTAAAATCCACTTCAAGAGCGCCTTTTGCGATAACTCTGTGCTACCAATGAAGAAGGGTTTGAGCGCCTACCTTTGCATACAGAGGTGCGATGGCATTCTAAGGGCAATTGTTTGAATCACTTCATTGCACTTTGGGATAGTGTTGTGTTATTTCTGGATGGTAAGCAGTTCGGAGTAAGAATCATTGCTGCCAAATGTGACATATTCTACCTTACAGATATATTTGAAAAGCTAAATATCTTGAACAAAGAGCTAAAAGTTAAAAATGCAAAAAATTTAACTTGCAAAAAGTCTATTTATGGGAAAAATTAAGCTGTTCAAGCCAAATATGGGGCGAAAACCGTTGATACAGTTTCCAACCCTCCGCACTATTGAGAGTGAGCGGATAGAAGATGATATTTTAGTATACATTGATCATTTGGAGAAATTGCATAGTGATATGAAGTTAGATTCAGAGATCTTCTATAACTGGACATTCCAGGTAGGGTGGTAGACTCATTTGGAATTAATGCAACTGATGTTGATATCAGATTACAAGAAAGCCTCATTGAGTTACAGAGTAATCAAACTTCTCTGTCTAGATTTAAGCATGGTGTCAGGAACTTATAGACAAGTCATGGAATTGCTATGAAATACCCTTTGTTTTGGGACGAAGTAAATATATATTTTATTGCTTTTCCTACTTCTTATCTGGTTGAGTCGGGTTTTAGTAAAGTGTCACACACCTCCTATCAAAAGCTCCCAGCCGCTTATAAATAGTAAGAAGTGATCTTCGTCTGGCTCTAACAACTATAGACCATGATATTGAAAAACTTGTGAAACTGCACGAAGCACAAGGATCGCATTGAATGAATAAAAAGTTGATGATACATTTATTTCATTTTGCTAAAGGATTTTATTTTTTAAAGGACTAATTGCTTATTTTAAAAGAGTATTACATTTTTGTTAACTACTGTTTAATTTTTGCTATGTTTACAGTCCTATATATTTGACAAATATAATTGTACCTGAATACAAATAGCTGATTTAATATCTTTTATCCTTTAAAGTAGAGTTAAACTACATATTACCTACTCAAATTAATGATGGGCCACAGGAAAAAATAAGGTTCCTAAGGGGGCCATAAGCGAAAATCGGTTGGAAACCATTGCCTTAGGGCACAGGGAGGAGGCTAACCGGGGAATAGGGGGGGGGGGTGAGTTCTGGCTCTCTCGCCCCTCCTAATCTTCTCTGGCTCCGAAGGTCGAGGGAGGGTCTAGGGGGCTCTGAACGCACTAGCCTTTCACTTCTCTCTCACACTGTTTCTTCTATCTATCTTATATGTTTTATTGCAAAAGTCCTGCTAGATTCGTTACGATGCTCGAAACAAAGGACACAGTGATAGTTTTGATGCAGTTATACACTTTATTAAAGGCTCAATGAATAAGTGGTGGAAGGGTTTGAGTGTTCCAAAAGCAATGCCGTCGGCAGTTTCAAACTCATGGCAGGGTCACCCAAGGCGGTAAGGTCGTGGATGAGGTTCTAGACTAAACGCAACCAACGGCAAGACCTCAAAGGCGGGCTAAGTAGACATGGACCATATAAGATTCTTATTTTTGGCTCCTGCGAAAGATGGCAGCATCCAGCGGGCAGGCGCAACGCAGGTGAGCCTCGATAGACCAAGAATGCGGCAGCCCGATGCAACCAGCTTCGCCGAAACTGCATGTCTCAACGTTTTGAGCCGCAGTGGACGAGTTACTGGCCAAGTGCGCTCGCGCAGCTGTTGCGCAGCCACGATCGCCCGAAACAAATTTCTGAGGGAATGGCATTTGTCTCTGTTTTCTTTCCGGCCTTCTTTCTTTCTCGGATCTGACTCTCTATATTTATAGACTGGATCTCCTAAGTCATATCCGGCACAAACATCAGCCGAGGAGACCGGATAGATCACGATGAAACTGATTCTCAGACACGAGCTGGAGCCGACGACGACGACACTTTATTATTGTTTCAACATAAATATGTGTTTAAATTTTAATATGAATCAATGTGGCTGCCCTCGGCGACGGGCACCCACACCAGGCGATACCTGAGGCCGCGCATACGTTGCAGAGGAATTCCTTCAGCCCTTCGACGTTGCTGTGGCTCACCTTGCAAGCCTTGTCATCGACAAGCTCTCACACATTGTTGTCGATGGTATTGAGGTCAGCAACTGCGGCAGCCAAAATTATTTCGACCAGAAGTTCATGTTTGGCCCCAACCATTCTTGCACGCTCTTGGCCATGTGGGCCGGGGCTCCCTCCAACTTCAAGATTTAGTTTGCCTTTTTCGTGATCTTTCTTATCCAGGGTAGGACTTCCGTGGCCATGATGTTTCTGTAATCGGCTACGGTGAGCCTGTAGCCGACCGCAAACCACACCGGCAGAATCTTCCCGCCTTTCGAGGCCACCACGCACAGCATCATCACGGAAATTGCATGATTAAATTAACCCTTCCCCCCGCAGAGGATTGCTTTATACCAGAGCTCTCTTTAATAATAATTTTTACTTCGTCAAGACTTGTGAGGAAAAACTGCGAGACTTTCGACGAGAATTGCTGTCACACCCACGCTGTAACTTTGCTTGGACTCCTGAACTTGTTTCCCAGTTTTAAATAAAGTAGCAAAGGGAAAACGTTGATTTCTACACAAAAAAGTTAGAAAGTTGTAAATAGAGTTGAAAAGAATTTTGAGTAGTTTTAAGATAGAAGTTCTACGTTAACTGCTGATGGTCAAGAGTAGCGGCACTAAAAATTTAAATTTGTATCAGTAAGTCTCGAGATGAGCCGCAATTCCAACAATAACCACTAATAACCTTGTGAGGGTATAGAACGTATATACTCGCATGCCGCCAGACAATCGTGGGAACGAAAGAAATTTGTCGTTTGAGTTGACCTTCGTCTCCTGTCTCCCTTTCCCCTACCCTTCCCCCAACTGGCGACAGGAAGTCTGACGAAAGGAGGCCTATCTCACAGAGAAGCCTAAATTATATTTGCCTTCTTTATGATACCATGGAGATTGTCCAGAAGGCGCTGCGATAAGCGAATTGTCGTGAATGGAATCTCTCTCTCGATTTCCACAATCCTCGGTATAAATAATAACGCCGTTCATCCCTCTATAGCAGTGTCCCAAACCTACTCACGTAATCCTCACGTTGAACGAGAGTCGTTGCCGTAACGTATCGACTGCCAACGTGCCGACGAGTCAACTTGGTCGCTGTCTCAAAGTGTTCCTGAAGTAAATCCCGCCCCGCAGAGTCTGTGACTAGAAGAATACGCTCTGTTGCTCAACGTAACTTGAGAAAGAAAAGGAACATCCAACTAGTTACTGGAAGTTACTATTTGTTAGTGTCACATCCAGTTAGGAGTGAACTAACCGGAACTGCAGCCAGCAGCCCCAAACCCGTCGTCTTATCCTCCCTCTCCCCGAGAACTCGTGTTAACGTCACCCGAACCACCTCGTCTGGACCTAAGTAGTCGTCTCTCCAATCCATCACAATTAATGGTAATCTGTACATAAACCCAGTGTCCCTCTATTCTTAAATTACCTAATTAATTAACCGTGATTGATACTCCCATTGAGTCATTATAAATCTAGACGCTTAACGTCAGTGTTTAATATTTAATCCTTAATTTTGCCCGTTTAACTATTGATAATTATTATATTTGTGTAAAGTAAAGTTTACTTTTTGGACGTGTGTTTATTTGTGGCTCCTCCCTTTTGACGTACCCTTGGCAAGACTTTAATTAAGAATCCCTTCGGCTAATTTATTCAACCTGTATTATGCACTCTTAGAATTCAACAATCACAAACCTCCCCCCAGTAACAAGTGGGACTTTTATATTGAGAATCCTGGCTACGGCACAACCCGCCTCTAACCAGCTTTCGCACGTTGAGTAGGAATTAAAGCCTACCTATATATATATATATATATATATATATATATATATATATATATATATATATATATATATATATATATATATGATCGTAGATTGAGTCATAAGGTCAATACCATCGACTTAAACAAAAGCGGTGTGTCCAGATCAAGGACTAGAATATTTATTGGACCAGACTTTGAGCAATTCTACGACAAACCTCTTTATCGAAGCAGCGGACCTCTTTCTGCGTCTGAGTTGAACCTACTCTTGTCCGTGAATGATTTACTAGAACTATTGGAACAGAATTGAAAGGGGTTTTCTCAAGAAAGGGAAACCAATTTTTGTGCTTAATATTTCAGTAACCCTATTTTTAGGCTTAATATTGCAGTAAACCCATTTTCCGCTTAGTGGGGCAATAAAAGACCCATTGTTGAATTTAATATTGCAGTAAAAAACATTTCTCACCCGGTAACAAGTCTGTCTAGAAAATCCTCGGGCATTTTGAGCCAATTGATATGAAGCAAAATTCACACGTTGTAAACTTCGTCTTTCAGACAGTTATTGTCGCACTCAAACACTATTTTGAGCGACTCTTCATCATCATTAACTCTATAATTTAGGAAAGGGATTTTTTTTTTAGTATTTGAATAATGATTTCATCTTAGTTTGGTTATGACATGTTTTTTTTATCAAATTTATTTATAATAATTCTTTTATAATATCAAAAAACAAAATGGTGAAGTTCAGAAATAAATATAAGTATTTAAATTTCGTGAATTTTTTAAAAGCCAAAGGCGTTCAGGAAATTTAACCATGGCTTCTTTTTTTTTAGATTTTAAATTTTAATCTTATTGGCGAAGCGCAAGTTCCTCCCGTATGGGAGGAGTGGCGAAGCCATTGTCTGGTCCTGTTTATACGATGTTTTGGCACTTTTTCACAAGTCAAATTTATAATTCTGGCCATTTCTTGCGACTCCTCTCCAGGATTAGACTCCACGACGGCCATAAGTACATTAAGACCGAATGCAGAATGGCTGCCTTTAACCTCGGATTTATTTTTAACTGACCAATATTCAACACATTTTCATACAGTTATGTAATGATACTTTTACTTGCAATGTGTCCCTATTCCCTTTTCTTGTATTTATAAAGTATGGTATGCCTTATGGGGCACGTCCTCCGGATCCCGGTGTCACAAGAGAAACTGGGTTCCCCTTTACCAACCTTTTAAATCTTTCATTCTCTTTTTCATGCTTTCTACGTCAGCTCCTCTTCCCAGTGGGCTGATGCATGGTCTAATTATTCAGCGATTTTTTTCTTATAATTCGGTGGTAAATAAAAGTTGGCTTGGGCTTTATGATAACATTTTTTCAGGGGGTTAATGCCCCTGCTACACTGAAACCCTGAAGAGCAGCACGCCCTCTCTAACTCAGTGCCAACAGTTGTTCACCCTCCCTGCCCCAATGCCTGCAGGAGTACAATTGGTTAAATATATTCCACAATTTTCACTTCATCTACCTCGGGAAAACTTCTAGTTGCGTGCCCTCACTTAATCTGATTTATGTCCTTACGACTTTGATAACTTTCAATAATTACCGAAGTAACCTTAGGAGGACTTTGGCATTCTATCATTCGGAACAGAATATAAACATTTTAAGGGTTTCAAATTTCGTTACAATCGGCCGATGAGTTATGATGTTATTGCAAAAAAACTAATTTCCTGGCTAACCTTGGGAGGACTTTGGCAATTATATTATTTGAAAAGGAATGTAAAACAATATAAGAGTTCAAATTTCGTTAGAATCAGCCGAAAAATTATCATGTTATTGCCCCCCCCCCCTACAACTAATTCCAGGGCTAACCTTAGGAGAACCTTAGTAATTATATCATTTGAAAGAGAATGTAAAACAACATAATTGATTTAAATTTCGTTAGAATCAGCCGAATAGTTATTAAGTTATTGCTAAAACAAAATAATTCCCTGGTTAACTTTGGGATGACTTTGACAATTATATCATTCGAAATATAATGTAAAACAACATATGAGTTTCAACTTTCATTAGAATGGTCGGAATACTTTGGCAATATATATATATATTTTTAATTAAAATGCTGGGCCTTAACTATTTGTCAAACCTCATTTATGGAATTGGAAAGGCGAAAAAATGGTTACACCCTAATTGCATAGTCTAGAATAGTATAGCATAGTATAACATAGCATATTATTGCACAGTGGTGCTTATCATATTATACCATAGTATATTATAGCATAACATAGTATAGCATAACATAGTATAGTATAGCATAGTATAGCAAAACACAGTATAGTAAAGAATAATATAGAATATTATATCTAGTATAGTATCTCCTAGAATAGTTTAGCCTAGCATAGCATATCCTAGTATAGCCCAGTATTGACTAGAATAGTATAACATTATATAACATAGCCTAGTATAGTCTCGAATAGTAGCCTGGCAAAACCTAGCTTATCATAGGATAGCCTACCATAGTATTACCTCACTTAGCATAATAAAGCCTATCATAGTATAGACTAGCTTAGATTTGACTAACATAGTAAATTCTGTCTAGCATAGCATAGTATATCATAGCAGACTATAGCATAGTATAACAGAGTAGATTATGTCATAGCCTAGCCTAGCCTAGCATCCGGTAGCCTAGTCTAGCCTAGCCTAGCTTAGTATAACCAAGTCTAGCCTATAATAGTATCGAGTGTTTCAATAACTTGGACCGATTTTAAATGTGAGTTAAGTTTAAGCGTCTAATGATGTTTTTATTTTTCTTTCAGATTTAAAAACTTCAGTCTTTGGCAATTTCAACGATGGAAAGATTAATAATCTAACAATGAGTTAAAGTTATCGAAGCCTATTAAGAAAATGCACGTTCAAACAGAAACGCATTTCGGGCACTTCGCGATTTTTGGGGTCAACATAATCGACCAACCGAGAGTGCAATTGGGAAAATTGTTCGTAAATTCAAACAAACGGGGTCGGTGGCAGATATGAAAAGGCCATTGCATGCTCGTTTACGCCGTTCAACTGAAAACATTGCTGCAGTGCGCGATAATGTGGCCGAAGATCCAGACACCTCTATTCCACAACAACGTTACATCGAATTTTGACAAAAGATTTGTCTCTACACGCTTACAAAATTCAATTGACACAAGAAATGAAGACTGCTGACCATTTGAAGCGCCGTAATTCGTCAATTGGGTGCACGAGCAAAGACAAGATGATGATGATTTTTCGCAAAAAATCATCTTTAGTGATGAAGCCCATTTTCATCTTGGTGGATTCGTTAATAAGCAGAATTGTCGCATTTGGGCTGATGAAAATCCCAGGAAGATTTTGAAAAGCCACTGCATCCACAAAAGGTCACTGTTTGGTGTTAATTTTTTGCTAGCGGAATCATTGGGCCGTATTTCTTCGAAAATGATGCCGGGAATTCTGTTAAGGTGACAGGCGAGCGATACCGTGCCATGATAACCAACTTTTTATGGCCTGAATTGAATTCTATGGATGTCGAAGATTTGTGGTTTCAACAGGACGGCGCCACATGCCACACAGCCACTGCAACAATGGCTTTATTGAATGAGAATTTCCCAGGTTGCATCAACTCTCAAAACAGCGAGGTCAATTGGCCACCACGATCGTGTGACTTGACTCTTTTAGATTTCTTCCTTTGCGGTCATCTCAGAAGTAAGGTTTATGCCAACAAGCCAACAACGATTTAACAGCTGAAGGATGAGATAATAAGGTATATTAGTGAGATTGAGGAGCAACTATGCAGAGACGTCATCAAAAATTTGGACCATCGAGTGGAGGTGTGCCGCCGAAGCCTTGGTGGACATTTAGGCGATATTATTTTTCACACATAATTGCCATGACTCAAATAACATGATCCAATAGTGAAATCAATAAATTTTCACCAAAAACTGGTAACTTCGATCTGTCTCAATAGAACACCCTCTAGAACTTACCATACCATACTCTAGTGTAGCTAGCATAGTATAGCCTAGCCTTACCTAATATAGTTTAGCCTGGCATAGTATGACTTAGCCTAGACTAATCTAGCCTAGCCTAGCAGAGAAGGTATAGTATGGCCTATCTTAGCCTAGAAACCACAGTAAAGCCTAGCCTAACATAGCTAGCCTAACAAAAACTAGCCTAACGTAGCCTAGTGAAGCCTAGCATATATCAAGTAGTAAAGCTTACCATAGTATAGCTTATCAGAATATAGTATAGCCTAGAATAGTATAGTATAGCATAGCCTAACCTAGTATAGTTTAACATAGTATTGCCTAGCCTATCCTCGTATAGCCTAGGCTAGCCTAGCCTTGCAAAGCCTACCATAGTTTATCCTATCTGCAATAGCCTACCTTACCCTAATCTACCTTAGCATATGATAGAATAAACATAGTATAATCTAGCCTAACATAGTATAAAAGAGTCAGGCAGTGTATAGCCTAGCTCAACATAGTAAATTCTATCCTATTCTAACATGGTATATCTTGGCATAGCACACCCGACCATTGTCTAGCCTAGCCTAGCCTACCCTAGCCTATGCTAGCCTAGCATGGTACAATATAATCTAGCCTAGTATAATCCAGTATAGCTTTTCATAGCATAACATACATTTGTATAGCCCAGCCAGGTATATTATAGCATATAATGGCCTAGAATCGCATAGTATACCCTAGAGTAGCCTAGTATACCCTAGCCTAACCTAGCCTAGTATAGACTTCAAAATAACACCAGAAGACAATGCGGAATTCAGTCAGGAATTCGAGGGCCAACTGATTGAAGATCTTTATCAGATTGTGCATCGCACGCTCCCACATGCATATGTCGATGAATAGAGGATTTTGGCAGACCATGGCCGCCCAACTACACCTGAAGATGTAATGGCAGTCATTAAAACCTTGAAACAAAAGGCACCAGGCTGGACGGGCATCACGAAAAATAACTTAGTGCATGCCTCCCGGCAGATCATTCAGGGAATCACTAACATCTTCAATGCTTCCCTGAATACGGGATACTTCCCCGACAGTTTAAAGATAGTTAAAATCATCTTTATACCTAAAGAAAGGAAGCCTGATCAACTGGTGGACTTCAGGCCAATATCCCTCCTGGAGATTATAGGCAAAGTCTACGAGAAGCTTTAGCCAACAGGTTACAAGACCCACTGACCGAGCAGGAAGCTCACAACCCTCAGCAACAGGGGTTCCGCCAGAGAAGAGGGACTGACACAGCTCTTGCCCTTCTGACCGAAAAACTCGCCCGCTGTAAAGCTGAGAGGAAATATATAGCCGTGGTGATGCGAGATATACAAAAGGCCTTCGATAAGGTTTGGCTAAGAGGTCTACAATACAAGATCTTAGGTCTCCAGCTAAATCCAATCCTAGAAAGGGTCCTCTGCGACTACATCTTGCGCAGAAAAGCCCAAATTTCGATCAAGGGCTACAGAGGACCCGAGTTTGAACTTGAGGCGGGTGTTCCACAAGATGGCTATCTGAGTCCGCTGCTGTACCTTCTGTACACACTGGACTTACCTGATCTAGTAGGGGAGGAAGTAGTGTACCTGCAGTTTGCAGACTACATCACACAAATCGTCCCCAGTTACTACAAACATGCTGAATTTCAAGCGAGGCAGACAGCCATCGAAATCAATAACATCAGTCGATACGAACGAGGGTTGAAAATCAAGACCAACCGCCGAAAGTTCCAGATCCTTCCAATTAACCACCGAAAACGTGTGTATGTCTTAGTAAACGGCGAAGTATACCCGTACAGAAATGAAAGCAAAGTCCTAGGACTGCATTTAACATTCTAAGGATACAAAGTGCACATTAGCAGCAGAATCTCCCTAGCCAAAATTCAGCTCGGAGAACTGTATAGATTTAAGAGCCTCAGCTCCAAAAATCTTAAAAAGCTATACACTGCTCTGGTGCGCTCAACCTTAGCGTACCCGGCAGTAGTCATGTAGGCTGCGAGTTCAACCTCTCTCAGACAAATGCAGCGAATTCAGAACAAAAGCAGCTCGGCTTATATATGGAGCTCGAAGGTTGGACCATATACAGCAAACAGAACTGCACGCAAGAGCAGGTCTGAAACCACTGAATATGGAACTCCAAAGGCTAGGGAGAAAGACCTGGGACAAGATCGAAAATGAAATACTCCCGAATATGAACCTCGACCTAGACATTCCGAGAGCAGTTAGGGGACGTGCCAGCAGGTTAGCCCTATTCCCGAGCGGAAGAAGCTGCTCCCGAGAAAACCAAATCAGAATTTATACCTAAGCAAGAAAAATAGAACCTTCTCATTAAAAACACCGGCAAAATAGAATTATAAGTTATTTAAAAAAAAGAGAAAATTATATATAGCAAACAAAGAACTAGAAAGGCTTGAATGCAGCGACGGATGAAAAATAAAAATTCCTTTATTTAATTAATTATAAAAAAGGAAAAAAAAAGAGGTGTATATATGTGTATAACTGTGAGAAGTGTATATATATATATATATATATATATATATATATATATATATATATATATATATATATATATATATATATATGGAAAAACAAATAAACTATCAAAAAATAACAAATGGGAGGAATAGAAGCCAAGACAAAAGAAAAAACTGAGAGATGCCCTCTATACCATGGCAAACTCAAACTCTTTTTATCTTTATATACCTATTACACATTTTCTTTCTTATTACATCATGGTTATGCTCATGTTCTGACTATTCGTCGCTTCGATCAAGCTCTTTGGCAAAGGAGGCAAAGGAAAATCAAGTTTGAAAACGTGCTTCTTTTAACTGGGGTCAACTCGGAGACGCCGAGATGACGGGAGTATGGTTTCCGGCTGAAGTTGCACGTTAATTGCCGGTTTCTTCATTTGAATGATGACGGCTTCGGCCATCCTCAATCTTCTGCGATTTTGGAGTCTCAGGATGATGGAGTTATCCTGATTCAGTTTTTCACGGGTTAGGGTAGAACCATGAGATTGGGCGTGTATTTTAATCGCGGCATCTTGAAGGTGAGTTGTCAGTCGCCTTGACAGAATTGTGGAGATTACGCCGATGTACTTTGAATTGCGGTGTTCGCAGTCATCGACTTTGCACGAATATTCGTACTCGCTCGTTGGAGGGAGGCAACTATTCTTCATGATGCAACTACTTGTTTTCTTGGTCTTTTAGTATATAATTAGATTAATATCCGTATTAGGGTCGGTTGGGGTCACGTTACGATGGAGAAGGGCTTTGAGAGATTTTCCTCTTCACGGTAGCCGGTGTTCATATTGACCTTGCAATAAAGGTTGATATTACTCTTCTTTGTAGTAGACCTGATGCCGGGGCCAGCAGCCAAGTTCATTTTCTCTTTCATGATGGCATCGATGAATTCTTGTGAGTAGCCATTGTTAACGAGAACTCCGGAAACCCTCTTAAGTTCGTGATCAACAGTCGTCCACGAGGATGGATGAGAAATATATATATATATATATATATATATATATATATATATATATATATATATATATATATATATATATGTATATATATATATCACCCATCTCTCCATATACATTCCGCTTTAATCCTCGCCGAGAATATCCCCTCTTCCCTGGCGCGCCAAGTCTAAAGTGATCCCCGTCCCCCTTTTGGGGGCCTCTGGCGAACCTCTTCCGCCGAAGTAGTATAAATATTTCTGGAAAAGCTTTGAGAAATTAATACAATACAGCCCTATCCTAGTTAGCAGCCACGTACAGTCTCGTATTCCCTACTCCGCCTCCCAACGGCTTCCAGCTACGAACGCGACCCGCCACCTCTCTACCCGGCCTCGCTTGTACCTAATGCTAAAGTTCACGCCCGACAGACCATAGACACGGACAGGTATCTATCACTCGGGTATCAACTTCGTTCTCGTCTGGAGTGCTCTCTCGTTCATTCCTCAGAGAGGTTAAAGAAGAAGGAATTTTGCAAGTGGAACTTTGCAGCGCCCCGCTTCCTCGTTGTCCCCAAAGCCTCCGCTCAATTAGGTTTTATGTGAGTCTTCCCGTTATTTGCACTCTCCCACTTTCCCTGGAAGCAATCATCGTTCAGCCTCTCTCGAACTCTCGTCCCCGTCGAGTCAATTGTATCTCACCCCTTCCCCGCTAGTTGCCCCGGGTCTCATCTCATTTATTATCATTTATTTACTTTTGCTAATAATATTTTCTTTGTATATAGTAAAGTTATTTTTCTCCACTCAGTTTCTCTAAACCAGAACTTCTAAGAATTTATTATTTAGGCCAACCGCACTCAATTTTGATTACTTAACCCTCGCACTGGAATCTATATCTCTCCTCCCCCCATTTCTGTCGTGCTCCCTTCCCGCGTCACCGCAGAGTCACTCCTCGGCTAGCATCGACGTTCGACTCTACGACAATTAGTAAGTATATGCATAAAATCACATTATTTTTGTATACCAACAAAGATATGCATAAAATATTAAAGACAAGGTTTAATGTAATACCAACTGCATTATATAATAGTGTAGTAATAATATAATATTATATAAGGAGGATACAAGAATATTGCAACAAAATTATAATTAATATGGTGGAGCAATGACTCAAAAACATCAGTAAGCAAAGAAGTGAACATTGGTTTGTCGCATTCTCTTGTGTTCTTCTTGAACCAAGTTCCATATGTATTCACCGATCATTGTTTCATCCCACCTTCCCTTATCTCGCTTTTATATCAACTGTATGTCTTGATAGGAACCACCATCCACGGTGTTCTTCCGAAAGCACGAAGATTCGGTCGGAAGAATTCCAAATAGGAGTGCAAATAGCGCAGGTGAAATAACATTTTGCACCTCATACTGCTGTAGATTCCAAGCACTTCTTCAATAAGAGCCTTGAAACTCTTCACTTTGTTGCTGCTGGGAAACCCATATATAATGTTTTTAAACGCATTCCAAGTTCTTTTCTCGCCCACTGTCATTTTCATCTTCAGAGATCCGGATGCAAGCATCTTCTTCACCTATGGTCTAACTAACACACCAGCAGAAAATTTTGCGTCGGTTAACTTTGGAAATTGCTCGTATTTTACCATAGTTTTCACCATCACGATTTAATGCATTGGCGATTCGTTTTATCAGTCCCAGTTTAATATGGATCGTAGGTAGAATTTTTCCACGGGCAGATAGTGGACACCCCGGTGCAGGGTAGATCTTTCTTGCCATTTTCACCCATTTTCACTTCATGTAATAGTTTGCTCTATATCTGCTATTAGACAAGCAAAAAAAGCAAGAATGCATAGTATATCCACCCTGTAATCCAAGGATCTCAATATCTTGAACTCGCTACATACATTCCACTTTTAGTCATCATATTTGATCTTTTTGAGCCAGATTTTTATATTTTCCTAATGTTCTTTCAAGTGTGCTGTGTGACTAACAAAAATAGGTGAATGCAATGCTTTCGTTTTCTCGTAGAGCTGTTAATGAACAGACGCCATTGATCTGGTTGGTATCTCAAACCTATAGCTTCAGACATAGCTCTTACATCCTAAAGAACCATAGCAACTCAGACCATGAGTAGAAGTGGAAAAAAGCTGCATGTTGTGTCGGGATTTCGAAATTTTCGCGTTTAAATCCATTAGGTTTCATTCCTTTAATTTGGACGACAGAAGCTCTGCACCAGATTGGATAAGACTAGTCTCTTACGAGGTCATCAAGATCTCGCTGGTTTGGGTTATGGGGGTTTTCACGTGGATATGCCGATTACCTTTCTTTCCAATCCTAATCATGATCCAACATTTAGATGTCGACTTCATCTGTGGATTAATAGTTTGGACGAAATAGCTGGAATCAGCAGTTGTTCGTCAATTAAAGATAGGTTGTTTGGGTAGTGCCGGTTGTTTCTAATCTGCAATCTTTTATAAGTAGATACGACTACCATACAAAAAAAGCATTCGTTTAGTAGATCAGTGGTTCTCAACTGGTGGCCGTGGCAAATTATAGGTGGCCACAGAAATTTTTGAAGATTTGGGGGCTTAGAATTAAATGAAAGGAGATCATAGAACTTTCCAGTCTTTCTCTGTTACTTCTATATTTTAGTTTTTATAACATTAAATTATGTAATTGAGATATGTTTCGAGCTTTATTTATTTAATTAATTAAATTTTATTATTGAATTATTATGGTAATAAGATAATTAGCTCATATGAATTGCTATTTAATCTTCAATCTTTAATTAAGATGGCAAGACTGAAAAGATCTTACGTCTGGCAATAACAACTTTCAACCATTGCGTCGCTAATTTAGAGTTTTTGATTGCAGCTGGGCCTAATTAATGTGCGCATGTTAAAAGTTAAAGTTAAAGTTTCTGGTTTCAGTCCTCCCCCAAGCTATGTTGATTCTGGGCATCCCCACCATGGTGCCCAGTCACGGCGGTAACCTCCCTAGTTTCGTATCAGCTTAAAAAGAAGCTGGACGGAGATTCGAACTGCCAACACAGGGGTTGCCGGGCAAGCGCGTTAACTGCTAGTATTGATATCATGAGCATTATTTAAGTTTAAACTTTAAATATTACCAAAGGTAAGTGGTGTCTAAGCAGCATTAGTTAGTGAGTTGAATTTAAGGTTAGATTAATTCATTACAATCTAATGTAAGGTAAACTACAGTGAAACAGGATCAGAAATCAGGATCAATCAAAAGTGGGGGCTGCCAATGATTAAGGTTTAACTCATATTTATTAAGTTAAAAGTAAAGAAAAGGTTATGGTATCAATTCAAATGTAGCTAAACCTTGAATCTAGTAGAAAATAAGCTTTCTAATATCAAATTCATATTTGAAAACGAAGTATTTGCGATTATCCACTGTAGTTTACCATAATTATAATAAATGATGGAAGATGTGACAAAAAATAATACATAATATTTGGGGTAACTAACATAAAATAAATGGTATACCTATTCTTATAATTGATACGGTAAGAAACACATTGGGGATACATAAAAACTTTTCGTATGTGACATAATATTCGGTATTCCATCAAACGACCGATTTGACTTTTGGTGGCCAATCTAATGTTCACTCAGATAAGAAAAGCAGCCAGAAATCTTGCAGTATCATATGCAGGATGCGGTGAATATACAGGAAAAAAGTGAAACCTTTTGTTGCGTAGTTATATTAGCTAATCTTTGCCGATCCACATACAACCATAACACAATCAAACACCGCCCACTTTATCCTCAGTCCGCTTCAAAACAAGCCACAAAACGCTCTACTCGACTCCCTGCACCCCAGCCACACGCCGAACCAGAATATCTCTGGCTCGCAAGCAATCAAGACGCCACATCTCCCTACATGCAAACTGAAAACACTATTTCATTTTATCCTGGCCCCTGCCCCTCTTGACCATCTCATCTTATCCTTCCACCCCCTTCTTATCCATCTCATCTTATCCTTCCACCCACTTCTTATCCATCTCATCTTATCCTGCCCCTGCCCCTCTTGACCATCTCATCTTATCCTGCTCCTCTTCATGAATTTCATCCTATTATGCAACCCTCTTCACCATATCATCCTATCCTATCAGCAATTTACGTGAGGGGGGTTGGGGGATAACGCGTGTTGCATATGGGGTGATAAATGTAGGTGTTGGCGTTTTGAGTGAATGGAATAAATTATCTGTGTGTTTGCCATGAAGTAGGAGTAAGGATCTACCTTGTGTGCGCATTTATATGAATATACATGTTCACTTATATGAATATGTGTATGTACGGGGCAAAATATGATTAGCTATAATGGCCGGCAAAACATGTCTATGTATACGCATTTATGTTAACTATGTATATGTATAATAAAAACGAAGGTCCCTGTTTTTACATTCGTGTAGACATTTTCATGTATACGCTAGAATTTGTGCGGAAAATATTTACGTGCGTGCATCGCTGAGACTGTTTCTGTGCATGCAACTACGTTAACTGTATGTATATGCATGAACATGTGAGTACGTGCATACAGTTCCATTGGGGTAGACACATTTCCATAAATGGACAAAAGTTTAGATGGAATATATATATATATATATATATATATATATATATATATATATATGGAAAAATATCCAAGACAAATTGGTGCGGTTAAGGTAATGGCATAATTAGACAACGGCTCTGCTTCAGGTCCAGCAGGTGATCCTATCCTCCTTGAACTGGAAGACAACACTTAGGGATGACCCATCCTTCAGCCCAAAAAAGCTGATTTCAAAGACACGCCTTTATGTCGTCTCGTTTACCGTCACAGAAAACTGTTATTATTAATATATTAACAGCGTTGACTGAGCCAAAACGCTCGAAAGATGGAAAAATATCCAAGACAAATTGGTGCGGTTAAGGTAATGGCATAATTAGACAACGGCTCTGCTTCAGGTCCAGCAGGTGATCCTATCCTCCTTGAACTGGAAGACAACACTTAGGGATGACCCATCAGCTTTTTGGGGCTGAAGGATGGGTCATCCCTAAGTGTTGTCTTCCAGTTCAAGGAGGATAGGATCACCTGCTGGACCTGAAGCAGAGCCGTTGTCTAATTATGCCATTACCTTAACCGCACCAATTTGTCTTGGATATTTTTCCATCTTTCGAGCGTTTTGGCTCAGTCAACGCTGTTAATATATTAATAATAACAGTTTTCTGTGACGGTAAACGAGACGACATAAAGGCGTGTCTTTGAAATCAGCTTTTTTGGGCTGAAGGATGGGTCATCCCTAAGTGTTGTCTTCCAGTTCAAGGAGGATAGGATCACCTGCTGGACCTGAAGCAGAGCCGTTGTCTAATCATGCCATTACCTTAACCGCACCATATATATATATATATATATATATATATATATATATATATATGTTTATGTGCGTGCGTCTCTGAAATACTAAATATCTATTAAAATTTTGCTTCTTTTATTTAATGATAAAAATGAAATCAGGTGCAGTGCCACAGGCAAAATGTTTTATTAATTTAAGTAAAAAAATCAAATTAATTTGATAAAATATTAATTACTTCGCTAAATAGTTTGGGAGAAGGAGGAAAAAAAAAGGAAGTTTAAATCTTTTTTATTTGAATGTCATCTCATTAATTTTGAGAAAAAAGTAATGCCAAAAAGTGACCTTAGGAAATAACTTTGGAAAGTAACGAGGAAAAGTAACTAATTTTTCAAAATGTTTCTTGAAGGAAATTTCAACATTTTCAAGTGATCATAAGCGATTCTTGTGGTGACTCTTAAGAATTCGCTCTTTAAACTTCTTTGCTGTTTAAGAGGAAGCTTCTCTAATGTGGGTAAGTTCGTACAGCTACCACAATTAGTCATGTCACAGTATACACTGAATTTCGTTTGTAATCGCATCTTATCAATTTATATATCATTTTGAAGGGATTTTTTTCTGAATTAAAATATGACATGGACATTTTATATTTTTCAACATGAAAGAAAATAGGATTGATTTAATTATAATTCGGGGCGGGGCTTATATGATGGAAGTCAAGGAACGCAGCATTGAAACAATGAACAGTAGAGCACCTAACGAAGTCTGACAATTGCCTTTGAATTTTAACCTGATGCTTGGGTTTTGAATTGTGTATACTACTAGCTGATTAAATTAGCGAGTGAAGCAAACCCAAACCATTTAAGGGGAAAATGGGGAGCGAAGGCCCGCATTTATAATTAATCACCTTAGAGTTCTAATTCAAGTGGGGTTGCCAGACCTCGTTAGGCGCTCTAATTTTCATTGATTTTATGTAGTACTCATTTAACTCCGCCCATTTATGGCGGAGCCAGAGTCAGATAATTTCTTTAAATTAGGTGGATGTGTATTCCAAATTTAATATGTAATACTTCAGTTTAGGAGCGCACGCTAGAGGGCGCTGTTTCTGGGCTACAGTTTAGGCCTTATGACGTCACACGGTAGCTTCATATGTGGCCAATCATGGTGTTGTATTTGTTTTATTATTTTGTTTTTAGCCTTTATTATTTAGTAAATGCCTGCATTTCTACTTAATTATATTATTTAGTAATGCATTGATTTTTTTTTAGAATTACTAATGTATTAAACTTTGTATGTTTCGTTTAACTATTTTTGTGAAACTAAACATTTAATTTCACACACCGGTAACATTAATTCAACCTTATTTCAAACATTGGCAACCCTGAAACCGAGCAGTTAAAAGAGCGCGATTCCTATAAATACGGTTTGTTCGACTTCAATACGACTTGAGTTAATTCCTCGGTCAATTTAATAGACTTTTCTATAGATCGTGGTCTCATTTAAAGAAGCGCGGCTCATTTATAATAGTGAAAGGTGAAGATAGGGTAAACCTGAACATCTGCGTCACGCGCTCGCCTCCGCTGTTCCCCGGTCCTGGCCGCATAATATTTCGTCCATGTTCCAATATGTTTCACATTTTTTGACTAATTTCGAGTTACAGCTCGTGAAGGAGATCGCCCTGCCATGAACCTGAGATTTCAGTAAATTAGGGGTGTGGGGGGGGGGCGCAGCCCCCAGTATATAGTCGTAATTGTCTATAGAATAATGTTCTCACGTTTTTTTTTTTTTTTTTTTAAATCGTGTCTGCGCGTCTGAATGAAACATAAAAGCAACTTGCTCCCGATAGATTTTGGCTGAAATCTATTTCCAAGGTAACTAAACAAATGTTAATTTTTGGCAGCAATAGCCTAAATTAGGCGGCGCTATCGTCTTTGTTATTTTGATAAACGTGCTATCGGCTCTGCACGTTTATCAAAATAATAAAGACGAACATGTCGCCTACTTTAGGCTATTTTTGCTAAAAAATTAACGTTTTTAGTTATTTTCGAAATGAGGGGCTTCGCCTTTTGACGTCTGACGTCATAAGGCCCAAATTTTAGCCCAGAAACAGCACCCTCTATCGTGCGCCCTAAACTGAAGTATTACCATTTAATATATCCCTGGAAAACAAACTTCATTTTTTTTTTATTGACTAAGATTAGACAGTTAATTATGCGTAGTTTGGGTGCGTTGAACACGAATCTTTACTTCGTTTTGCTCTATCAGGTCCTGATTTTGTTCAACACACGTCCTATTTGATCATATTCACAAAAAGGATATTTTCTCAATACTTGCTAAGTCTTTTTGCAGTTGCACATTATAATTATCTATTAGTACCTATTTAAACTAATGTTTGTTTTTATATTTCAGATTTTGAAAATAAGGAATTGAAATACCTTTACAAATTGACAAAACAACCAAGTAATATGTCCTCAAGCACTAAAAAGTTCCTATGCCAAAACTTTCCTGATTGATTTTGCTACTTATGTGGAAACTTTACACTCACACATCAACGAGAAAATATAACGAACTTCGTGAAAAGAGATTACTTAGCTTATTTTGGCATAAAACTGGGGGATCAAGATAAATCATGGGTTCCACATAAAGCCTGCACTGTATGCATTGAAAGACTGCGACATTGGCTGAAGGGTTCGGTGTCAAAAATACCTTTTGTAGTTCCGGTAGTAAGTTTATGCTTTCATAAAACTACGTAACTTAGTCATTTGTGTACTGTAAATTACCTAAGGGTAATTGTAACTTAGGTACATAAACAACCTTTGATAAAATTCGCTTTTGTTAACATTCACAATTTTTTTCCATTTCAGGTGTGGCGAGAGCCTACTAAGCATGAGACAGATTGCTACTTATGCTTTGTCAAAACTTCGTTCGGGCTTCATTAAGAAAAATAAACATTGTATCCCATTCCAAAATTTAAGAGTCTGCCATTTTAAGAATTAGTTGAAGATATTTTTGAAAATATTGTTATGCACTCTGAGGAGTCAAACACCGAATTCGACCCCAGCGTAGCTGTAAGTGAAAGTGATCAGCAGAGGTTTAACCAGGCCGAGTTAAATGATCTTGTAAGGGATCTAAATTTACCAAAAGAGGCTGCGGAAATTTTAGCTTCAAGACTTAAACAGAAAAACATGCTTAGTTCAAACACATACATTTCATTTTACAGAAACAGAGAAAAAGAACTTCTTAAATATTTTAGGACAAAGCATAGTTTAGTATATTGGGGTTCAGTCTTACAATGCAAGTGATTAGCGTTTGTTTTTAGACAGTTCTAAAAGAAGTCTTAAGTGTGTGTTGCTGCATAATGGCAATCTATACAGCTCGATACCAATTAGTTACTCAACAGCATTAAAAGAAATGTATGAGTATATATAAACTGTTTTAAAGCTTATCAAATATAGGAAGCACGATTGAATCGTATGTGTTGACTTAAAAATGGTGAATTTTCTGCTAGGGCAACATCCCTACTTCCTTTGCTTATGGGACAGCAGAGCTAAGAAAGAACATTATTCCAAACAAATCTGGCCAGCATGAACATCACTTACTGTCTGATAAAAAATTGTAATTAATCTACCTTTAGTGAGCAGAGATAAAATAATATTTACTCCTCTGCATATCAAACTAAGTTTTATGAAACAATATGTAAAAGCTTTAGATACAAACCGCGAGTGTTTCCAACACATAATTTCAAAATTCTCAAGTTTAAGATATGAAAAAATCAAAGCTGGAATTTTCGACAGTCCAGAAATAATAACATTGATTAATGACAGCAGTTTTCCTAATGTCATGAATGAACGCGAAAGAGATCCCTGGTTCTCATTCATGGACTTGATAAAAAGCTTTTTAGGGCAAAATAAGAAGTCGTAAGAAAACTTTTAAGGGACTACAAAGAGCTAGGTTGCAATATGAGCATAAAAATGCATTTTTTGAATAGTCATCTTGACCAACTTCAAAGTAATTTAGGTGTTGTAAGTGACGAACAAGGGGAGAGATTCCACCAAGATATTAAAATTATGGAGGAACGTTATCAAGGACGCTAGGATTGCCACATCATGGCTGATTATTGCTGGTGTTTGAAAAGAGACCTGCCGTCAACAACCAAATACTCTAGAAAGTCCTATAAAAGAAAGTTTTTACCAGAGTGAAAGCTCCATACCTCTTTTTTTTGTTTTAGTTTAAGTGATTTCTATCGTTATAATGTAATTTTACAATAGTTTGTACTGCATGTATTCATGGAATTGGCAACAAATGTTAACGCATGACTTCATTTTTAGTCCTAATTTTGAAAAAACTGGAAAATGGCGCATGGGCTGTTTACAAGAAACAGGACCTGATAGAGCCAAACTGAGGTGAAATTTGTGAAAGTGTCAGATATCAATCAATAAAATACGTGTTCCGCAATGAATTATTATTTGATGAGAGATCGGGGGTTTTGGGGTATATTTAGTTATAATGAAACGAGATAGGACGTTTACCAATAAAATAAATGAAATTTAGCGAAGTTGTTAACGTTTGTCAGTATTTCTAGTAGTAGTGTCGAAACATTTTCAAATAGTTTTGTTCAAAACACGGTTGCCAGATTTTCCCAAATTTTTCCTTTTGCGGCGTTTGACGAACTATGTGCGTTTCACATTGTAGCATCTGTAGTTAACTAGGCCCAATAGTAGAGTGGGGGGCCCATTTCTTCTTCTTCAGGGTTTAAATTAGTTT
Organism: Ceratothoa steindachneri; assembly: GCA_963969495.1. NCBI lineage: Eukaryota > Metazoa > Arthropoda > Malacostraca > Isopoda > Cymothoidae > Ceratothoa > Ceratothoa steindachneri. The sequence goes on from OZ018327.1 coordinate 67,939,769, forward strand.
TTTCTTCTCTCAGGTGGACTGCCTGCCATGTCTACGTGATGCCCAGTCACGGAGGTAAACTCTCTAGTAAATATTGTCAGCTTAAAAAGAATCCGGACGGAGATTCGAACCTCCAACCCAACGATTGCCGGGCAAGCACGCTAACTACTATATATACTAGCCGAGAGGCTCTTAATTAGTTTGGAACTATCATAATTTTAAAGCTCTACATTCAAATGCGATTGGAGACGTGGTTAGGCACTCTAATGTTTATTCTTTTTTATACCTTGCTTCATGACTTCAGACCTATAAGCCCCTCACCTGAATGCTAATTAAACCAATCCTATTTTCTTTAATATTAAGTAATGTAAAATATTCATATTCTATTTTAATTCAAAAAGAAATTCCCTTCAAAATGATATACAATACAATATGATGCAATGCCAATTGACAATGTGATTATGTATTCCATATTTATCAAGATGGAATACATCTTGGTTCCTACTCATGTGTGGCTCCCCTTCGTATCTTCAAGAACCATTGCGTCAACCAGGTCTGAACCTTCAACAGTTTAAAAATTAAAAGAGAACTTAGGAGCAGATTCACATTGGCGAACAGAACCACGCCAGTTTTAGAAGGAGATGCCAGGTAATTGCCCTCCCTGCCCCAACGCGCTAAAATGTGTTCCCTCTAGGCCCAAATACCTGCAGTAAGATCGGATGATATTTAACGTCCACACAATTTCACTTCCATTTCCACTACATTATTTACACATCTTTCATTACAAACATTTAGGGGCCGATGCCCACGTTGGTTCTCAATTTAAATTGGAAGGAAATAAATCTCTCAAAAATGTACACGAACTTGTTCCTACAAATGTAACTTCTAGGAATTCAAAGTCTTTGTTGTACTGATTATTGTTACCCTCGGCCTTGTGGTAATGATTATTGTGAAGTTTGTTCTTGTAGGTTGATTATTGTCATTCTCCACCTTGTTTTATTAATTCTTAACACCCTTGACCTGTTTGTACTGATTATTGTCACCCCTGACCTTGTTTTACTAAATATTTTTACAATTGACCTTGCTTTACTGAGTATTCTCACCTCTCACCTAGTTTTGCTCATTCTTGAGAACCTTGACCTTGTTGTATTGAAAATTGTCATCCTCCACCTTATTTCCCACATTCTTGACAGCTCTGTCAATGCTGTACTGATAATTATCACCCTCAACCTTATATTTTTTATTCTTGATAGCCTAGACCTTGTATTGATTATTGTAACCCTCCATCTTATTTTACACATTATTGACAGCCTAGGCAATGTTGTACTTATTATTATCACCCTCTACATTGTTTTTTATAATTCTTGAGAGCCTTGACCTTGTATTGATTATTGTCACCCTTCACATTATTTTACACATTCTTGACAGCCTTGGCAATGCTGTACTGATTATTATAAGCCTATACCTTGTTTTTTATTCTTGACAGCCTTGCCCTTGTATTGATTATTGTCACCCTCCACTTTATTTTACACATTCTTGACAGCCTTGGCAATGCTGTACTGATTATTATCACTCGTTACCTTGTTTTTTTATTTTTGACATCCTTGACCTTGTATTGATTATTGTGACCCTATACCTTATTTTACACATTCTTGACAGCCTTGGCAATGCTGTACTGATTATTATCACCCTCTACATTGTTTTTTATAATTCTTGAGAGCCTTGACCTTGTATTGATTATTGTCACCCTTCACCTTATTTTACACATTCTTGACAGCCTTGGCAATGCTGTACTGATTATTATAAGCCTATACCTTGTTTTTTATTCTTGACAGCCTTGCCCTTGTATTGATTATTGTCACCCTCCACTTTATTTTACACATTCTTGACAGCCTTGGCAATGCTGTACTGATTATTATCACCCTCTACCTTTTTTTTTATTCTTGACATACTTGACCTTGTATTGATTATTGTCACCTTCTACCTTGTTTTACACATTCTTGACAGCCTTGGCAATGCTGTACTGATTATTAACACCCTCTACCTTGTTTTTTATTCTTGACAGCCTTGACCTTGTATTGATTATTGTCACTCTCTATCTTATTTTACACATTCTTGACAGCCTTGGCAATGCTGTACTGATTATTAACACCCTCTACCTTGTTTTTTATTCTTGACAGCCTTGACCTTGTATTGATTATTGTCACTCTCTATCTTATTTTACACATTCTTGACAGCCTTGGCAATGCTGTACTGATTATTATCACCCTCTACCTTGTTTTTGTTTATTCTTGAAAGACTTGACCTTGTATTGATTATTGTGACCCTCCACCTTATTTTACACATTCTTGACAGCCTTGGCAATTTTGTACTGATTATTATCACCATCTACCTTGTTTTTTTATTCTTGAGAGCCTTGATCTTGTATTGATTATTATCACTCTCTACCTTGTTTTTTAAATTCTTGACAGCTTTGACCTTGTTGTGCTGATTATTGTCACCCTCCACCTTACTGTACTGATTATTGTCTGTCTTGACCTTGTTTTGCTGATTATTTTCACCCTCCACCTTGATTTATTCATTCCTGGACCTTGTTTTACTTATTATTACCACCCGATACCTTATTTTACTCATTGGTGAGAGCCTTGACATGGCTGTACTGATGATTGTCACCTCCGTTTTCCTTTGAAGTTAAACGTAATCTTATACAAAAAAGTTTCTTGAAATTTCGTTTTTGGGGAAAGTGGATGATTGTCTTTTGTCTTCTCGTATATGTAACGCTCTTCAAGAGGGTTGAGGAGCTCCAGCAGACTTCTTTAGAGGATTAAGGAATCTTATTATTACCCCTACCTAACCGAATATATATATATATATATATATATATATATATATATATATATATATATATATATATATATATATATATATATATATAGAGTGTGTTCGGGGTAAATTTGACGATACAGAGTAATTCATACAACAACTGCAGGAAAATGTGATGGGAGACCAGAACAAGAGAATCCTGGCTTTGGCGAGAGGGATGGACATTGGAGTAGCCACCATGAAGCAGGAGTGCGGCTGGATGAACGCATACAAGCTCTTCAGCAATATGAACCACCCTGTTGAGCCGGGGAAGAACGGGTTGTTCTAAAATCAGAAGAACTTCGACCAGGACAAGTTGCACAATACTCAGAACAAAAAGTGAATTGCTTACAATCCATGTGACGTTCCACGTATCATGTAGATCAAGTTCCCCAAACTGTGATAGTTTTGGGGTGTCTCCAGTGAGGGTTAAGTCATGCACCCCCGCATCTTTCAGCAGGGTCTTAGGCTCAATTAAGACTCCTGTGCGGAGCTGCTGGAGACTATCTTCAAGCCATTGCCGGAGAGGGTTGCGGCTAGCTAGCATCTATATGTGTGTCGTAGAATTGATACGACTTTACCAATCCAACTTTCTATGTGTGGGGCGCCGTTGACAAAGATACTAATTACTCTGCTGGCAACCTCAGAGCCAAGGCGGTGGCCAAGATCAAGGAAAATTCGAAGATCTCCCCAGGGACACAAGGAGGAACGCATGCGCCAATTCCGAAGACATCTTGAGGACGAGTTGGAAGCTGAGGTTGGCTTCTATGATTAAACTGTCATCTCCCAGCTATAATATAGTTGATATTTTTGGATAGTTGATATTTTTATTTATTTTTAAAATAAATTTATTTTCGGCTAAGATATTGCGTTCTGTTTTTCTATTATGCAAACCGTCAAATTTAGCCGAACACCCTGTATACGTGGAAATCGACTTTCACCGCGTTTCGAACACGCGACCTCGTGCGTGCGAGGTGTGGGCGTTAACCAATGAACCATGATGGACTAAAATAAGCTCCGAATAAACACATGGCAAATTAATATCCAGAGATTTAACACGACTCCTCTTCCACTCTAGAAATTCACCTCCTACAGTAACAGGACCAGACCGCGATTTTGGATGCACCCAAGAAATGCAGTTTTTTTCTTAATATTAAAACGCTGACTTTTTAATAAACTTGTAATAATTCAAATATTAGAATAAATATTCAATAAGAAAAAAACACAAAGCGTTATTTTCTAAGAGAAACTGATGCACCTGTTTTAGATACATTTAGAAAAGGTCATTAAATACGTAGGTGAGTCAAAAAGTTCTCAGACAAATGGCATAAAATTTTTATTTGTAATAATACTGTAATCATTTTTCTACATAAGCTCCATTAACATCTATACACTTTCTTAATCTATGAATCCAACGGTAAAGACCATCTTTGTAGAATTCACGGGGTTGTCTCTGGCACCAAGTAATGACCTGCTTTTTTGCTTCATCTAATGATTGAAACCGGGTTCCTTTTAGGTGTCCCTTTAAATTTGGTTAGGTTAGGTTAGGTTAGGTTAGGTTAGGTTAGGTTAGGTTAGGTTACCTAACCTATCAAATTTAAAGGGACACCTAAAAGGAACCCGGTTTCAATCATTAGATGAAGCAAAAAAGCAGGTCATTACTTGGTGCCAGAGACAACCCCGTGAATTCTACAAAGATGGTCTTTACCGTTGGATTCATAGATTAAGAAAGTGTATAGATGTTAATGGAGCTTATGTAGAAAAATGATTACAGTATTATTACAAATAAAAATTTTATGCCATTTATCTGAGAACTTTTTGACTCCCCCTCGTATAAAGCCTTCAGCCTCGATGGAGTCCTCATTGCGACCTAGGGAGCTATAATGTCCACGGGTTGTTGGTTGATCTCTCTCTCTTAACAACGCCTTAGACGTAAATTCCAGAGGGTTCGAGTCTGGATAGCTCAGAGGCTACATGATTGACCAAATCCTCTACTTACCAGGCCTGTGTCGGTAAGGTATGTGGGAAAGACCAGAGTTCTACGGGTACAGTACAAATGGGTTCTCATCTGTACCTTCATCTAGCCGCGGAGATCATTGTTGATGGTGTCTTGAACTTACTGGACGAAATCAGTTGTGCTAGTAAGGTCTAAACGTTGATACTGATTCTTTCTCTTGCCTACGAACGACCCGTGCCAACCAGAAGAAGTGCCCCTTTTCTGACCTGAACACGAAGGATCTTGCCCAGTCCAAGAAGTTTGCATTCGTGAATTACCGTGGTTGGGAGCTAAAGCGACGAGGACGGCGTATCATTCATTTCGTGTCGGATGGGAAGCAGCCATGGTTGGGCTGAAACAGAGAGTAAATAAAGTTTCAGGCATTTATGGATGGCTAAAGATGAGTTCGATTCATCTCTATAAGGGTAATTGTCAGCCCCCCCTCCCCCTCCCAAGTTTCAAAATAAATTGAGGCAGCTTAACGAACCGAACGCCTACGTTTGGTTTGCTTATGGCACGTACTTAAAAGCAGAAAAAAACTGGTATGTATGTGAGAGTATGCAGGTGAGGGGATAGAAAGGGTGTGTGGAGAGACAGCGTAAAGTAGACCAGTGGTGAAAAAAGAAAGAAGTGTGGTAGGGTGCAAAGTGATGCTAGAGCCTGGTGATCAGGCTTATCGCTTTCAAATTTTTATGTTTTGTAGTTCCGTTGTTGTTTATCATTTTTCTTATACATATATATATATATATATATATATATATATATATATATATACATGTATATATAATATATATAATTTGGCGTTCAAGCCATTTGTCTTCATATTGCTAATGTATTTGGTTATGCTGTGCGCGTTTGCTGTTGTTTTGGTAAGTCGTTAATTATAACTTACTGTGTTTGCTTTAGTGTCTTTGTTTCTTCGTAATTTTGTAGTGTGTGTATTTCGTGTATTATGTTTCTTCTTGTAGTCTTGTTCGTTGATTTTCGTCTTCTTGTGTGGGTTTCCTTCTTCGGTAGTTTTGTCTTAGTTGATTGGTTTTGTCGATATCAGGGAATTTCTGTCAAAATCGGTTGGTTTCATGATTGGTATTTTTGTCTTGATCTGGGGTAAATTTAACTCATCTTGCGTAGAACGGCTCTTCTGCTCTGCCATTAAATCAGCAACGACAGGTATGAGGTAGTGAACGAGTACCACAGGTTGATCATCATTTTTCCTCTCTCTCATTTAAAACTTCTTTTGAAGACAGAAAGACAATGACGAGACCACGAAATTGCAGACCATATATCCATATCTTGCAAAGGAAGGAATTTTGGAGTGAAACTCGGGGGTTTAAAAGCAAGAGAAGAGACTATCAGATACTCTTAGGCAAGAAGCCCAAAGGCAATCGATACACGAGACGACCTTTGAACTGCATTTGGAGGTAGAAACCGAAGTAAAAAGTTTAAAATTTATGTAACTGATTTTGAATCGCCAGAAATTTCCTCCCTCTTTTGTCTTTTTGAGTGGTCGAATGGTTTCATTGAACTTCCAATCTACAAGATAATTTGCTATAAAATCATGTTGGTCTTTATTGTTTTTAGCTCGCATATTTTTGCACTTTATTATTTTTATTAAAATAATTTCAATTGGATGCGTTCGATTTCGACAGAGTAGTTTATTTCCTTTAATTATAATATTCAAACTTTCTGAGCTTTATTTCGATTCCTGATAAGTTTTTGTATCTCTGCTAACCATTTCCACAAACATGTTGCCACTAACAGCACATTTATACATTTAAGGACATTATTTTATTTTAATTATTTAATTATATCCTGGCTCTTTTAATATCTACCTCGTTATTAATGAATTTTGTGATATTTACGGAAACTTCTTCCCCTCCAAAATTTTCAAAGTCAGCACTCTTGAAGTTTGGTATACACAATTTAATTACTGAACAGTTGTTTCTTAAGTTTAGGTCGAAATTAATAAGCTCGTGATAACTTTTATTAAACTTTTTGGCCCCAATCAGATTATTCATCATTTTCATCTGTTAAAATTACCGAATCTAACTTGATGTTTGACTCATTGAATTACATCGTTTTCTTCTATGAATTTAAATAAGTCTTGTGATTCTGTCCTATGTGCTTATATCAAAATACTCACAGCCCCTAGTTTAAATGAATTGTTTCTACCTAGAGCGATTCATCTAAATATGGTGCTTGGTTAACAGGTAGTTACACTTCTAAAAATATATAGAGTAATTTCTGATGGAATTTTTATTTCAATGGCTAATGTTTTTTGTTAGTAATGCACGAAACTTCAATTTCCTCATTTTTGAATTAATATAGTATTTAGCATTAATCTGGTAATCCTCTACGTCTCCGGAATTTCCTCTCTTTTTTAAAAGTCTAAAAACATTTACTCAAATTTATTATGCCCAGGCCCTAAATTCTTTAGGTGAAAAATCCACCACATCTCATATATTGATAATAATCGTAATTGTCTGTAATGATCAGGGTGTTAAATGATTATACTGAAAGAAAAGAGAAAAAGTCTTTTATTTCCCTTTTTACAAACATTTGTCAAGAATGGTTCCGCAGAAAGGAATCTGTCCGGTTTGTGTTGTCCTTTTTTTCTATTCCACTTCGATGGATCGGCTGATAGCTGCAGGTGATGCGCTTTGATGTGAGGGATTTGGGGAGGCAGTTCGGCACCCAGGTGGTAAGATGCGCACTTGGGGGTGACCGCGAGGATTAAATAGGAAATTGAACCATGGTTAACCTGCCCCATCGAGAGAGCTTGCCAGTGAGGCCTACTGCAGCCGAGAATAACACCTTCACTTCAGTTCGCCGGTGAGCCCCCGCCAAGCAGCCAAAACCAGGTTCTTACCAGGCTGAAGATGATTTCGAGGTTTGTCTTGTAGAGAACTCTTACTAGGTGCCACCTGGAGGAATTCTCCGGATGAAAACAAGCGCAACAGAGGACCTACTGCTATCCGATAGACAAAGTTGAGAATCTAGTAAATTCAGTGGACGATTTCCGAGTAGATTTACTCCAAACAGTTTATATTATGCATGTAGGTACTAATGCTATCTTATCTACAAGAATTCCTGATGATGAAATACTAATTAATGAGAAAGCTGAAGGAAAAGAGTAGGGACATAGCTTTAATAGGTGTTCTTTCAGGAATTGGTGTTGCAGCTAACATCTTTGCTAGCTCCTACAAAAGTTCGTAAAGATGCAGTTGGCATTTCCTCATCTAAGAAGTTATGCATCTCGCCCTTTAAAATCCATTTGTACGACATTCGATATTATTTACCCATACGACTACCATATAAGATGTACGATTTTCTTTCAGCCAATCACATCCCTTGTCTGACGTATCTCAAACCATCCAATCAGTGTAGACCTCCTCGTTCCTGCCTCACTCGAATTTTCAATCTTCCACTTGTGTTTTGCCTACTCGTCGACAAGGTCAGTAATAATAACGTTCTAATTAATTAACTTTATCGAATGTCTTAATTGTTCTGAATGTAATTCCCTCCTTTCTTTACATTTCCAGTTCTCCCTGAGGATATAATTCGTGCAACGTTCAGTGGCTATAACATTAAATTTACCAACTATAATCTATAAAAAATAATTTTCCACATTGCTATTCCATTCATATTAATGTAAACCAACTCATACTAATTTCCGTTGTATCGAATAATTTCTCTAATCACTCATATGATTAATTCAGCTATAATAATTTATAATTCATTTATTCTAACTGTGTTTTTCTATTTTCATCCTTACTCTTTGTTATCCTGATGTTCTTTCATTGTTAAGTTTTAAAAATAAATCCTGTTAAAAATTACAACGCGTTACCATCCATTCCTTCATTTAAAGCAAGGTTAATGACTGATATCTAGGCTAGCTTAGTCATTAACCAAATTCCATCTTATGCTTTATAGGTACTATCAAGGTTTTCCTATGGAAGAGCTTTATATATTAATAACTTTCTTAGCGGTGCAGTTTATTAATCTCTGGGAGAAGATTTACGAACGCAGTGAGCTATTCTGGATATAAGGGTGGCATATAAACTGAATGGATTTTCAAAGAGGACTGCATAAGAGACTGTATAGCACATGGAAGAGTGCTGTTTGCGACAATCAAAGTTCTGGAACTCCACCAAGAAATTTGCCTTAGTTTTACACCAACGCACACAGTTTGAAGAACATGATTGGTGAATTCAAGGTTTTAGTTGAGATAGAAAATGTTTATATTATCACAGTTACGAAGGCATGGGGAGAAAATTCTAAAAAAAACTTATTGGGAAATTTAACTTACCTATCTATAAAAATTTTAATAGAGATAGATCTAGAGAAATCAAAAAGAGTTTTTATTTGAAGCATAAAACCGAACTACACGCGATAATAAAAGACATCAATACATATATTACATATGAGATTTAGCTGTCGAGTTGGTAGCAAATAGTAATGAGATTAAATTTTTTAGTGCACTATAATACACCAAGGAAAGAAGAAGTATACGATATTATTCTTTTTGAAATGCTCTCAGCCCTAATTAATCAAAAGGTAACATTTAATACAATCACTTCAATGTTACGAAAGTATATTTTGTAAATGAAACGGTAGATACTACAGGAAATTGAATTCCTGCATCAAAAATAAGACAAGCCGACATGAGAACAGAATATCTTGGACTTAATTTTGAAAACTCAAGAAAAATTGGTATAAAGTTTACATGTTGGTGAAAAACTGGAAGACAGTAATCACAACATAATTCGATTCAATTTAATTAGAAGAATGCTAGCGAGAGTTCTCATCTCATCCCCAAATTTAAATCTATTACCTGATAATTTTCCCCTCTAATTAATTTTTTTAATTGAGATGAAATTTTGAACTCTGAAAACACCCAGAAATTGTACAATGAATCATTTTTCACAATAAATAACGAAATAATGCGGAATAAATATGAGGGTATAATTGCGAAAACAACGTGCTGTGAGTAAATAGTGAGAAAAAAAGGTGTGTGAGGAAACGTAACCGATTGTATAAAATTTATAAAACCAGCAACAGTTCGAGACTCGAAACGGAACATTTTTTTATTGCTAAAGTGATTTTAAAAATATTTAAATAATCGTAAGCCAATTACAGAGTGAATTGGAACCCTTTAGGATACTTAAGGTATGTATATAATATATATATATATATATATATATATATATATATATATATATATATATATATATATATATATATATATATATATATATATATATATATATATATATATATGCGGTTAAGGTAATGGCATAATTAGACAACTGCTCTGCTTCAGGTCAAGCAGGTGATCCTATCCTCCTTGAACTGGAAGACAACACTTAGGGATGACCCATCCATCAGCCCTGATGGATGGGTCATCCCTAAGTGTTGTCTTCCAGTTCAAGGAGGATAGGATCACCTGCTTGACCTGAAGCAGAGCAGTTGTCTAATTATGCCATTACCTTAACCGCACCAATTTGTCTTGGATATTTTTCCATATATATATATATATATATATATATATATATATATATACATATATATATATATATATATATATATATATATATATATATATATATATATACATATATATATATATATATATATATATATATATATATATATATATGTATATATATATATATATATATATATATATATATATATATATATATATATATATATATATATATATATATATATATGCATATATATATATATATATATATATATATATATATATATATATATATATATATATATATATATATATATATATATATATATATATATATATATATATGCAAGAAAACCACTATGTTCCAATAATAGTGGTTATCTTGCATATTTATTTACTCGTTATTGAGTGAAACAGTGTTTTCATATATACTCGTATATATAAAGAAGGAGCAAATGCAAATTCTGCGGGTGATAACAACCACCACAGGGCTTTAGCCCTATTTATTTTCTGCCTTTCAAAACAATTTTGAAGACAGAAATACAGGTGCAGAAACCTTGCATTGCAGACTATATTACAATATAGTACAAGAAAGAGAAATTGGACGCAAATGAGCAAGGAGACAAGAAACAGGAGTTTTTTTAGAGGTAAGAGAAAGGGACATTAGAAGGATTGCCTTCATTGTGCCGCCCTCTGCTCTCTTTGATTCTAGTCTTCTTCTAATGTCCCTTTCTCTTACCTCTAAAAAAAATCCTGTTTCTTGTCTCATTGCTCATTCGCGTCCAATTTCTCTTTCTTGTATATATATATATATATATATATATATATATATATATATATATATATATATATATATATATATATATATATATATATATATATATATATATATATATATATATATATATATATATATATATATGTTGGTGTGTGTGAAGTCTGTCTGTCTGTCTGTGTGGGTACGTGTGTATGTCTGTTTGTCCATTTATAGGAATCAAAAAATCATGTTCTAACTCTCTCCCGAAATTCTCTCTTCTATTTTCTCCCCCATCATTTCTACCCCCTTCTCTCCCCTAATTCACCCCAATTCTCACCGTTCTTTCCCCGTTATCTCCCCCTTCTCTCACTCATTCCCTCCCTCCATGATCCCTCCATTCTCTCCCTCCCTTCTAACCCCATTCACTTCCCCATTATCTCACCCATTATCGTTTTTCATTCTCTCCCCCCATTTTCTTTCCTTATTGACTCCCCCCCCCTTCTCTACCCTCTTCTCACCCCATTCTCTACCCCATTTTCTCCCCCATCTCTCCTCATCTGCCCTCATAATCCTCCCATATCTCCCCCATCTATCCCCCATCATTCGCCCCCTCCTCTCCCCCCATCTCTCCCTAACTCCTCTATCTTTCAGCCTCTCTCTCTCCTCCTTTGTTACTCCCACTCTCCATTCCCTCATCTCTCCCTCCCCTCTCCCCACCCCTATCCCCCTCTCTCCCCACCCCTATCCCCCTCTCTCCCCTATCTCTCCCTTCCCTTTCCCCGCTCAGTCCCCTCTGACTCCATCCCCTCTCTCTCCCTTCCCTCCCCCGCTCAGTCCCCTCTGACTCCATCCCCTCTCTCTCCCTCCACCCTGTCTCTCCCTCCTCTACCCCTAACCCCTATCCCCATTTTATCCCTCCCATCTCTCCCTCCGTCCTCTATACCTACTCCCTCTCCCCATTTCTCCCATTCTCTCCCTCCGTCCCCTCTACCTCTCCCCTCCCCTCCCCACTCTTCCTCCTCTCTCAGTCTCATCTCCCCCTTCTTATCCTCCCCACTCTCTCCCCTTATCATCCTCTCCCCCAATCTCCCCCTCTATATCCCCCCTTTCCCCCTCCCCTCCCCTTCTCTCCCCACTTCTTCTCCCCTTACAAAAGGATATCCAAAACAAAAGAAAAAAATATTTCCTCCTCTCTTCTCCAATCTCTCCTCTCTCTCTTTCTCTCTCTCTCTCTCTCTCTCTCTCTCTCTCTCTCTCATCCCCATCTCCACCGCTAAAAAAGGATATCCAAATTAAGAGAAAAAAATGTTTAAAATATAGAGTTATAGAAGATAGACTCTCGCTCTGTTTCTGTGGCCACAACGTTGGTCGCTCATAACTAACGGTCACTCACGCGTGAGCGTAAACTGGCGAGCACGCGCGGTGAAACGTTTACTCATTATAAGTATATTATATGATAGGGACAGTGTGCACCTCTCCTAAATCTGTTTTCAACCCAAGAATAATAATAATAATAAGCAAGTAGAGATATTTTTGTACCACAATATAATAATTTCAAACAATGGTCATCTGTATTTACTTAATTTCCGAACTCATATTGTACCCCGGCAATGACGGGTATGTCTGCTTGTATATATATATATATATATATATATATATATATATATATATATATATATATGTTAGAAGAAAAAACCAAAACTATTGACTTTGCACCAGATCTGCGACAACTACTTTTTCTAGAAACCATCCAAATACAAGAAAACAACCCAAGCTTGGCATTCAATTTAATTCGAATGGAATATTGTCAAACGGTAGAATTTAGGAGCCAAACTCCGAGGTATACTTAATCTCCACCTCTAAAGGTCTTTCATCTCTTTGGACGTGACCGCCAATTTGCCTTCGTCTCAAAGCCTACATCTTTCGACCTTGTCGTAACATGATCAAAAGTTTGCCGGTATGTTCGCACTTGCTGATCTCTTTGTTTATTTGTATATGTGTGTTCATTCATTGATATATAAACCAATGTTCTTCTCTTTTTATTTGTATTTTTATTTTATTTCTGAAGATGATACGAGAGCATCGAAAAGCGTCAAATAAATAAAGTGTTTTCATAATGGAATCTTCTCCTATTTCCTCCTTTAACATTAAAATCCAAATTTTAATGAATTTCCGAGAACATATACACAGGATCAACCCAGACATAAAGGGAAATATACGACAAATTGAAATATGTGAAAAGAAAAACACAAATGCGAAATTAGCCGACGCTTTTAACAAAACTTTCTCACACAAAGACACAAGGATAAGTATTGGGGCAAAATATCTCAGTGACTCTGCTGTGATAACTTGCGAAACGAATTGGATAAAATAGTCAAATAGTGGAAAAGATGAATTCAATGTCGACAAGTGGATGGCGATGCGCATTGGTTATGATAATATCCGAAGAAACTAAAAAAGGGATACTCGAATTTTAAACACATATGGCAAAGAAAAGAATTTAGGTGTCTTAATCAGGAATGATCTAAAATTTTCGAAGCACTTCACCGTATCCCCACAAAAGGCGAATATGGTTCACGGATACATACCGAAACATTTTGAGTATAAATCGAAAAAGAATATTTTTTCCATATATATAGCGCTCTAAAGACATCCGTTGCAGTATGAAATTTATTAGGTTAGAACGAAATAATGTCTGATTTTCTAGAATGAAGGTTTAGATAGTATTTATTAAAGTAGTGCCACTTATCGTTTAGGAATATTGTTAATAATCTTCTCTGATATTCACACCTATGTTCGTCCCTTCAAAATATCACACTAGACATGTTTTACTCTATGTGTTTCATAAGGGTGGCAATGCAAGGACAGCGGGAAAATAACTCAGTCTGAGCACTTATGAGGATGATGCAGTCAATGAAAGAAATTGAAGGAGGTGATTTCCCGTTTCCGAGGGGGGGGGGGAATTTCAGTCTAAAAGACAGACCAAAAGAACTTGATTCGTAAGAGTAGGAAGCTGTTGGCACAGCTTCAGCTACAACTTCTAGGAAACTCGCAAAACAATTTAACGTAAACTATGCGATTGTCCTACACCTCCTGAAAAGGAGTGGAAAGGTTCTAGTGATTAGAAAATGGGTCCCGTACGAACTGGCTACGGCGAATCTGCTACAGAGTGCTGCCTGCTCTGAGTCTTCGCTTTCACGACTCTTTCAGCACTATTTTGGGGTAGTCTTATTACTGGTGATGAGAAGTGGATCCTTTATTACTGGTCATGAGAAGTGTATCCTTTATTACTGTTGATGATAAGTGGATCCTTTATCATAACGCTAAACGCCACCAATCTTAGATCAGTCTAGGAAGCAGAATTTCTCAACAACCGAGAGGAGGACTTGGTGGGATATTAAAGAAATTGTCCATTACAAACTGCTGGACAACAATCAAACAATTAATGCTAATATCTACTTTATTCAATTTCATCACTTGAAAGTCACTTTGCCCAACGGCGCCCATCTTAGTCAACAGAAGGGGTGCCATTCGATATCATGGTAATGCCCGTCCTTACACAGCTCGAATGACACCAGATCCCTTGGAGGAGCTCGGTTGGGAACTATTGCTTCATCCTTTTGTTTACCACTTGTTTATGAGATTACAGAATAATTTTGATGACTTTAGGTTGAAAACGAGTTAGATTCATATTTTGTATCGAAACCTAAAGATTTTAACAAGCATGGCATTTAATTCAGTCTATCCTCAATCATTACCATCTATTGTTTTCATTAATAAATTCAGAAAGGGATAATTATTTAAGTTCAAAGATCAACCAGACACCAATATGCAATCTAAAATTATATACATTTTTCGTTGTACGTGCAGTAGCACTGTATCATATGTGGAGGCAACAAGGCGGTACGCTTTACTCCCGCTTCATGCAGCATATGGATAGATCTGAAAGAACTGGAATAGATCTTTCAAAACCTGATCCATCCCCAATTCGAAACCATCTTTCACAATGTGGCTCAACGGCTACACTCGATAACGTCACGATACTTAATGCGGTAAGAAACATCTCGGACCTTTACCTGCTAGAGTCAATTTATATTACAAAACTTCAACCCAGGCTAAATAATAACTCATTATCTGTCCCATTAAATATAGTGACTCATTAAAAAACATTATAATTTGTTAAATTTCTCAGTTTTTTAGGAAGGGGGGTACAAGAATATAATCCACTGTCAATTCTTATCCTTCCTATTTTTTAGTAATTCACCTATTGGTTTTGTTTGTTTTTTCCTCCGTATTTCCAATGTAATCAATTCGTCTCAAATTTAATATTCATGTTTCACAATTTTATTGCATGTGTTAACTTTTTATGTATATATTTAAGTCTGTATTTTGTATTTTTTCTTTAGCACTGATGATAGGATTAGTTATAATCCTGAAACGTTTGAAATAAATGTTACGAGGCATCTACGGCTCTGTCCTGGCCATCCTGTTTATATATATATATATATATATATATATATATATATATATATATATATATTCAGTGACTGGTCTAGAGTTTCCATCCTGTCTCCTTGTTTTGCTATAATTATCACCTCTCTCCTTGTTAGGTTGAGTGGAATTTGCTATCCCTGAGTCCATAATTTGTGCATAAAAATCAAGGGAAATAAAAGTGTAACAGACGATAATTTAACTCTATGTAACGTGAAAGAAGTAAAATTTCGGAGTAAAGCTTATCGAAGAAAAGCAAAAACAAAAAATGGGAAGATAATAAAAATAGATCATTCAACAAAACTCAAGATACAAGAACACAACCTTTATTAGCTCGACCAATCAATCACGCTGCAGAAAATTCAGACAATCAAAACGAATGGCATAACATCAATTAAGGCACTTCAAAACTTGTTTGGCGACGGAATACTTTACAAATTCACTTTAAAAAAACAAACACTGAAAGACGATATACTCGCGTGATTCTTCGGAAAGAAGTTTTATTAGGCAACTCTTCACTAAGCTTTCAAGTAGATGAATTTAACAACTGGTTGACCGGCGAGAAGGAATTTATAGATGTACATTTAGTAATACAGGATTGTATACAAAGTTTTGTCCGATCAAAATCCGTGCTTAAAACTACGCAATAAATGATAAATGCAACGAGAATTGAATAGAGGGAAATTGATGATAGCTGACGGTTGTGTAGGCAGAGCTCTACGCATAGCGCTAAATAAATCAACCGAATTTCTGTTACCATAAAGACCATAAAGGCTACGCATAGCGTAGGCTCAAGCGATAGCACTCATCATCTCTCGTACTAACCAAAAATCTTCCGTTCGCTATACTTGACAATTTCGTATTTTCAAACCCTGGAAGAACTTTTTCTACTCACTTCTAGATATTGCTTACATATTAACATCTCAACATTCTTTTATTTCAATATTTGAAAGCTTTTTTTAAGCATCATTCGAGTTTAGTAATAAAATAAGTCGGAGAGAGCCAGTTTAGGCGTGATTTGTGCTCGGTCATGTATGTGGAGAGGGGGTGAAATATTATTCAACAACAACTGACAATCTACAAGTGAAGTGCAGTACATGGTGATGTTCCATCAGCACGACCACTCATCTTCTTACTTACTAAGTCGTGCAATCAATCACCTAAAAATTTCTGAATGAGGATAATTTAATATCTAGTTTGTCTATATTTATCGACCACGTGCCGATAACGAGTCAAGAAACGGGAACATTTCTAAAATACATCAATCTTTTGTTTTACTCTGTATAAACCTGGGTAAATTATATAGTTCGAGTCCAGAGTAGCAAAAACAGAAAAAAATCAAATAAAATTCCTAAGGGTAAAAAAAAAAAATCACGTTAAAAAATAGTAGACCAAAATATTGTTTCGTGTGACTCATTTGGACCGATTAATAACAAATTCGGACAAAACCTAAAAAACACGAACTTTTACCTCAATTTGAAAGGTTAGATGGTTTGAAAGATTAGTTATATATATATATATATATATATATATATATATATATATATATATATATATATATATATATATATTTATATATATTTCACCAATTATCATTATAAATATTTCGCAAAATGGAAATTAAAACCTCCCAATAAAATTAAAAGCTTGTATCAAATTTTTTTTACCATTAATTATTCATATGGTTCTTCTTATTGTTTATTCTATTATTACTACCATTATTTTTATACCTGGTATTCGTTGGTGTTCGAAGTGGGGCCTCCACGAGCAATCGAGATTGGTTCCTTCCTTAGGTGTCCAAAAAGGGGTGTGAATGGAGGCAGATTTCCCTCAAGGAGTGGATAAAACAGGCGTGCGGAGAATTATCAGTGACCTTAAATAGTGTTCCTTTTACAACTATCACAAGCCCTATTTGTGATTTAGGGGAAAAAATGTATTCGCATATATTTAAAAAATAATAAAAACTAACCAGGGAAGGTGATTTCATTAAGAAATATTGTTCGGGGAAGTGAAGTGTGTGGAAGTTAACCAAGTAGAATAATGGGCGCGGTGTAAACCTAGAGTGAGCGTGCTTGGATACCTCTACCTGATTATTTCATGGTTGCTTGGGCAGCAGTGTTCCCCAGTAGTTCGGATCCCCCAAGAGAAATTTAACTCCTCATCTATCGGTTAACTATCACACAGTATCGGCGGTAAAACGGCACCGCAAAATATTCTTACACAAATGACACAGTTGTCACGTTCACACACACACATATCATTTCTATTTACCTTTACATTAATGTATATTTGCTCTCGTCCCCGACCCCAACCCCCACTCAACGCCGTAAAAACAATTGTTGCACTTAATAACTTAATCTGCGTCAATAAAAACTCTTAATTACTTTTTCTTCAAACAGAAACAAATCTGTATTGTGGCGACACAAACAAAAATGAGGTAATTTTAATTTTAATTTCATGTTGGAATTCCCGACGACGAATTATAATTAATTATTATAGTTAGAAAGTCGTATCAAAATAAATCTCAGCTGAAGGCATAGTTTGCTTAACTTTTCCGTTTGAGGAGAATATTACATGAACCACTGAAAGCTTAAGAAAGAAAATAGGAGATGTAGAGAACGGAAAGATAGGGCAAACTATTTTAACCGTTATTTTAAAATATATAAAGAAGTTGGATTTGAACCTGTGTCATTAAGCGCTCATCGCTTATATGACCACGACGCTCATCGCCAGAGCTACCATCCTCAACCCCCCAAAAGGTTGATTCAAGAAGCCTTTTGAATAGCGAAGTGTAGGTTTTTATCTAATTTCCATTTCCTTGGGCCTTTAAATACATCTATATATCACGTGTCATGTGATTTTCAATTATCACAAACAAAAAAGCCCGTGTCCCCTTCTACTAGAAAAAAACCACTTGTCTTGTTTCTCACTGGATAAAAACCTACACTTCGTTGTGGAACGGATGCCGGTTGCTTACCTCGCGGAACCCATTTCCTCTCCCCATCGTGATTAACCAAGTAAACCCACTTCTCCTTTAATGTGACAATTTGCCTCAAGAATCGATCGCACATTGGGTTATTGACAAGTTGCCTCCAAATCTCTACTCTACGGGCAGCTTGTGGTTCGGTGAGGTCATATGGATCTATTTGAGGCTTCTTGTGAACAAAATCCATTTGATGCAATCGGTTCAGCACAGTCTGATGGGATGACACTCCAACAATTTTCGCAAGATCACGGTTGCTTGCAGAGGGCTCTTTCAATGCTGCCACTAAAGCCTCGCTATCAAAGGTTGATGGTCGGTTGAAACGTAGTTGATCGTCAAGGGTAATATATAGAAATTCAGATAAGAACAAATGTTTAATCAATATTTAAAAAAAACAAAACAATATTGACAATACTTTTAATAATAGTGGTGGCAGACATTATTACAATAATCTCAGAAGTGGTGGCACACAGTATTAACACCTGACATACTGTCTTCTCTTTCAGTATCGCAAATTTCCTTCACAGTAACTCTTTTCAAAAGTTTTCGCTTGGAACAGTAGCTACATTTTGTTTTTTGGGTGATAAAAAAAACTGTTCCAAGGACAACGTTTACTACGTGTGAATATTGCTATCGTCTCGAAATGGCCACGAGCCAATTCTGGAGAAAATATTTACGGGAGTTGAAAGGTCTTTTCTTTACTGCAAGATTAAGAGCAAAAACAATGGTTTGATCTCAAACAAAAATGAACGTTCTTACTTTTAGAAATGCTCGCCAAATGTTTTGCATCTGGTGCAGTGTCAAAAAGAATTATTCATTAGGAGCTTTTCACTAATAAGCAAACAGTTACTGAAAACTTATATGATCAATAATTCAATGTTTAAATGGTGTCCTCTTTCATCACAATCCATATTCGCCCTTGCCACCTATGACCCAAGAAAGAGTTAATGCATTAGGTTGGGAAGTTCTTCCTCATCCCCCATAGTCAATACACCTTTCAGCATATGATTACCATTTATTTGACTTTACAACCTCACCTAAATGGCAAAGTCAATTCTAATGTGGAGATGGAAAAGGATATTGAATTTTGTTTCATAACAACTGAATCAAATCCTCAAGAAAGTTTTTCGCTGCTTCGTTAAACGATCGGAAAGCATCGATAATAGTGTGTGTCACCACTACTAAGAACATTGTCAACAATGTGTGCCACCACTTCTGAGACTATAGGTAATAATATTTGCCACCACTAATAAAAGTATTTTCAATAATGTGTGCCACGACTACTGAGATCATTGTTAATACTGTGTGCCACCACTTCTGAGATTATTGTAATAATGTCTGGCACCACTATTATTAAAAGTATTGTTAATATTGTGTTTTTTTTAAAATATTGATTAAATATTTGTTCTTATCTGAATTCCTATATTTATTAATACCTATAATTATAATCATAGAGACTAATATGTATAAATTCAGAAAAGAAAAATATTTAACAATAGAACATTGCAATGAAAAAAATGAGGCAATAAACATAGAGACAACTAAACCCTTATGTATTAAACCCCTAAAGCGTTGATTACAAAAAAATCCAAACAAACAGTTACTTAGAAAAGTAAAAAAATAGATATAACGGCAAATATGAAGAGACTCGAAGGTAAACACATTAAATTTAAAGTTTGAATGCAAAAAAATAATATGTGTCGTGGTATGACATTACATTATATCAATACCATATTGTATCTATGGGGGAGAGACCAATAACTTAAAGGCGATCCGACAAGAGGAACGGAAGGCCACGAGTTTCGTTAGGCGGAGGGCGAGATAGTGCAACGAGGTCAGGTATAATATGGGCAATGGCAAAGCCCAAGGTTATTTAAAGAGGCATGTACAAAAATATAATTTTATTTACACAAAAATAATGAGCGAAATGATGGGCAAAAATTACATCAGAGAATAAAAGGGCAAAATTACATCAGATGAACGAAGGGGGGAGAATCGTAGTTATGAATCAGACTATGAAGTTAAAACTTAAGGTGTTACGTGAGGAGACTATTCAAATGGGGGGGAATTAACGCAGATGGGTTACTGGAGGGGGAGAGGGGTTGGCTTACAGAAGATTCAGAGGTGAGACGTCAGGGTAAGGCTTCACGGATGTCTTCTGCACGTGAGGCGAGGCCGCTAAAAGCTTCTGAGCGGGATGTTAAAGTGATGACGGTTCTCCAAAAAAGGAGGGGGGGCTGTAACGTCCGGTCCAGGGGAGAGTATTTCGGCCACCCGTAAACGAGGGGCGAACGAGGAGGTCTTCGACAGAAGTTGACAAGAGAAGTCGGGAAAATCATTCGGTAGCGATCGTTAAATGGAATTACCTCACTGGCTGGGGCTAATTCCAATACACGAAAATAGTTCAGCTGTCACTTTGCTTTGTTGTTAGCACCTGAATTGGAACTAGGGGAATTTTCTTGGGGTCCGGGAGAGACTTCTCAACTCTGTGTCGGTTTCATGGGAAACGAGCAATATATATGTATGAGGCTCTCTCCGCGGGGGTGGGGGTGGGGGTAAGTGGGAAACAGCTCTACTCTTGAATGGCCTCGAATCTTCTTGCCTAGGCTATTCTAGCCCGTGTAAAGGTGAATTGTGGTGGACACGGTTCGAGGCTACTGCTTGTGGAAGGAAGGGAGGAAAGGGGGGGGGGGGTTAGGCTTACCAATTTAAGCCAAACAGAATCTTCTCCAGCACATGGAACTTCCGTGCTGGAAAAGAAATTCCACGTGGAATTTCCCCCCACAGTATGAAAAACATCATAAAGCAAAAAAAAGACCTAACAAGCATAAAAACATTACATTCCGAAGGAAAACATCTTGGACTGAACATTTGCATTAGTATTAACGCCAAACACTACACCAACTAGCGCGAAACTAACGTTATAGCAACGACTCGACAACTAGTTGTGAATTTTAACCTTTTTTAGAGTAATACAACTGAATATGGCTTACGGGTTGGCAAAGGGCAATTGGTAGCATATCTTGCTAAACGCCATTGTCAATGTTAAATGCATCCCTAGCATTGAAGGCTTGTCTTTGACCATTGTTTATAGTGTCCAGTATGTCACGGATATGCCATTCAGATGCAGAAGAAACCAGACGGCGGCCGGGCCAGATGAACGTGAATTCCAAGCTTCACTCATGGAGGCTTTCAAGACCAAGAAAGCACAGGAAATTTAGACATCCTAAGGACCCTTCAACAAGAAATTGCTCAAATACATCAAAAAGCATGAGACATCTTCAGAATGTTCTTTGATGAAAAGATCTTCACAGTGGATGTCATTTTAAACCTCCGAAATGGCGGGTACTTCGTGTTGTTAACAGTGGATGTCTAGGGCGCCAGCAAGATCAAGCATACACCCCATGGTCTTGTATGTCATATTTTTGACGGTAGGGGCGTATCCCCTTTTTTTTAAGCCCGGATAAAAAGCGGGTGCTGATAGCTATAGCATGTTTTACCTTGGCTCAAATCCAACTACCTGTAGACAAATTACAATCTACAAAGCCAGAAGGTACAGCCGTTCTCTAAAGCCAGCTTTGTTGAATTCTCCAGCTGGTCTTCTGGTCCTCCTCCAGCATGGTCTTGAACTCGCTAGACTACGCCGCCCCGTAAGGGGCACGGCGATTTGCTTTCCTGGCCGCCTTACTGACTGGACTCAGCCCCCTGTCTGGCCCCAACTTAGCTTCTTCTCTTTCTTTATGACACCATGTCTTTTTACTTTGCTTCCTCACTTTTCTTACAATTTCTCCAACAACTTTCTATGGTCGGCCTTTAATTTCACAAGATACCAGCCAACTTCCTCTCACCCAACCAACTCGTATCGAGGCTGAAGGGGAAGGGGAAAACGCCTCGTTACCCCTGAGCTCCGGTTTGGGGTGGTGGATTTTTAACAACCTGCCTCAAGCCCACCCTCTCTTTCTTCACATACCCTTTCTCTCTCTTTTCACGCTCAGCCCAGGAGGAGCCACCATGCCGATGGGCTGCCTGGCTACTGGGCAGGAAAAGTGGTTTTGAATGGTGGTAGCTGGCTTTGCAGTCCCGTATTCACCCTTGCAGAGCGAGCTACTGCGTGGGGTGATTAGCGTTTGCGTCCCGTAAATTGAATAGGATTACGATGCCTGATGATGAAAATTTAAAAACACCCTCTCTATTTCTCCTGTAGCATCGTCGGAGCCGCCTTCGGATAGCTTCACAGTAGAAAAGGAGGTCCTGCCCCCTGTGCTTTTTCAAGGGACTCTCCAAACTTCTTTTATCGGAGAGTAGTCTTACCCCTCTCGTAGGCCTATGGGTGCAGGGGACTCCCCTCACCCCCTGTCATGGAAGCGCCCTTGGGCAACTTCACCTCTTTTACAGCGGCAGTCCCTCCTTTTCTTTCAGAGGGGATTGCCAAGAGAGCGGGAAGGCGGTCCATAAAAGACTGCTCCCGGTGGGAGCGGCTCGATAGGGCCAACCCCTTTAGGGGATCAAGGGATAAAATGGATTGTGTCCCCTACTGTTCTGCTTGCATGCCTGACAAACTTACCGGGGGTCAGTGTACCTGCCCCTCTCTCTTGCCCGACGAATGCCGGTTCGCCTGCATAAGACGATAAAAAGGACCCTCGATTGTGATCCGTGATCCCTTGGGGGCACATGGAGTCTCTCTCTCCCCAGATGGACATGCTCACTGAGGTGACCCCACCCCAGACGGTAGGATATTCCATGGGGTCGAGCTCGGACTCGGTGCCAAGCACACAGCCCGAGTCTGCCCCTGTGCAAGCATCTCCTCAGACGGCTCGGGCGCCCCAGGATGCAAAGGCGAGGAGGGACCTCCTTCCCCGGGTGGCGCCCCTTTGACAGCCAAGTCCTTCTCCATCTCAGGAAAGGATCTTGCTGAGGCCGGTCTATCCGGCAAGGGCTCCTTCCGGCGGAGTAGAGAAGCATGCCCATTCCCTACCCTCCTCTCCTAAAAAGAAAAGAAACCGTAAGATGAAAAAACCTAATGGCTCCTTTCCCTCCACGGGAACCATGGGAACGAACGAGTCTGCTGCTGTTTCGGAAAGCGACCAAGCCAAAATCGGCACGTCTAGCTCCGGTGCTCCTCTTGGTGGAGAATCCAAGACAAAGATCAAAATTGCAAGTGCGAAGAGGAGTCTGGATTATGTCGGGCCCCCTCATTCAGATAATACATGTCGTTTTTGAGCCAGCTGGCTTCAAAAGCTTTCTGGTTATTCGCTTCCCTGATAGCAGCATGTTGGCCAAGGGCAGCATGATCGAGCAGAGGAGAGCACTAACTAGCGTTATTGGTAGGTAGCCGAAGGTGACCTGTTTCTCGGACGGGAGCCTATGGCGAATTCGTCGAATCTCTCCGAGGTGGCCGTGATTAGTGCTCTTCGGATATTTGATGGCACGCGGGTGAGTGTAACGCCGCACTCTACCATGAATTTCGTGAAAGATGTGGTTTATGCCAGTGAACTCGTGGACTACTCCATATATGGCATCACTTTAGCGCTGGTTGAGCATGGGTGGAGCCGGCAAGGTCGAGCGTGTGATGAGAAACAGGAAGGGGCCTCCAGATCCACCTCTACACTCTTACTCACATTCGACTGTGACAAGGTACCTGAGTCGGTGCGTGCCGATTGGTATCGCTACCGCGTCAAAGCATTCATACCACTAGCACACAGGTACTACCAATGCGATCGCTTTGGCCATACTAATCGTTCGTGTCGACGTGCAAAGTCGGGGTTACCTGAAACCTGTGTAAGTTGCTCCAAGGCCGCACACGATAAATCCGAATCGTGTGAGGCCAAATGTGTTATTTGCTGAGAGCCGCACCCAGCTTCTTCGAAGTAATGCGATACGTATCTCCTTGAGAACTACATTCTGGCCGTTCAGGCCCAGGATAGTCTCTCAGTTCACGAGTCTGAGGACTTGATCCTGGCGCGCCCGGCGCTTCCTGTGACGTCTTGTCTCAATGTTAAAAAAAGACATCCTCTGTTCCTGGCCCCTCCAGGCTTACGAGCACGGTGGTCTAGGCGCATATCAGAACCCTTTTGATAATTCTACTCACCCCGTGCGCTCCCCTGGTGTAGCTGGTGGCACAAAGGGTTCACACCCAGCCTCGGCTAAAACCAGAGCTCCCCACCTTTCTTCAAGCGTGACCGTTTCGCGTCAGGAAAAACGGCCGCGCGATTCCACAGAGTCGTTAGACTTACAGGAGGCAAAACTCTTGAAGTTGGTCGTGATGCAATCTTACGGGGTTCAATAAGCTGGCCCTCGAAGGAAGGACAGCACTATAGGAGTTTCGGCTCATACTCCCAACCCGAGGGCTAGGCTGGCTGATTCAAAGGCGGTGGATCTTCCAAATGAGGGCCCCCGCCTCCAAAGCCTCCCCACCTGTTTAAGTTTTCGAGGCGAAGGTAGGAAAAGACTCACATGGCGATCTCAACATTCCCCAATGTTATCGAAGGCGACAACGTCTTCAGAGCATTGTCCGGCCAACAACGCCTGGAGTTATACTCGATCAATCCAAGGGTTCAGATTCTTGCCAATATAATTGACGAGCTGGAAATAAGTGTCCTAAATGTAGATAAGTTTATTCTCACTGCCTGAGAACCGCTTCATTTTCCTGTATTGGTCTATATCTTTGCTCTCCGTAGGAGACTATACCTCCATAGTAGTGATTAATTCGCATTCAACTATCATTTTATGATTCGCTACCGTCTGGGAACTAGCCACGGTGGTGCTTGGCGCAGGCATCGTGGTCTGTATTTCAGGAAATGACTGATTTATCTGTCTCAGTTGAGGAGTTTTAGTCGGTGGATGAGGCTATTGAGTTCTTCTCCGGCAACCTCATCTCCGGAACCTAGCGAGGGATAAGTTCCGGATGTTTCGAAGCACGCCCGCTGCTCTTTTTGGCGAGCATACCTGTCTTCACTTAACGGAAAGACCCCTCTAGTAGAGGTGTGAAAGCGATTCAACTTCTCGCAGGACCCACCTCCCGTTCTCCAAGAGAATGGGACCGCAGCGTTCGTGGCGGAGTCTTCGCAACCGCTTTCTCTGCATTCTCTATCCGCGATGCTGCTCAGCCAGGATTCAATGCACTTCGTGCGCGAAAACCTTCCCTGGTCCGGGGGATGTTCCGTAAGCCATGCTTCGACACCTTGGTGAGAAAGGCATGGCATTTCTGTTATATTTTTTCAACAGGATCTTGAAAGAGGGTATCCTCCTAGATTAGCTTTATCTGGACAAAGAAGGTCATCTGTCTTCTGCATAGTGCGGCTTCCGCAAGTTCAACTCCACGTCGGATTTTTTGCTCCGACTGGAAAATGCCGTCTGCGAGGCCTTTCGTCATAGACAGAACTATCACACGGTGTTTTCGATCTGGAGAAGGCCTATGATACCACTTGGCGATACGGTATAATGGAGACTCTCGACATGATGAAGTTGAGGGGACGCCTCCCAATCTTTATATCTAAATTTTTGCAAGATCGTCAATTCCACTTACGGCTGGAGGGAACCCTCTCCAACCCAATGGAGTAGGAAGAGGGTGTCCCGCAGTAAGTGTCCTCATTATCAGACTCTTTGCCTTGAGCATCAACGTCATCAACTCGATGCTGCCGGTAGATGTTCTCGCTACGCTCTGCGTGGACGACCTTTCGATATCTTTTGGCGCAGCTCAGATGCCAACTCTGGAGCGGTGACTCCAACAGGCATTGAAGCGCGGCTCTCGCTATTGCAAAGCGCACAGGCTTCGGTTTTCCTTGGCCACGACTAAGATGGTGCACTTATGCCGCCATCCACGGCTCCACCCTGACCGAGACTTGTTTCTAAATGGGGTTTGTCTGGAAGTTGTGTACTTGCACCGTTTCTTTGGTCTTGTATTTGACCAACGCTTCACCTGGGAGGCTCGTCTTCGCAGCCTCAGGGTCTTTTGTACCCGCGCCATGGATATTCTTCGCTCCCTGACGTTTAGTGCCTGGGGCGCTGATAAGAGAACTGCCTTACTTTTTTCGAACTTTTGTTTGTTCGAAGCTCGACTACGGATGCGAGTTTTATCCATCCGCAGCCAAGCACGTATTGCGGAGGGTGGATTCGATCCACCACACCGGCCTTCACTTGGTGACCGGTGCATTCCGGACATCCCCATTGAGAGCCTACTTGTCGATGCTGGGGAGATGCCACTCTCTCTTTGTCCAGCACAGTGTATTATTCGCATGTACACGCTAGCTCTGCCCTCCCTCAGTTGCTAACAGCTCTCATTGCATTCGCAGCTGATCTCGACCGTGCCTATACTGACGAGAGACGCCAATCATACCCTACCCTAAGCCCTTTGAGTTTATGGCTAAGAAACTCCTTCGAGATCTTGTTATAGCTCCCGGGCCGGCGGCGTCCCTGGTTCTGCCAAGAAGACCACCCTGGAAGATATCACCTCTGACTATATGTCACCATGCTTCTGCTCCCAAAGCTTCTACAGCACTGGGAGTATTGCGTTCGGCCTTTTTGGAGCACACTCCGCGTCACGATGGAACCGTGCCACTGTATATGGATGGCTCCACGTACCAAGAGGGCATCGGTTTCCATGCCATATTCCTTCTGCTTGAAGTCAGCGGGGCTCTGCTATGCCATGCGTCTGTCTTCATGCCGAGTTGGTTGCAATACAACGCTCAGTACTGGAGATAAAGCGATGTGCCCGGTTCGGAGACCGGATTGCAATTTATAGTGACTCACAAAGCGACCTGAGTACTATCGGGGCATTGAAATCTCTGCATCTCCTGGTTATCGATATCCGTGACGCCATGGTTCTGTTAGCCGGGTGGATATCGAGCTTATCTTATACTGGCCTCCTGGTCATGCAAGAATTACGAAGAATGAGCGCGACGATGAGGGCGCCAAAGAGACCGCGAATACTCGGCGACCAGACCAACATTTCGCTCTTCCTCACATCGATTACATGGCAGGAATACAGCAGCCCGGAGGGGCTGCTTGGCAAAGAAGATGGGAGACCGCCGAACGGAACTTAAAGTTGCGTGCCATTGCGCCACGATTGTTTCCATGGACCTAACTCCCAGGATGCTTTCTCTCGTTTCCGAATTTCGCACACTCGCAGGACGCCTGCCATTTGATGGAACGCTCATCTGCGCCTTATTGTTACGACCGCGTTGTCTCCCAGAGTGTTCGGGGCATTCTTGTTAAATACCCGTCTGGGTGATCTCTGCGCACGTTACCTGTCCCAGTACTTGGACGAGCAGGGTCGAGACTCGTTCGTTCATTCTGTCTAAAATTATAAATATAATCTTTCTAAGCCAACATTACACTCTTCCGGCAGCTAATAATAGACTTTAACACCTTTTACCCTTTATTGGGTCTACATTGAAAAGTAACTTTTTATCCTATTTTAAAATACTTATAATTTAGTTATATAGTGCAATATTTTTCTCAATTTTTCGTGTATGTTCTTTTATGTATTGGAATTAGATCTTTGTTGTTGTTTTCTTTTCAGATAGATTATTTTATTTGAAATTTGGAAGCCCAACAAACATGGCTAGACGTCTGAGCGTACAGGAGCGTGCCCAGATAGCGGCACGTTACGAAGTTTGGAGATCTGGTGTTCAAGCGCATAGGTGGTTTGGTACGATTAAAGGAAGACAAACAAACTAAAGTTGACGCTAAGACGATCAAGAATTGTCATGAAAAGTTCATGGCTGCAGGATCTGTAACTGATACTCGAATAAGCGGTCGCCCTTCCATTTCCAGTCACTTAATGGTAGTGCAAGTTGTTCATGAAATATTTACTCATAGCCCGAAAAATTTACTTCGACAAACAGCATTGGAAAGTTTATTCTCCTTTCACTGTGTACGAACTGTGGTCAAAAGGCAGCTTAAATGGCGTGTTTGACAGCCGCACTACTGTCAAGCACTCTTTGCTGAAGAATGCGATATTCGTTTTGGAGTTTGGAGAAGTGATGCTTGCTTGGTATGAAGATTGGTGTGATCTCTTTAAAATTACCCCCTGGAATGATGAAGCGCTCTTCCACATCGCTGGGTTTGTGAACCGTCACAACTGCGACTACTGGTTTGGAGAAGATCCTCTTATTATTTCTGAAAAAAATCATCAGAATTGGCCCAAGGTAACGGTATGGTCTGGACTGACTTCAGGCAAGATTGTGAGTCCCTTCATCCTTCGTGATATCACGAATGCCGAAAGGTATATCAACATGCTGAAAGATGAATTCTTGCTAGTTATCAATACTTGAAAGAATATTAAAGATTTGATTATCATGCAAGATGGAGCCTCTACACATTTTGCTATTGTTGTTCGTGAATGGTTGGATGCCCACTTCCCTGGGAGATGGATGGGTCGTCGTAGTCAGCATAAGTGGCCACTCAGAAGTCTTGACTTAGCACTCTGCGACTTATTCTTTAGGAGTGGTTAAAGGAGTAAGTCTACTCTACCAAACTAACGACTTTGGACGAACTTAAAGGGCGAATACGAGATTTCACAAGAGTTCCTTGTGAAATCAGTTGATGCGGTTCCCAGGAGGCTTGAGAAGCTGGTGGCGAATGCTGGCGCTCATATCAAATTTTAAATAAAACTCCAAATATACACTTTCTCATATTCATTTCTTGTAAGATTTATAATTCAGAAATCAATTACAAGAATTTTAAAATAGGGAGCCACTTTTCAATAACCCCGTATACTAGCGCGGAATAGATTGTGGGGGGATTTAAAAGGGATGCAAAAAATCACCTGACAGAGAATACCACTTTCTCTCGGGGCACCGGGGTGAAAGGGCACTCCTCCAGTTTGAATATGACGAGGGCTTTGCCAAATAGACCAGGTTACCGTGTGGGTGAATTCAAAGGCTTTAAATTCTTTTCACCCTTGATTATCATTTCCCCGGTCTCTAATGCCAATCTTATTAACCTCGTTGTATCCCATGACCAGAATGATACTGCATACTGCTCTGGGGCTTTAAACCCCCACTCGAGATATATTGAGAGGGGAGGGGAGGGGGCTGCTGTTTCCTGGATTTAAAAAACCTATTCTCATTAAAGTTAATGTTATCTCGAGCGTGAGATAAATTATTATATTTGGGCTGGTTATTCTGCCTCTCATAAGCCGAGGTCAGAACGCGGCCATTTGATTATATGAATTCGAAATGCCTATTTTAAATTCCCTCAGTCGAAAGACTATCCAATTTCTATTTCTTGTAATCTTTTAACTTAGATGATAGCATTTTTGACTGCCTATATCCCAAATACCCCATGCGAGAATAGGATTTTAATGCATATCACGCAGAATGGCTAGACTCTATCTCTAGGACATATTTACATGGTATTACTCTTTTAGATTTTGATAACTTTTTTGCACGTGAGAAAATTATTAACGAGGTTCCTCATAAAAGTGATAATAGTTTTGATTTATTTAATGACTACAGTTCTGTATTGAGCTTAAAGGTCAGGCCTACTATTGGTTCTTCCTCCGCTCTAATGATGTTATTCCTGATGTTTCCTTTATTTGTTGAACTCTACCTTAAGGCTCATCCATGCTTATTGGGGTTGTGCCTTTAATGATTTTCGTAGATTTATCTGGCTAATCTTAATAGTCTCGCTTTTGAAGACAATGATAGGAGATTTCTCTCAAAAGATTTAAGAGTCGGATTAAAAGATAAAGATCGGATTGGTGGTTGTAGACTCACATGGATAAACAAGAGTCATTTAATCTGTTGTAATGTTAAAGTTCTCACCTTTTTTTGAAGGTGAGAACTTTAACATTACAACAGATAGTGGCTAATATGAGGTTGGTGTGCTCTCTTTCTATGTTCGGTAATTCTTATAAATGATGAGCTAGACTTAAATCTTCCACATAGGGATTTGGTTTTAGTAATTTACCTTTTATGTAGGGCTGATGTTTGTGTTATATAGTCTTCGAAGGAGAAGGAGGCTACCCTTTTAGATTATATTTTAAAAGGATCCAAGTAAAAAAGTTCTATTTTTCTCTTGATTTCCTCCAGTGGATTCTATAGCCTTTGATTCACTTCTATATTTATTAAGTAAAGAAAAAATACCTTTTTATTTTGTAGTGTTATGGAAGAATTGACCTAAATGGACCTCTTCTTTTATTTCTTATTATAAGTGCTGAAATTCTGAAAACCAAATTACCTACTTTTTCTAGGCTGTTAATTATATCTGGTAGTTTTCTAATACCAAAAAATTGGGGCTGTAGTTCCATTAATTTTGAGTAACTGTTTTACCGTCCTCCACTGAATTCGTTCCAACTACAATTAAATCAATATTATTTAAGATTATTGAACGCATATTAAGTCAATACTGGAGAACTCTTGTGCCAAAAGCTAAGTGATTCATGACTTGTTTTTTTGAATCAAGTGAAGATAAGCCGTCTCTAAAGGGACCTAGTAATAATAAGCTATCGCTAAGATCTGCAAGAATACGGGATGTAGAAGCTGAGCTAGTAAGGATTTACGTGTAAATTAGGAATAAAAAACAAATTACCCGTAAAAGAGGGTTAAGTTAGGTTTTCTTTTTCCTACGCTGCGCGTAAAATATTTACGGTCAATTCATAGATCGCTGACTTTTGCTGGGGCATCATAGAGATGGCTTGTCTTTACTAACTTAACCTAATTCACAAAAGTCCAAGTATAAGTAATATTTTAAGGTCCCTAAAAGTTAAAAAAGTCACGAAACAAACGAAATCTAAGCTATTTCTAAGTTGACCGAGTAGATAGCCATCCTTTTATTTTTAAGATGGCGCATCTTAATTTGATATTGGTTTTATTAGAGGTAGAGGAGGCCCGTGATGTTTTCCTGTCAATTTCAGAGGATTTGCAGATACCAGTTAATTTTGATCAGGGGACTCGATTGGATGGGGTGAACTTCAGTAATGTATTTATGTTAACCCCCTATCGTGTATAAATATAAGATTATTATTATTATTATTAAAGTTCCAAGCCACAACCCCAACTGGAAGAGCAAATAGCTATAAGCCCAAGGGCCCCAGCGGGGAAAGAAACCTGGTATGGAAAAAACGAAACAAAGATTAAGAAAAACATAATAAATAAATAGAAAATTAAAAAAAAAAAAAAAAAAAAAAAAATTAAATGCTATAATGTTAAAAATATTATAATATTATATATGTGTGGATAATGAATAAAATATTAAAGTTATAAGTTTCTGTTAATTAAAAATGTATTAGCACCCACTTTAAATTTCTGAAGTTCCAAGGACTCAACAACAACAGTAGGAAGTTCATTCCACATTTTAGTTGTGTTAGGAATGAAACTTCTTGAAAACTGTGTTGTGTTGAATCTCATAGGCGTAAAGGCCCTACTATTGGCATTTAGTACACCTCTGGTAACTCGTTGAGGGGCATATAAATTGGGCAGATCGTGATGCAGTGGATGATCTGCATTGTTAAAAATTTTATATAAGATGCATAAGGAGCTTATTGCTCGCCTGTGCCACAGATCAACTTTGAGGTCAGGAATTAAAAATTTTATTGCTCTCAAATTTTTATCTAATAAATTAAGATAAGAGTTGGCTGCCGAACTCCAAACAGGGGCGCAATATTCAAAACACGGAAGAATAAAAGCATTAAAACAATTTTTAAGAACAGTCTGCTCTCCAAATACTTTGTAAGATTTCCTCAAAATGCCAATTTTTTGAGCAATAGAGGAGGAAATAGATCGAATGTGATTCTCAAAAGTAAACCTAGAGTCAAGCATAACTCCAAGCAACTTAAAAGAATCACATATGGAGATGGGAATGTTATTTATTAAAAGATCTGGATGGGGAGGATCTAGTGTTCTGGATCTGCTAACAATCATACTCTGGGTTTTCTTTGCATTTAACTTCATGCCCCATGAAGTGCACCAAACATTTATCTTAGCCAGATCTCTATTTAAAGACTCTGCAACCGATGCTCTCAACTCAGGAGATGGGACTGGGGCTATTAGAGTAGCATCATCAGCATAGGCTATAAGTCTATTTTCCAGTCCAAACCACATATCATGGGTATATAAAATAAACAGTAGAGGACCAAGAACACTGCCTTGTGGTACACCAGATAGCACCTCTCTCTCATCACTAAAATTATTGTCAACATAAACCTTTTGATGTCGATTTGTTAAAAATTGTTCAATAATATTTAAAAATACACCACCTACTCCCAACTGCTTCAACTTAAATATCAGGGCCTTATGATTGACACGGTCAAATGCGGCACTGAAATCCAGGCCAACTAAGCGAACTTCTTGACCAGAGTCTAATGATTTTTGGACAATGGTGGAGACTGTGAGAAGTGCATCACAAGTGCTCAGACCCTTACGAAATCCAAACTGTAAAAAGGGAAACAGACGATTAAGCTCGGCAAATGTACTTAAACGTTTAGCTAGTAAACGTTCAAAAATCTTAGATAGAACAGGAGTTATAGAAATGGGCCTATATTCAGTAGGGTTAAAACTACCACTTGCACTTTTACATAGTGGAGTGATGTTACCAATTCTCCAACATTTGCAAGAACTACCACTCCTCGCCAGCTTCCGAAGAATAACGGAAAGCTTGGGAGCCAAATACTCTGCAGTTTTCTTAAAGAATAAAGGGAATATACCATTTGGGTCAGTACCACCATAAGCATCCAGATCAAGAAGTAACTGTTTTACTTCACTTGAACGGAAAGCAATCTTGTTTAACCTTGGTTCAGGGAAACAAGTGTCAGGTAGAGTTAGATTCTCATTACTTTGTTTATTATCAAAAACATCAGCCAACAGTGTTGCCTTTTCTTCAGGACTAAGGGTAATGGAACCATCAGGTTTAAGAAGGGGTGGCATAGATGAATCATTCCCAAA
Organism: Ceratothoa steindachneri; assembly: GCA_963969495.1. Taxonomy (NCBI): domain Eukaryota; kingdom Metazoa; phylum Arthropoda; class Malacostraca; order Isopoda; family Cymothoidae; genus Ceratothoa; species Ceratothoa steindachneri. Next base: position 67,973,210 of record OZ018327.1, read on the forward strand.
AAGAGCAGACTTGAGAGTGGTCCAGAATTTGTGGGAATTTGCTGTGCGCTGAAGAGTTCCCTTTGTGGTAGTATTGAATTCAACTTCAGCATTATTATATACCCTCTGAGCTGCTGTTCTGTAGTGCACATAATTATCCCATAGAAAGGCAGATCTACTCCCCTTCCACAGGTTGTAGGCTTCTTGTTTCTGCATATGAGCCCTCTTACAGTCATCATTAAACCAGGCTTTGTCCTTAGTGCGATATCTGATCATACGGAATGGAACATGTCTATCAATAATTGAAACAATTTTATCATTCAAAATACGAACTGCTTCAACCTCCTTATATATTAGTGGCCAGTTGATCCGGGAGATATCATTTAATATATTGCACCAGTCTACTTGAGATTTGATGAATACTTTGCTTGTATGAGCTATATTAGGAATAGATTGCTCAATACAGATAGTTATAGAAATTGCACAGTGGTCAGAAGTTCCCACAGGAGGATCAACAGCACTTGTAACGACTCCAGGGGAATCAGTGAAAACCAAGTCAAGGCAGTTCCCAGATGAATGGGTAGGCTCCCTAATGACTTGCTCACAACCCGACTCACACGCAAAATCATAAGCCCTGATACCATGACAGTCAGTAGGGGAGACAGAAGACAGCCATTGCCTATGATGAGCATTGAGGTCTCCCATAAATACAAAGCAGGCTTTCCGGTCATTTTCCTGTACCTTGGCCATGGCAAGGAGCAGACAATCAAAAATAGTATCATCTAAGTCTGGATTGCGATAGACAGAAAAAAGATAAAAATTATTTTGCTTACCACATACTTTCATAACTTGCATCTCATGGCAAGAACAAGCATAGGAGGTCTTTGAAGCAGAGTAACCATTCCTAATGTAAACTGCCAATCCTCTAGCCCTAGGAATGGCATCACGCCTAAGTAAAATTGGTTTTTTGAAGCCTGGTATAAGTAGTTCAGAGACATGCCTCATATTTGAAACCAGGGTCTCTGAACAGAGTAAAATGTCATGAGACTTGGATGAAGCAGTCAAGTCTTTAATATTGGCATGTAGGCCCCTAATATTAATATAGAGTAGACGACATTTTATCTGACGAGGATGACCAGGTCCAGGGTTGAGCTCAATATCTCCTGATAAAATTAAAATCGATATTAAAAAAATAATATTAGCAACAAGATCTTCAACAAAAATAACAATTTGTACAACAACAACAACAATTTGTACAAAATTATTCAATAGCAAAACTTTCATTAACTGAATATTATATGTCGGAAAAAAACTGGTCAACATGATGGAGCCGACACATCATGCAAGGCAAAATTCCCTTCAGGACGCCACAACAACTGAGGGTCAGAATTAGTCAGAATTAGTGATCGTATTTGCACTATTTTGAATCGGCTCCTTACTAATAGATCCCAACTGTATATGTTATTGCATAGTTTAATTACCTAAGGAATGTAGTCGCCGGTGTACTTTAGGGTTTCGTATTCATTCTTCTTCTTTTTGTAATCTGCATCAATTTTGTGAAGTAGTTAGAGAATATGTTTTTCTTCATATCCTGATGATGCTACCGTGAAGACTAGTATCCTTCTAATTCCAGAGGTTCAGTTGTTTAGTCAGTGAATATAGATATTTTGAAAGAACTCTGACCTGATGTAATTCCTGTGGCATAAAATTGAACTTATCAAACACAAATGCTAATCAATAGCGTTTAAAATTCATAATTATCTCACCCTTGACATTGCTCTCGATAATCTTGTCTTAGCAATTATTGATTCTTTTAAAATTCTTGACGTTAAATTTGGTTGTAAACTATTTTTCAGTAAATTGGCATTTTGCGGTAATGTCCAAAAGCGATTATGATGAACCAATTTTGAATAATTGTTTTGGTTCTATTATTCTTCTTTGCCTAGAATATTGCTTACCTGCTTGGTCATCTCTAATGTATTGTCATTTGAAAATTCTGTAAATAAGATTATAATTTATTTTTTTTTACCTAATTTTAGCATAGATCTTTGGTTCGAACGTAAATTTAAGGTATACATAATATGGACCGTAAATTTAAGGTATACATAATATGGACCGTAAATTTAAAGTATACATAATATGGACTGTAAATTTAAGGTATAAATAATATGGACCGTAAATTTAAAGTATACATAATATGGACAGTAAATTTAAGGTATACATAATATGGACTGTAAATTTAAGGTATACATAATATGGACCGTAAATTTAAGATATACATAATATGGAACGTAGATTTAAGGTATACATACATAATATGGACCCAAATGGACCTCTTCTTTTATTTCTTATTACAACTGCTGAAATTCTGAGAACCAAATTATCTACTTTTTCTAGGCTGTTAATTACATTTAGTATTTTTCTAATACCAATAATTACTCACTTCCTCGTGTCTATCTCTGTCTTGTACCATCAAACGCGTGCTACTGGACAAGTAGCTACTACCAAAGATGAACTCCCTCGGGGGATGACTTAACGAAAATAAGTACTATCGCGTTGCATCCTGCTACAACCTCACTGGTAAAAAAAATTCCCAGACGTATTCTTGAATCTTGGCAATCTCATTAACTTAAACTTGGTTCAAACTCTATTTTACAACAAAGTTAAGATTAATTTTGAGTTTAGCTTTCCTTCTTTTCTTAAATTACATTTCCCTGTGTTTTTACCCGTACATTTACCATGTACATATATTAAAAAAACTCAAGTGCTGTACATTTAAAATTTATTTCATATTCCGTATTTTTAATATTTTTTCGATTATCCTTTTCGTTAATGCGTCGCATTTGCCTCTGTTGTTTAATACTTTCACTGCCAAGCGATTTTTGAGAAAAGTTCCCATGGTGTCAAAGCCCTTTTATTGCATAAACATATTCATTGCAACAACAGAAAATGTATGGTACCAATGAAACTCATTTCTGAAAACAGATTAGGTAGGTAGAGGTATTTATGTATTGCGTGAGCTACTTCTAACACATATGTAATAGAGTTGAGATTTGACGTTGTCCCATTGCCATGTATAACAGATATGCAATAAGTGACCCGTGACGCTATGGGTTACATTTATATTATACACAATTTTTTCAGCTTTGATTAATTTCTCTCTCTTCTTTTCAGAATTTTCATACCTCAGATATATGTTTTATTATATCCAAGTTTGAAAATGAAGAGAAATAGATGTAGTAATGGAGTAGTAACCCAAGGTGGTATTGGTAGCTTATTAAGGGAAACGGAGGATTTAGATTTAGTGATGATGTACGAGATCCTACATTTATACCTGATAAGAAAGTTCTTTCTGATACCGAAGAGCGAACGCATGATAACACCCAGTGTTTTGCCGAGGCCTAATAATTGTATTGGATGAAGCTCTTGTTCCTTGGAGAGGATGCCTAGTTTGGGCAATATATCGCACATAAAGCACATAAATATGGATTTAAACTCTTCAAGTTGTGCTCCTAAAGGATTTACTTATTAAAATCTATTCTGAGAGAGCTGGTGCCGCTGGACCAATAGAGATGTAGGAGTTGGCAGAAAGTTTGGAAAGCTTTAGCAGAAGTCTGATATCGGAAGGCAGGATATTTATTATATATTGATAACATCTAAAAAGTTATGAGTTAGTAGTAATTGCCTAGAACAAAAAACGTGTGCAGGTGGCACTCTAAGGGAAATAAATAAAGGATACTTAAAGAAGTAATTTCAGGCAAAATAAAAAAAATGAATAGTATCATGTGAAGATGACGGGAATAATCATCTTAAAATGTAGAGATGCAAGAGATGTTAGGAGATGCTATCTACTCTACATAAACTAGAAATGGTAGAAAGCGAATGAAGAAGAGTTCGTCTAAGTGAAGACTGGTTTAGTTGCAAAATCAGAGGACATGAATGTGGAGGAAACCAGTGATAAAGAAGAGCTAACGATGAGCCAACAACCTATGAACAAAAGCCGTCCTAAATTAAGGAAGATGAAACTAGAAGCTGGGCTTTGTCGTGGTGTGACATTATATTATATCAATACCATATTATATCTATGGGAAAGGGACTAATAACTTAAAGGCGAACCCAAAAAGGGGCGGAACGCCACGAGTTTGGACGTGCGGAGCAGCGAGAATAGAGTACAAAACGAGGTCAGGTCAAATTTGGGCAATGGCACAGCTCAAGGTTATTTCAAGAGGCATGCACAAAAATATAATTTTATTTACCTAAAATAAGAGAATCAAGGGAAAAATTTAAATTGGTAAATGAGTGGGGAATTGCAGAGTTATGCATCAGACTCTGAAGTTAGAAATTAATGTGTTACAGAAGGAGACTATTCCAATGGGAAGGGTTAACTCAAATGGGTTGCTGAAGGGGGAAAGGGGTTGGCTTACGGAGGATTCCGGGTGAGACGTCAGGGTAAGGTTTCACGGATGTCTTCTGCAGGCAATAAACGTGAGGGCGAGGGCACTCGGAGTTTCTGAGCGGGGAGTTGACGTGATGACGGTTCTCCAAGATGAGGGGGGGGGGGGCGGTAACGTCCGGTCAAAGGGAGAGTATTTCGGCAACCCGAAGACGAGGGGGAAGCGAGAAGGGCTTCTACAGGAGTTGATGAATGGAGTCGGAAAAATCGCTCGGTGGCGATCGTCAAAATGGAAAATACCTCACTGGCTGGGCTAATTCCAACGACACGAAAAGTTCAGCCGTCACTTTGCTTCGTTGTTAAGCACCTAACTTGGAAGAAGAGGGAATGCTTCTTGGATCCTGGCGGGAATCCTCAACTCTGTATCTCCCACTTGGAAGACGAGCCCTATATATCCGAGGCTTCCCCCGCAGGGGTGGGGGAAACATGGGGTGTTTGGCCAGCGCTACTCTCGAATGGCCTCGAACCTTCACGCCCAGGCGATTCTAACCCGCGAAAAAGTGGTCCGGGGTGGACGCAGTTCGAGGCTACCGCTTGTGGATGGGAGGGGAAGGCTTACCAATTTAAGCCTAACCAAATTCTAGAATTTTCTCTAACGCATAGACGTCACCTCCGTGCTGGAAAAGAAATTCCACGTGGAATTCCCTCACAGTCTTGTTTACGACAAGGACAAAACAGGGATAGACTTTTCCAATCAGATGGCATCTTACGCCAGAAAACTCCGCAAAGGTGTCAAGTGGTATTGGAAATTAGGAATATAGTTGTTATTGGAAATGGCGAATGTAAATGCCCTCGTTGTGTATGGAAATAACAAACGAAATATGATAAAAATAAGAGGTTTAAGAGAATTCATTGCTCTAAGCTTACTATAGGTAAGTGCACAGAGGGGCATTCCTACACCGCAGACAAAGGACAAAACATACAGTTCTGATAACGATGGATGAAAGAGATTGAAAACTATGGAGCAGGCAAGATGTGTTATGTGAAATTTGGGAATAAAAGTGGATCTTCTGTTACGAGAAAAACATTGGAACTCATCTGAACTTATTTTCCATCTTATGAAAATCAACTATTCATGTGTCGCTCCTGTTTTGGTCAGCATCATATATAATCACCTTGTTCTTTTCAAGCGTTATTATTTTTATAACAAAAGTGAATGATGTGTGAATTGCTCAACAAAAAAGGGTCCAGTATCCAATTGGGCTGACGTCCCAGAACCTGTGGTTAAAGCTGAATGTTGAACTTAAAATCGCCATTGTGCACCCCAAAGATTTTTTGAAACTTATCCTCAGGTGCCACACGATTTAAAGCCAGAGAATAATGCATAGAACGTATTCATACATCCTTGTGATACAGGGCAAAATGTGCATAAACTTTTGTATTACGAATATTTAACACTGCCCTCCTCGTAAACATTAGTGTATTACACAGGTGTAACATTTTGGCAGTCCATGTGTAAGAGATAAATGTTATTTGACTTTTCTAATGAATAGGCATTTTTTAATAATGATTATAGTGTTTTTTGCATTGAAATTCCAGTTTCCAAATATTTTTTGTGTTGATGTTTAGTTTTCATTATTTACACATAAATAAGGAGCTTAGAATTTGCAGTACATTGTTTATTCTAGATTTTAGTCATTTGCTGATGGCATCTTGAGAGAGTTTGATTTTAAAAAGTGGCACTCGTGTGAGTTTGCAGATGACGAAAGCCCCGAAAAAAATATAGAACACAAAATCAAAGCCTCTAAAATAATAAAAAACTAAACATCAACCCCCAAAATCCGAAACCTGGAAATTCATAGACAAAGGACTAAAATAATGACTAATAATGACTAATATTGTGACCTCCCTCCCTTTAGTGAGGCTATGGATTTCCTAGGAAGAGCACTACTTCCTCTTGACAGGGTACAATAAAGAGGAGCACTGTCAAACGAAGTAAAAAGATTTGTAAATATCAGGATGAGGAGAAACAAAAGAAGGATCAGTTATGGTTATGAAAGAAAGTAAAAACTCGCGATAATAAATTGGTTAAAAAAAATTCCAGTGTTAAAGGACAACAAAGGAAATGGACAAGGGATAATGAATAGATTAAATTAACGAGAAATAAGTGGAAAAGATAGAGAAATTAAAAATACAGATTGAGAGAGAGGGATAGTGCGTGGTATGGATATGGGATGATAACATTAAATAATAATAGACTGTGAAGGATGAAGAAACGCCATGTGATCACGAGGCAGCAAAGAAGCGACCGAATCAGGACGCAATATGACGGAGAGGAGGGGGGGGGGGGTAGAGCAATAGTGGTAGTGGGGGTGTAGCCGGCCTACACAGTGAGCATGAATTGGTGTACTCTTAAGGAATACTACTACTCAGGGGTGGTTGGAGATACCGGGCAACTCAAGCAATTTCCCGAGGCGCCATGTCATGCGTTTAGAATTTTCCAACTACAATCGCAAAACTGTAGAAATAAATAAAACTAAATCCGCCCCCCCCCCACGCAATGTAAAATTCCATACGTTTAGTCGTATTTTTGAGAATCTGATTATTAATTATTTCTATTATGACGATCAAACTGAAAAACAATTGAGAAAGAAAATGTCCACGATTCTCCTGTCGTCCAGTGAGATGAGCGGGAGTCCCACGCAATTATCCTAGGTGCCTAGGTCTCAAGGCTACCACGTTAATGTGCATCAACCTATAGGGTCATAGGCAAACATCTCAGAAATGTAGAGGGGGTGCCGTGTGGGAAATTCACATGTACATGTTTGTGCCTCTGATATACTGTAGCTTCCTTTTCAAGATATGCCCTGATAGCTTAGGTGTTACACGAAAAATATAACTTCTGGGAAATTCTAGACGTATTACCTTTAATTCCATATATTGTTAAAAACACGGATGATTGTTTAATACTTGTTTACAACAAATCATTTATTCGAATTTAGAAAAAGTAGGTGCAAATTAGGTACTATAAAAGTCTAAAAAGACCTACCATCAGTTTTTGCCGATAGGGTGCTCATTCGAATGCCTGGTTTTGGAGTTTGCTTTTAATTGTTTTTAACTTGTAGTTAAATTCATAATTTACCTTTTCTTTTGTACATGGACACAGTATGATAACTTAGCATTCATTATTATCGCATCGAGTTTGATTATAAATTTATTTATAACTCGGATATAAATGTAACTTGGTGTAAGCTTCTAAGCTTCAGGAGGTAGAAGTACATTTGTCCACATTATTCATGTCCCATTTTTCTGTGTTTAGGACAGAGCTAAGTTAAATATGCTATAATTATTTATGTTTTAAAAATGCTGGAATAGTTTGGGATGAGTGCCGCTAGGCTTTGGTGCTATGTGACAAGTAATAATATTTTTCATAACATGTTAGGTTGGAAAATTGATTATAGGATAAAAATAAAAATGGACAAATGCTAATGTAAATACTTTTGTGATATCGATGATTAAATTTAAATAAATATGTAAAGTTAAGCTTGAAAAGTTAAAAAGAAAATGGTGAAATTTGGCAATCCTGCTTTTAAACAAAAATGTCCAAATATTTCGAGAGTCCTGCTTGAAATACCTTCCAACGAAGTTAGTAAATTAAACTCAATGAAGGCCCAGATAGTAATCGGTTAGTATCACAATGAATAGCCTCCCTTAGGCAGGTGGAGGTACCCTCCTCATCCACGCTATGGTAGTGACTATCAAATAGACCAACCTAACTGCCCTAAAAGGTTAAAATACTCAATTGATACAGTTCTTTGGGGATCTGTTAGATGGATGTATTGAATACAGTCAATTGCTTGGTGTGGGTGAGGTGCGTCATGAAGGCCTGCCCGATGAAGTGTGATGATGGTAAGTTATTGCTATACTAACCGCATATGAACTAGGTGAATTATCGTTAGCGTGTCATGAGTGAAAGTGTACATATTGTCACGAAGAAGAACCACTCTCGCTTCCCCTCACCCCTGATAAATAGTGCTAGCAATTTATAGCTTAATACGGTGCCTACAGGGTGAACCACAAAAAATACCCAATACGCATTTAAAGTTGGGTATACTGTGTGTTAGAGGACCTTCCACCGGGTGTTATCTAAGCTGTGGTTTTAGTCTAGTCAAACCATAGAGAGTTTTGGATACTTAAAGGAGTTGTCTGCAAATCCGAAGTTTTACCATTGGTTAGAGTCTAAGTCTTTATTCTTACGACGGGTTTAGTAGTTTTATAACTAGTTTTGTGCCCCGTCACTGAACAATTTTGCTTTAAGTTAGTATACCTTTCTGAAGAAAAGGTGGCCAAAGTTGTATGGTGCTTCAACGCACTGTCTATAAAATTGCTAATTATCAGAAATGTAAATTAAACAGTAATCACTCATGTTCAGGTTCTGCTTACAATTATGACTAACAATATGCTAACTATAATTAATAATCATATGTAAATCATATTACACGGCAGCTATGTCCGAATATTAAGTCTTTAGCAAATTTAACAATGCTCTCTAGTAAACGGTCATCGATCTCATTTACAATTCTAGCAAATAGTTTAGGACTCAAAAGTAAACGTAAGGAACATCACGCGTAACTAGAGTGATCACCGTCCACAAATACTCTGCATCCTTCCGTTTAAGCAGACATCGACCCATTTCAAAAGTCTTTTTCCCTTCCCGCGAACATTTAGTTTTATTGTGTTCATACGTAGTGCACAGTGACCGAACCGTCTAAAATAAGTCAGACTATATCTTACTACTTTATGTAAATTGCAGAAGCCCACCATAGTATGAAAATTCCACTAAATTAGTCAAACAGGAGCGACGTTTTGTAAAATTGTATTGACTATCTTTGTTTAAGTTCTTGTCTCCTAAGTACGCAGCAAGTATTTAAGTAAGGGACACGTCCATTAACGGCAGCTCAAAGGTAAGATTGGCAGAAACACTAACAAGCCATGTCAGCCGGAGGCATAAGCCATAACTCGAGACAAAGTGTAAAGAAATCTCCCGTCAAGCCTTATAATGAAGCATCATATCATCGTGCAACTAAATTAAGCTATTTGGGAAGTGTCGTCAATATTTGATTTTATCATAGACGGTAGGAAGCTGTGGCGACGAAGGCATATTTTAGGTAGGAACGTAAATGTGTCGAGATAGAGATAAAGAGAGAGAGAGAGAGAGAGAGAGAGAGAGAGAGAGAGAGAGAGAGAGAGAGAGAGAGAGAGAGAGAGAGAGAGAGAGAGAGAGAGAGAGAGAGAGAGAGAGAGAGAGAGAGAGAGAGAGAGAGAGAGAGAGAGAGAAAGAGATAGAGAGAGCGGCAGAGTTACAAGGAGTTACAAGGAAAGAAAGTACCCTAGGAGACCTCATGGTCCATTCAAAGAGGGTACCTTTGGACTAGCAATCGAGTAGGCACATGGCTGCTCAATTGTTTTGAGTCCCTAAACGGCCACTTTTCAAGACTTTGTCTAGTCTTGACTTAAACTGGTCAACAGGAAAGCCCTACCAGGGGTAACCAGAAAAGGGACCCCCGCCGACTTAGCTCGAAAAGTCAAAGGTACACACAAGCTCTCTTCCCGCGACAAGGGGGCGTCAGCTCTCCCTCTACTTTCTTTAAGAGAGAGAGAGAGAGAGAGAGTAACAAGGAGTAACAAGGAAAGTAAGTACCCTAGGAGACCTTACAGTCCAATCAAAGGGGGTACCTTTGGACTAGCAATCGAACAGGCACATGGCTGCTCAATTGTTTTGCGTCCCTGAACGGCCACTTTTCAAGACTTTGTCTAGTCTTGACTTAAACTGGTCAACAGATTCACTGTTGACAACTTCCACTGGAAGTGCGTTCCACTTACCGCTGATACTGTACGTGAAAAAATTTCCACACAGATTGCGGTTGTAACGCTTGAGTTCAAGTTTGAAGCCGTGATTGCGCGTTCTGTTCTCACTCAGTGTGAAAATATCTCGGTAGTCAACATTGTCGAACCCTCGAAGTATTTTAAAAACCTCGATGAGCTGACCACGCAGTCTACGGGTTTCCAGCGAGAACAGATCTAATTCCCTTAGTCTATCCTCATAACTTTTATGTCGGATAGAGGAAATCAGTTTGGTTGCCCTAGCTTGTACGCGTTCCAACCTTGCGATGTCCTTTCGAAACGAAGGACTCCAAAATTGTAGGGCATACTCCAGGTGCGGCCGAACCAGGGAGTTGTACAGACAAAGTACTATCTCCTTGTTACGGTATCCAAACTGGCGCTTTATGTAGCCTAACATCCTTTGGGATTTCTTCTCTGCCTGGATGCACTGTTTCGAGAACTTGAGGTCCCTAGTGATAGTAACACCCAAGTCCTTCTCAGTGTCACTCGATTCAAGGGCAGTTCCCTTAAGGAAGTACTGAGATTTGGGGTTTCGGTGGCCGATATGCATTACTTTGCATTTGTTCACGTTGAAAGGCATTCGCCACGTGTCCGACCACTCCCCAATCCTTTGAAGGTCCTCTTGGAGGCTGGCAGTGTTCCCCCCCTTTGCCACATTAATACCAAGCTTGGTGTCGTCGGCAAATTTGGAGATTTTGGAAACCATGTCACCGTCCATGTCGTTGACATAGATAATAAACAGTAGTGGTCCCAGGACGGAACCTTGAGGGACACCGCTAGACACGTGCGCCCATTCAGAGGCCCGACCATTCCAAACTACGCGTTGCCGTCTGTCACTTGACTAGCTCTCTATCCAACCTGCTTCCTTGCCGCCTATGCCCTGCGTACGCACTTTCCAGGGAGGGCGGCGGTGTGGTACCTTGTCAAAGGCCTTTTGGAAGTCAAGGTACACAACATCCACCGCCTTATCCCGATCGTGCTCACTGAACACGAAGTGGAAGAATTCCACAAGGTGCGTCAGACATGATCTTTGCCTTCGGAAGCCGTGCTGGGAACTCTTAAGTAGCAGGTTTGACTATAAATAAGACGTGATCTTGTCCACTATCATGATTTCCATGAGTTTACCGACTATCGAAGTCAAACTGATGGGTTGGTAGTTTGACGGATGGCTGGGGTCTCCTTTCTTGAAGATCGGAGTCACCTCCGCCTCACGCCAGTCTCTAGGGACGCATCCGGTCTGGATTGACATGTTGAAGATAGCGCCCAGATGTCGTGATACTTCATCGCACACTTCCTCCAACACCTTCGATAGAAACCCGTGCGGCCCGGGGGACTTATTCGTCTTTAGGTCAGCGATCTTTTTCTTTATTTCACCTTCGGTGAATTCCATTACCTCCAGCTTTTCCCCCGAGTAGGAATTCGTGGGCTGTGGGATGGGACCACACTCTTTAGTAAACACTGAAGAGAAGTAGTCATTGAGCAGGTTAGCATTTTCTGCATCTGACTGAGTTAATGCACCCTCCTCGTCCACTAAGGGCCCAATCCTACGATGGATTGGTTTATGGCTATTTACATAGCAAAAGAACTCCTTGGGATTTTTCTTGCAGAGTCTCGCCACTCGGAGTTCCACAGACCGCTAAGCCGCCCTTATGCTGGACTTCACTCTTCTGGCTAGCCTTCGGTACTCGTCAAAGGCACCCGAGATCTTCGATCGCCGGTATGCATTTCTCTTCTCCCTAAGCAGTTGGCCGATTTCTCGATTAAACCACTTTGGTGGAAAATATGACCGACGGGGGCATTTCAAAGGGATTCAACTTGATTGAAGACTCATGAACTTATTTTTGAAATTGTTCCACGAATCCTCAACATTTTCGCATACCGCTAGCCTTACATCAGTCAGCCCAGCACGAAGGCTCGCAAAGTCTGCTCTTCTCAAGTCAAGTTTCCTTGATTGACTGGCAACAAACCTTACCTTCGACATCTTGACGGTAAATCTAATTAGCTGGTGATCACTGCCACCGAGTTCTTCACCTACAAAGAGATCCTCAACGAAATCATCCTCAGAGGTAAAGACCAAGTCGAGGATATTGTCTGTTTTCGTCGGTTCTCTGACCCATTGAGTGAGCAACTCGTTGTTGGCGAACTCCAGGAGTAGCGCGCTCTCGCCAGAAGCTGCTCTGGTTTCCCAGTCAACTTATCTGTTGAAGTCGCCCATAAAGATGCACACTCTGCCTTGAACAAGCTCACCCAGCAGCTGGTACAGTTCCCTGTCTTTCTCAACGGGTTGGAAAGGGGGTCTGTAAAGCACCAGGGTCCTGTATCTGACAGGACCTATCTCTAGGTCAACGCCTAGAAGCTCGTGATCGGATATAATGTTGGAGTTCGTAGATTTGATTGTATCCTTGACATACAACATTACACCGCCACCCTCTCAGTCTGGCCTATCTTTGTGGAAGAGTTGGTAGCAAGGAACCGTGAATTCGCCTTCAAAGTCTGGGTTTGAGGTTTTTACCCACGATTCTGTTATCGCTACCATTTCGGGTTCTTCCGTCGCTACGAGGCCACGGAGCGCAGAAAACTTTTTCCTGATGGACCTCGAGAGGAAGAGAGAGGCAGAGAGAGAGGCAGAGAGAGAGGCAGAGAGAGACAGAGAGAGAGAGAGAGAGAGAGAGAGAGAGAGAGAGAGGCAGATAGAGTAAAATGGAGAAACAAGGAAATAAAGTACCCTAGAAGACCTTACGGTCCATTTAATGAGGGTACCTTTGCACTAGCAGTCGAGCGGGCACATGTCTGCTCAAATGCTTTACGTCCTTAAACGGCCACTTTTAAAGACCCTGTTTAGTCATGAATTGAACTGGTCAACAGATTCACTGTTGACAACTTCCACTGAAAGTGCGTTCCAACTACCGTAGATATTGTACGTGAAAAATTTTCCCCACAGATCGCGGTTGTAACGCTTCAGTTCAAGTTTAAAGCCGTGATTTCTTGTTCTGCTCTCAGCAAGTGTAAAAATATCCCTGAAGTCAACATTGTCAAATCCTCGAAGTATATTGAAAACTTCAATGAGTTGACCACGGAGTCTACGGGTTCCCAACGAGAACAGATCTATTTCCCTTAATCTATCTTCATAACTTTTATGTCTAATAGAGGGAATCAGTTTGGTTGCCCTGGCTTGCACGCGTTCTAATCTCGCGATGTCCTTTCGAAATGAATGACTTCAAAATTGTATGGCATACTCCAGGTGCGGTAGGACAAGTGAGTTGTACAAACACACTACTATCTCCTTGTTCCGATATCCAAACTGGCGCTTTATGTAGCCTAGCATCCTTTGGGCCGTTTCTCCGCGTCGATACACTGTTTCGAGAAATTGAGTTCACTAGTGATTGTTACACCAAAGTCCTTCTCAGTGTCAGTGGATTCAATAGCAGTGACATTAAGGATATACTGAGATTGAGGGTTTCGGTAGCAGATATGCATCACTTTGCATTTGTTCACGTTAAAAGGCATTTGCCACATTATCGACCACTCCTGAATCTTCCCAAGAACTTCCTGCATGCTGGCAGCATTTCCATCCTTTGCAACGTTTATACCAAGCTTGGTCGTCGGAAAATTAAGAAATCCGGGAAACCATGTCACCGTCCACGTGGTTGACGTAAATGATGAATAGTAGTGGTCCCAGGACAGAACCTTGAGGCACCCCGCTAGTAACGGGCACCCACTCAGAAGACTGTCCATTCACCACCACCCGTTGCCCTCTGCCACTTAGCCAGTTCTCTATCCAGCCTGCTACTTTTCCGTCTATGCCCAGCGCTCGCACTTTCTGGAGAAGGCGGCAGTGTGGTACCTTATCAAAGGCTTTCTAAGAGTCTAAGTAGACCACATCCACTGCCTTGTCCCGATCGTGCTCACTGAAGACGAAGTGGAAGAATTCCACAAGGTTTGTCATGCATGACCGTTGCCTTCGGAAGCCGTGCTGGGAACTCCTCATTAACAGGTTTGACTCTAAATACGACGTCATTTTGTCCACCATCATGCTTTCCATGAGTTTTCCGACTATCAAAGTCAGACTGATAGGTCGGTAGTTTGACGGTTGGCTACGGTCTCCTTTCTTTTAGATAGAAGTCACATCCGCTTCACGCCAGTCTCTAGGAACGCATTCAGTCCGGATTGACATGTTGAAGATTGCGCTCAGGTGTCGTGACACTTGATCGCGCACTTTTTTCAACACTTAAGTCGCAAGCCGTCCGGGCCAGGTGACTCTTTTCGTCATTAGGTCGGTGATCTCCTTTTCTATTTCTCCTTCGGTGTAATCCATATACTCCAGCTTTTCCCCTGAGTAGGAACTCGTTGAGTAGGGCATGGGACCACACTTTTCAGTGAACACTGAAGAGAAGTAGTCGTTGAGCAGGTTAGCATTTTCGGCATCGGTGTGCTTTAATGTCCCCTCCTTATTCCTCAAAGGGCCAATCGTTCGACGGATTTCTTTACGGCTGTTTACATAACCAAAAATCTCCTTGGGATTCTCTTTACAGAGTCTCGCCACTCGGAGTTCCTCAGACCGCTTAGCTGCCCTTGTTCTGGACTTCACTATCATTGCTAGCCTCCGGTATCCGTCAAAGTTACCCAAGATCTTCGATTGCCGGTACACACTTCTCTCCTCCCTAAGCAGTTGGCCGTTTCTCGATTAAACCACTTTTTTTGAACAGAAGACCGACGGGGGCATTTTAGAGGGATGAAACGCGGTTGTAGACTCATTAATGTGGTTTTGAAACTGTTCCACGAGTCTTCAACAGCCTCACACACTTCTAGCCTCACGTCAGTCAGTTCAGCACGAAGACCGGCAAAGTCTGCTCTTCTCAAATCAAGTTTCCTCGATTTACTAGTTGCAGGCCCTGCCTTCGGAACTTTGACTACAAATCTAATTAGTCGGTGGTCACTGCCATCGAGCTCTTCGCCAACAGAGAGGTTTTCAACGATGTCATCTTCAGAGGTGAAAACCAAGTCGAGGATATTCGTTTTATCTGGTTGGCTTTCTTACCCATTGAGTCAAGAACTCGTTGTTTGCGAACTCCAGGAGTAGTGCGTCCTCGCCACAGGGTTCTCTGGTTTCCCAGTCAACTTGTGTGTTGAAATCCCCCATGACCATACACACTCTGTCTTTTACAAGTTCTCTCAACAGCTGGTTCAGACTCCTGTCCTGTTCTAAGAGTTGGGCAGGGGGTCTATAAAGCACCAGGGTCTTGTATCTGGCAGGACATATCTCTAGGTTAACACCTAGTAGTTCATGATCGGATACGATGTTGCAATCCGTCAACTTGAGATTATCCTTGATATACCACATCACATCGCCAGAGAGAGAGAGAGAGAGAGAGAGAGAGAGAGAGAGAGACAGAGAGTCAGAGAAAGAGAGACACATACAGAGACAGAGTCAGATGGAGACAGAGACAGAGACAGGGAAAGAGACAGATAAAGAGACAGAGAAACAGAGACAAAGACAGAAACAGAGACAGAGACGGAGAGGGAGAGAGAACGACAGAGAGAGAGAGAGAAAGAGAGAGAGAGAGAGAAAGAGTGTATGTGTTACAAGGAGTTACAAGGAAAAGAAGTACCTCAAAGGCCTTGCGGCCCATGTCAAGGAGGCACTTTTTGCGGTTTCGATTCTTAGCACGTACTAATTACTTGCTATGAGATCATCAAGTTTTCAAATATACTTTGTCAAGTCTACTCTTGAATTGTTTGACACCGCTACTCTCAACAACTCCCGCTGGTAGTTTATTCCATGTGTCGCAAATGCCATATGTGAATGACTTACCCACCGGAATGGTATTGAATCTAGGCAGCTCCACCTTCCATCCGTTATTTCGAGTCATATTCTGGTTGAGGGTAAAGAACTTGGTGGAGTCGACATTTTTAAATCCTTTCAAGATTTTAAAAGTCTCTATTAGACGACCGCGCAGTCTTCGAGTCTCTAACGAATAGAGATCGAGCTATTGCACTCTTTCCTGGTATGACTTGTTCCTTAGCGAAAGGATCAGTTTCGTGGCCCTGACTTGCACCTTTTCAAGACGATCGATGTCTTTTCGATAATGAGGAGACCAGAACTGAATAGCGTACTCTAGGTGAGGCCTCACCAGAGATTTGTACAAAAGCAAAACAACCTCTTTTGTTCGAAAGCTGAATTGCCTCTTGATGTAACCTAACAGGCGATGAGCCTTTTTCCCCTCCTGCTTCGAGAATTTGAGATCGCTGCTAATCAGCGCACCTAAGTCCTTCTCGACATCAGTTGACTCAAGACGCATATCTTGTAGCTCGTAGCCTGACCCTGGGTTCGCTTACCCGATGTGCATCACCTTACACTTGTCTTAGTTGAAATGCCCCTCGCCGATCATGCGTAGGCCACCCCTCAACATCTTGATGTTTTCGGGATTCGCTACGTTAGCTCCAAGTTTTGTGTTGTCGGCAAATTTTGCTAGACGAATCATCAGTCCTTCATCTATATCGTTGAAGTAGATGATGAATAATAGAGGGTCTAGCACGGAACCCTGAGGGACTCCGCTCGTTACTGACGACCACCGAGAGGTGTGACCTCCCATGGTAAACCTCTGTTTCCTGTCCGACAACTAACTTTCTAACCATTTTGCGACCTTTCCTCTTATTTCCAGGGCACGTACTTCCGCTATCAGTCGGCGGTGGGGGAACTTTATCGAAAGCCTTTTAGAAATCCCATTAAAGTATGTCCACCGCTCGAATTCTGTCAAACTCACTCATTATCCCGTGGAAGAATTCCAGCAAGTTGGTAAAGCACGAGCGCTTTCTTCGGAAGCCATGCTGAATGCCTCTCAACAGGTCGAGAGACTCTAAATGATTCATTACCTTATCCCTTATGATGCCTTCCAGTACTTTGCCCACGATTGAAGTGAGACTTATTGGTCGGTAGTTTCCTGCGGTGCCACGGTCCCCCTTTTTTGTGGATTCGGGGGACATTGGCCATACGCCAGTCTGAAGGTACTTCGCCACTGTCGAGAAAGGAGTTGAAGATCTCAGAAAAATGAGGGCTTACTTGATCTTTCACCTATGATGCCTTCCAGTACTTTGCGTACGATTAAAGTGAGAATTATTAGTCACTAGTTTCCTGCGGTGCTACTGTTCCCCTTTTTGTGAGGTGGGGTGACATTGGCCATACGCCAGTCTGCAGGTACTTTGCCACTGTAGAGCGATAAGTTGAAGATCTCAGAAAGATGAGGGGTCACCTGATCTTTCATCTCACGCAGCACTCTTAGCAGGAAGCCGTGAGGACCTGGGGATTTATACGTATTTAACTGACCTAGCCTCCTAGCAACCTCTTCGGAACTTGTAGCTATTGCTTCTAGTGATTCTAACTCACGATCTGTCCCCCTTTTTGTGAGGTGGGGTGACATTGGCCATACGCCAGTCTGCAGGTACTTCGCCACTGTAGAGCGATAAGTTGAAGATCTCAGAAAGATGAGGGGGTCACCTGATCTTTCATCTCACGCAGCACTCTTAGCAGGAAGCCGTGAGGACCTGGGGATTTATACGTATTTAACTGACCTAGCCTCCTAGCAACCTCTTCGGAACTTGTAGCTATTGCTTCTAGTGATTCTAACTCACGATCTATCACTATCGGCGGTCTGGGTACTCTCCGCTCCTTTCCCTCGTGAAAACCGAGGAGAAGTAGTCGTTGAGTGTGCCAGCTATTTTCTCATCTGAATCCTGGAGAACGCCGTGCGCGTCCCTCAGGGGTCCGATGCATTGGCGTACTGGTTTACTGCTGTTCATGTACTCGAAGAACTCCTCGGGGCTTTCTTTGGAGAGAGAGGCTACACAAATTTCTTCGTTACGCTCAGCGGTGCGCACTAGTGCCTTAACCGTTCGACTATGGGTCACATAGGCTTCATGGTGCAACGCACTACTATTCCTCTTCCATGCTCTGTGCGCTGTCTTTCTAGCTTTAATAGCATTAGCGATTTTTTAAGAAAACCAGCTAGGTTGAATCCTCGCTAGTTTGACAGCCTTCGTGGGAACGCACTCGACCTGACGCTCCATAAAACGATTCTTGAAGTCGTTCCATTTGGAATTCGCCCCGCCTTCGTTAGTTGGTTGTATCTGGACAAGTGCTGCCCGAAGCCCATCGAAGTCTGCACGTCTGAGATTTAATTTACGTGCTAGTTAATTAGTACCTTGCGTACAGGGAGCACGTACTCCAAACCTTACCATGTTATGGTCACTACCACCTAGGCATTCATCCACTGACAGGTCAGAGACGAGGTCATCTTCAGTGGTAAATACTAGATCTAGAACGTTGCCCCCTCGGGTTGGCTCGCCGACCTACTGAGTCAGAAAGTTGCTGTCAGCAAAGTCTACAAGCCGAGATGCCTCTCCGTTGCCCGTTCGGTCACTCCAGTCGACTCGGTAATTGAAGTACCCTACCAGCAGCGAGGGAGGGCCGTCTAAGAGACTGGACAGTTTTTGGTACAGGTCTATATCAACCTCTACCGTCCGATGATGAGGTCGATAGGCCACTATGAACCTGTACATTGTATTGTCGACCTTGATCTCGAATCCTACGACCTCATGCTCTGCGGCAGTTCTGCATTCGATGGGAGATAGATGGACCCATACATACACCAGAGCTCCACCACCTTCCCAGTCAGCGCGATCCTTATGGAAGGCCGCGTAACTGGGTACTCCAAACACACCTATGAAGTCCCTGGTGTCTGCACGGATCCAGAACTCCGTGACGGCAACTATGTCAGGCTTCTCTGATGAAATCAGTTCTCTAAGCTCGCAGAACTTGTTCCTTATTAAGTGGGCATTTAATAGAATAACTCTTAGGGGGCGTCCGCTAGCCCTACTGCTCCCTCCACTTCTCCATTTCTCGACGGTTCGTCGTGCGTCCTCTCATCCGAAGCTGAATTCGGAGGCTGGCGATCACCCAATTTCCGCCATTTTCTCTGTATCGACGGAAGGATTGGGTGCTGGGTGCTCGACCTCGGCTGCCGAGGGCGCTACTTCGTGGGATTTTCCCACTCGGGTCTCAGTCATCCTTCCCCCTACATCGGACTTTTTTACCCAATATAAACCGCAACGGGTGAGCTCATGCAAAACACCTCTTCCACGGACAGACAGGTGAATGCCATCCTCACTAAACAGCCCTGACCGACCGTATAATTCGTCGAAAGGGTTGACGAAACATAGGCCTATTCCTGATAAGATTTCACCTAGCCTCCAATTTATGCTCAGAGCCTTTTGGTTGGCCAAGGCACCCCCGGAGCGTCTCGGTATGATCCTAACGACGATTAGTTTTTATGTTATTTCTTTCAACGAGGCTGGTAAACTTCTAACATCTTCGATGATGCACTTAATAAAGCCTGCAGAGCCTCCCCGTAGGAACAGGTCGTTTTCACTGGCTTGGGCCACTACCGGCGTATATTGCTGTCCTATTCTAATCTTTTTAACTTTTATGATTTCTCGCGTCTTCTTACCTGGTAGGCTACGTAAGCGCCACATTTCCTGGCACATCTCGTTTAGCCAATTCGTCAGGCCCCTCACTTGAGAGTCTCCGATAACGATTGGAAACTCCCGGCCCGAATCCAGGGGAGCAAATCTATTTGATGTTGAGACTGGCGTCAGTATCAAAACCTCTCTCGGTCTATGGGCTCCCCTTCTGACAGGAGTGAAGCCATCATGACTTACTCCTTCAGCAAAGGCTACGCCGGAACTATCATTATTCGGGGGAAGTGAACGATTACAATTCTTTTTTTTCTTTTTCTTCATTTTCTTCTTCTTCTTCACTTGGATACTCGTCTCTCCGGGCACTGCCGATGCAGTGTTGCCATTTTAATTGAGAGGCTCGTCGGCAGAAGCACCGATTGTTGGAGTTGACTGGGTCGCTGATCTTGCGGCCAATTCTGCGACCCTATCCTCGAGACGGTTAAGCTTACGCGCGTGCTCTGATTCCATGGTTTCTATTTTCATCTCAAGTGCTCGAGCTCTCTCATCCGAAGCCCTGTAGAGATTTTGTATCTCCAAACAATAGGCCACTGCTTCTTGGACCTCACCCTTCAGGATGCAAGTGGTGCAGACACTGCTCGGATCGCATTTCAAAAAACACCCCTCCGGGAAATCCACACACCACTTATCCTTTCTGGCACGTTGCGCATGAATATTTTAGAGCACCTGGTCCTAAATTTCCTGTCATTCTGAAAGCTTTATACTTAATCACTTTACGACCAATCAATAAGAAAAAAGAGGGATTGGTGAGTTCTCCCCGCGTGAGTTGCTCCCGCCTATCGATCCGAGACGTTTCGGATCTTTCAGAAGGCACGCTCTATGTGCTGCTGTTAGTCCGACCGGTCGTCAAACCTCGGCGTGCCGTGGCTACCAACCAAGCAGCACTGACGGTCTCCGAAGGAGCCATCGATTACTCACCAGGTGAACAACGGAGCACGACCCGTACTGAACTCCTACTAGTTTCCTTCACGAAGGCCAAGATATTGAAGCAGCGTTCGATGGATATCCCGCCACACAAAGAGACTTGACCCAAGGCTTTTTATTGGCCTGGCAACCAACCTGGAAACAAAGGGCCGTCACCTCGGACCAATGCTACCAGAAGCACCCGTCAACGGTCACTGGGAATGGTCAATAATTACGCGTCAGGAAAGGGGCTAGCGGGGCACTACCCTCATCCCATTCATCGTGCCCCAATACCTAGGACACCTCTAGTCCTCGTCTCTCGCAACCAGTGGGTGTCGTTTGGTGTTGTTTATAGAGGTTCCAAAACCTCTAAGCGGACGCATTAAGTAGCTGCCAGGTCCTTATATTTAGATAGAGGGAAAAAGGGGTAAGAGTGGCACGATAGGAGTAGATTTCTTATAGTTTTTTTCGTTTTGTATAAGTGGAAGATAAAGGATAAAAGTAAAAATGGAGAAGGATAGAGTAGAAAAAGGAAGGAAGGACGCACTTAGTCTGGAACCTCGTTTCCGACCAAATCGAAAAGGAAAGCCATACCAGGGGTACCCAGAAGAGAGATACCCCCGCCGACATAGCTCTAAAAGTCAAAGGTACACACAAGCTCTCTTCCCGCAACAAGGGGGTGTCACCTCTCTATCTAGCTCTCCTCCTCCTTCGAGAGAGAGAGAGTGAGAGTAACAAGGAAAGAAATTACTCATGTAGACCTTACGGTCCATTCCATGAGGGTACCTTTGGACTAGCAATCGAGAGGGCACATCGATGCTAAAATGCTTTATGTCCTTAAAAGGCCATTTTTCAAGACCCTGTCTAGTCTTGACTTGAACTGGTCAACAGATTTACTGTTGACAATCTCCATTGGAAGTGCGTTTCAACTACCGCAGATACGGTAGGTGAAAAAGTTTCCACACAGATTGCGGTTGTAACGCTTCAGTTCAAGTTTAAAACCGTGATTCCTTGTTTTGCTCTCAACAAGTGTGAAAATATCCCTGTAATCAACATTGTCGAACCCTCGAAGTATTTTGAAAACTTAGATAAGCTGACCAGGCAGTCTACGGGTTTCCAACGAAAGCAGATCTAATTCCCTTAATCTATCTCCATAACTTTTATGTCTGATAGAGGGAATCAGTTTGGTTAGCCTGGCTTGCACGCGTTCCAATCTCGCGATGTCCTTTTGAAATGAAGGACTCCAAAATTGTACAGCATAATCAAGATGCGGTCGGACAAGTGAGTTGTACAAACACAGTACAATATCCTTGTTCCGTTATCCCAACGGACGCTTTATGTAGCCTAGCATCATTTGGGCCTTTTCTCCGCGTCGATACACTGTTTCGAGAACTTGAGGTCACTACTGATTGTTACACCAAAGTCTTTCTCAGTGTCGTTGGATTCAATAGCAGTGCCATTAAGAATATACTGAGATTGGTGGGTTCGGTGGCCGATATGCATCACTTTGCATTTGTTCACGTTAAAATGCATTTGCCACGTGTCCGACCACTCCTCAATCCTCCTAAGATATTCCTGCAGGCGGGCAGTATTTCCATCCTTTGCAACCTTCATACTAAGCTTGGTATCGTCGGCAAATTTGGAAATCTTGGCAACCATGTCACCGTCCATGTCATTGACATAGATGATGAATAGTAGTGGTCCCATGACAGAACCTTGAGGCACCCCGCTAGTAACGGGCACCCACTCAGAAGCTTGTCCATTCAGCACCAGCTTGTTTGTTAGCGAGGTTGCAGGCCTTTTTGCAACCTCTGAGAAGGTCGTTCCAGGAGTGACCCGGGCGTATTGGCGTACGTCCGCCCTCACTCTAAGCCGTTTACTCCTTTGGGTCCTCTTTACGACATCCTGGATCATGTTCGACAGAAAGGCCTTCCCTTTAAAGGAAAGGTGTACCCCATTCCTTTGGTAAAGATCATTTCTACCATAAAAGGTGCGGTACGGCTCCACCCAACAGACGCCCTCTGCCGTACACAAATTTTCCAGGCGCTGGTTTAGAGAGACTATCATCGATTGAACGGGCCGTGTTGGACCTCTCCTCGGGAGAATCCCGAAGACAACACGCTTGCGGGTTTTCAACCCTCTTTAGTCCACGGCGCCCGTGGAGGACCGTGTGGAGGATTGTATCTCTAGGGCCTACCCTACTTCCTCTCAGGTAGAGGTCGTTGCCACTGACCATCAGAGCAACGACTGAGCTCTCAGAAATCTGTGATTTCTTAGCCTCTACTCTGATTGGGTGGTTAACCCATCCTGGCAGGCAGCTTATCTTCACACTAGTGCGAAGGTGGGCCGCTAGCAAGGGCTGCAGAATCCGTGCTTGAGAATCACCAATAAGGATGACCCTTGGACATTTGTCTGCAGACGACTTAGTCTTCCCTTTCGGAAGCGACTTTCCGCTTTCCTCTTTTATCTTTACATTTTTCTTCTTCTTCTTTTTCTCGTCTTCCTTTGTTTTCTCTTCTTCTGTTTCTCGTTTCTCTTCTTCTGCTTCTACTTTCTAGTCCTCTGTTTCCACTTTTTTTTCTTCTTTCTACTTTCTCTTCTTCTCTTTCTTCTTTCTTCTCTGCTTTTTTGTTCGTTGAGGCAGTGCTGCAGCAGAAGAAATCTGCTGTTGGACGCTGGAAGCCTTCTCGCCTGAGAATCTGCACCTCTATGTTTTTAAGAGAGGGAGAGGGAAAGGAGGAGGGGGAGAAAAAACTGAGTAAAACGAAAATGACTTAAGAATGATAAGAGATAGGGCAATGATAAAACACTTTGGTACCGACCTGAAATGAAACCCAACCCTACGTCGTTTCATCACTAATCACTTTTTGCTTGAGGATTGCGGATATTTGGACCAACAAAGACCAAAGAATTTACTCGAGGTAGATCCAAGAAAAAAAACAAGTAAAGCCATATTGCTTCTTAATACAGTTCACATGTTTAAATAATATCTTCACACGTTAAAATAATAAACGAATCCAAAAATGTCGCGTAAGAAAAATGAAACGACAATTCTAACTGCTCTTAAACTTTAGTCAGTTCATTCTCGAGGAAAGAGGCAAAGATTAAAGACAAGAATCATCCTTAATAGTTTTATCAAGTCAGGACCATTAATGGATGTAAATATCTCGTTGAAGGAACTAAAATTATTTTTTCCGTGGTGTAATTTGAATAATTTATCACAAATGGAAAATTAATTCCTCTTAACTCTGCAAAGCTTCTGCCCTTTATTTTATTTGCGCCGGTCTTTGAAAGTTGTTAGGAAAGGTCAAAATAGGGAAGATAAGAAATGGTAATCTTCGCTCTTCCTTTTTCTCATCCATAACCCGAGGTTAACGAGTTATGGAAATCAACCGAGAGTTTTGATCAATTTTAATAACCTCTTTGAAGTTTAGAGAACCTTTTTAATTCCACAGCTAATCAAAGCGGAGACAAATATACCCTATATAGCGACGAAAACTAGTACTAACAGCCCTACAAATAGCCGATACATATACCAGTGCCCTACACACAGCTGATGCTCTACATTCTAGCTAAAATGTGGTAATTCACATCACGCAAACAGCTGGTATGTTGTAATGCAGTGAAAAACTGGTATGAGACAGCGCTACGAAAAGCAGGAACCCCACTACGTTAAACAGCTAGTGTCCCACATTGCAGCCAAAATCTGGTAACACACAGCGAGGCGAAGAGTTGATATATCATTGAAGTGAAAGAAAAACTGGTATCCTGCAGCGCTTCAAATAGCTAGTACCACATAGTGAGGAAAAAAGCTGGTACCTCATAGCGCTCCGAATAGCTGGTACCGCCAGTGCAGACGCAAGCTGGAACAGAACTCAAGAAAAGCGGGTACCCCGCAGTGCTGGATACAGCTGGTACCCCAAAGTATACAAAAAAACTGGCTCCCCAATCAACTAGGAAAAGCTGGTACTACACAGTGCAGCAACACTCTGGTACTTTATAGCACTGCGAAGAGCTCGTACCCCACAGTGTAACGAACAGCTGGTAACCCACAGTGCTGCGAAAAGGCGGGTACCCTACACAGCAGCGAATAGCTGATACCCCACAATGTAGCGAAGAACAGGTACCAGTATATCTTTTTAACAAACTCAATGTTCGAGTTTGTCGCGTTAGCTCGCAGGTCAGCGAATTTCATACCCCTTCTGCGAGGTTATCTTTTGTCTTGGATGTTTGTTTAGGAGAAGAGGAGTCCGTTTTAAGATTTATTTCCGCAGTCTCTGTTTCTTCTTGCAATGTTTCCTACCCAGCTCCACCTTAGAACTTTGTTCTTTAGTATATCTGTCATGCGTGTTTGTATTCTTATCTTTGTTTTTGTTATGCTTATTGTAGGTTATTTATAACATTTATCGTTCCATGATCCTCTGTGTTGTCCTCAGTTTATGCGCTTTTTGTTTTCTGTGTACAAGTTTCTTTTCTATAAGTTAACTTTGCAGGATACAATATTTGAACACGTAGGGTTTTGAGCATATAACCATGTCATTTCTGAAGATGTATCAGAACTTTCTACCTACCGCTTTTAAGTATAATTTTGTTCTTCTACTGATTTCCTTTACTATACTCTCATCGAGAGCCACAAGCTGCTATAAGTATTCTTGTAACTGCTCTAAAATTTGATCTTCCACTTAAATTGCGCAATCATTTGCCAAAATATTGATCTCTAGTTTCGCCTTTGTAAAGCTAGTTTTTAGTATTGCACCGAGAGTGGTTTGTAATAACTCTGTTATAAGTGAATGGAATTTTTCTTGGCAAATGGGACTTAAATGGTTCACATTAATTGTGAGTTCCGTTTGTTTTTACTTCACTGGGATAAAAATCTCGTCAAACTGTTTTATTACTTGTTAATGACTGACTGCAGCTCGAGTGACGATGTTGTGTGACTGTACAGATATGGCCAAAGGATTTGGCAGTCAGAAATTCTGTGGTTACTAACCCATACCATTGACATGATTTTATTTTACAATTGGAAAGAAATAGGAGACAAAAGTATATATGACGTATGATAATAGAGTAAAATATAATGAATTAATACACTAAAAAGCAAGTTTATTCATGATTTATATTTAGTGTGTTATACCTTCATCTTTATGACCTTGAAACTCCTTCTGACATTGTGTGTATTAATCTCTTAAGAAAATTATGAGAGGTTACATCTCATTATTGCCTGAACAGTGATTGGATGGTGTCAGAGTTTGTGAGTTTTAGCCTGTCCACTCTCTAATTTCTACTGAATTTGCAGTTTAAGATACTTAACATTGACACGTTCAAATGAAAAAGAACAAAACTCCTGGAAAAGGAGTATTTTTCTTCTAAGATCTCGTATGGTGGTCCCAAATGAAGGTAATGCTGTCTGTAGCATAATGAGGTCAAATAGCGGCCACGTGCCCTTCTGTACCAACTTGGATCCGGAGATCACCGCATGGAGCTGGGAAAGCATGGCTGAACCTGGGTAAGGAGGCGGCCGACGCCGTTATCACACGCCACAGCTGTATTTGCCTTGGAACCGATATCATCACCCCCTCCCCATTGACACGGCCACCTCTCCGCTCGAAGATTTAAATCCGTTGGATATTCCAATGAACGTTATCACGATTCCGCCTTCCCCGAAGGAGTTGCCGACTTTTCCCCAGATTCGTGCGCGTGTTTGGAGCCACCTCACCAGGCGCCTATATAACGCTTCGACTGAATTTGGAGAGTAGCACTGTTAGACTTCCACCTACACCGACGAACGAGCTAAAGGACGCTCATTTCCTCCCCAGCGGCGATTTCAAATCAAGTTGAAGGCTAAATCATTCCGTGAACTCTACCTTAGTCAATCGGCAAGCTTCGACATTAGTGAACTCTCCCATAGTCAATCGGCAAGGACTGACATGGATTCCAAACTCCGAAGGCGACAAGTGCTCCCTCGCCTGAAGCAAGAGGTAAACCGACTTCTTCCGTCGCATTCATCGTACCCCAACTGGCCCCTTTTGGGCATCGAGCACGTAAGGTAATCGTAACCGTTGCCGCCTGTAGATTGATCTTGAATCTGGGTTATCCAATTTCTCCATTCTTTGTGTGAACGCCCCAGTTTAAAATCCCTCTTTAAATCACAAAACTGAACCCGACCTCTTTAATCCCTTAATTAACCTACCTGATCGCGCGTGGACCTTTAACCCCGTCAGGGCGACCATTCCCTTTAAACCCAATTTCTAGGTAAATATAAATATCATTTTGTTGTTAGTAAAGTTATATTTTCGCCATTGTCTTTCTTTTGCAACCCCAGCGCGTACTAGCTACCTGTTAATCTTTGGCCAACTTGCACTCTGAAATATTTTTTTAAAAAGACCCCGCGAAGTTAATAATAAATCATCTAGAGTCTGGCCATTCCACGACACTGTCGAAAAAACTATTCAAAACAAAACAACTACAATAAAAACATTAGTGACATACTGGGGGCCCTTGGACAAGCAAGTCACTAGTGGGAATTCAAGAAAACCATGATGAAAAATTCGATTAGACCACAAAAGAGACGCATCTGGTGGCCCATGCACGAGGAACAGGGAGTATCGACCCCGCTCGTAATGGTACCGGGTCAGGTAATCTGCGTGGAGCTCACCCCAAAAGTGCAGAACACTCTAGGGGACTAAACGATCTTGGTGGAAAGGTCGATCGCTCGATAAGATGCAGCTGCGTATCGGGAGTATTCGATTCGGAGACGACAGAAATGACTTGATACAATTATAATATTGTAGGGTAGGTACACCGGAAAACTCGGTGCACGATGGTACGCAACTTTAAATTCCTGTCCGCCATCCCCCATCTTTTTTAACATGCCGTCCGAATAAGTAGCCTTATTTTTGGCACATAGTTAAAGTGGGAAGGAGCAACATGCCAAACCGGTTTCTCAGTCTGTGCAGATTGCATGGTTACCTTGTTTGCAAGCTCGTTTTTAACTATCCATACATGTCCAAAAACCTAGCAGAGGACAATCTTGACATCATTCCGAATCGCAGGAGCCATGGCGTCATGAATACTACGAACCGAGGGATGTGGCGATACAATGCCATTAACGCTCTCTGTGAGTCGTTGTAAATGACAAAACTACATCAGAAATTGACACGGGGCAAAATCTCTCGTAATGAGTGGTGTATTGTACCAACTAGGTCGTGAATACAGCCGGTTTCAAACAAGGGGGAAGTAGCATAGAAGCCCGGGCTGGCTTGGAGCCATCTGGAGACAATATATTACAGGTGGTATCTTCCAGAGTAGAGTTCTTGGCTAAACCAAGCGCACTACTGGTCCAAAAGTACGTCAAATTCTCGAAGGGGTTCTCTAATGCTGAATCAGAAAATTATTGTGTACGATTGGGGTCTCT
The DNA here is from genome assembly GCA_963969495.1 of Ceratothoa steindachneri. NCBI lineage: Eukaryota > Metazoa > Arthropoda > Malacostraca > Isopoda > Cymothoidae > Ceratothoa > Ceratothoa steindachneri. Next base: position 68,001,334 of record OZ018327.1, read on the forward strand.
CATTCGGGCTTACACAGTTGAGATCGACCCCTGATGAAATGGGGACTGTCGAACACTGGAGAAGGCACCTCAGATCTATCGCTAAGGATTCGCTGAAGCCCCTTTTAGGAGTAATTCATCATTGGGAAGGGCGTGGGCCTTGAAATCAGACCTCATGGAGTTATTAGCCGCAAAACGCGCCAATGAAGCCGGTCACCTATTGCGCTATGTGCAGCCTTTGACAAAAGCGGTAGAGCTGTAACTCCCTTATTGCTACCCTCTTCTCAGGGGTAGGCTTAGTGTTAATCTGGGCGTGGTTGGCCTCCAGCTTCCCGTGCTCTACCTCCTCTAAGTCTAGAGACTCGGGGGAAGAGTGTGTCTACTTAGCACTTCTTGAAGCCGTCATTCATTGAGGAGAAGGGAGCCCAGTTTTGGACTGCAAGGCCTACCAGAGTGGCGCCTGGTGTAAATAGAAAACACGGAAGACCTACAAATGGGCGTGGAAGTTACTGCGCTCGTAGCCTTGAAAAAGCTAAAAGCAAATGATACTTTCTTAATTTAGAGTTTGTAGAAGGTGCCTGGTTGCGCAGACCTTTACAATACTATCTACCTAACTATTCAAAACAAAAGGCAGTTTATATGCTGAATAGCCGACTTCTTTTCTTTTTCAAATATAAACGTTTTGCAATGCTTTTAAGAATGAGAAAAAAGAACCGTTACAATTCACACATTTGCTTTCACACCAAAAAATCTTACATATAGTACATGGGCTTAGAACTTTTTTATCAGATTTTTCATGCCGGCAAAATTTGTTTACATGACTGAGTGGTGACATTTTTAACACTATGCAACGGACCAAATGCCTTGACGCGAGCGATAGCGATAACAACCATCACGCATTGACTCAGGATGTCTCCAGGTAGAAAGTGACGAATAGCGTCGGGATGGGTCAAGAACCCCTCTTCCCCCACTCTCCTCGACACTTGCTTGATCCTGACTACGTCATTGTGATCTATCTGTTACATAACATCTTCCTCAGAGTAGTTTATCAGTTCCGTGGATCAAACTATCTATATTAAAATGTTCAAAGTAGAGCATGAGCTCAGTTTCACACTCTACTCAGCGTTAACAACATTAACTAGAAGTATGTCTTCCGAGAAGTGTGACACCCTTGGCTTTCTAACGAAAAACGTCGATAAACCATATCGCTCCCGTTGCATGTATTTCTCGAACAACTTTTTTCCACGAGTGGTAGGAGTATCCCGAAAACGTTCGAAGACCCACGGCAATCGTTAATGAGTGGGTATGAGATCTTTGAGCCTCCTCACGTCTATCTTTACTTGCTCTTCAGCTGGAAAGGAGGTTAACTCACTAACCTTTCATCCCAAGGGGCTTCAAACCGAACGTCTCGGTTTTGGCATGGTTATTAGACGATATGTTAAATGTCCTGGCATCACATTTCTCCTCCTCGAAAGAGGGAGATCTGTTGCCTTTCTTGATATTTTTTTCGGGTGAACCATTGTCCCAATGGTGAGAACTAGCTTTGGAATTGTACTCACCAATCGCAGAGATGACTGACATACCTTTTACGAGGATGGTTTATTCCCCAGTTCTGGGGTTACCCTCAAATCATGGGGACACGGCTATATAGAGACATCACTTCTTGTAAAGGAATAGTTCTGTTCCGAGCTTTCAAAGACAAGATGAAAATCAAGAGCCGTAGTTAAAGATATAATTGATAAATACCCGATACGAAAATATACAAAGCGTTCTTATCCACACTTATTAATTTAATAAAAAAGTTTTAAAATGACAATGGACGACGCTTGGTACTTTGTACCTTCCTTTTTATTAATTTTGTATAATTTATATAATTGGGGGCGGCACCTGTAAACACACTGCTTTAGGAAGTCCACCGAGATCGATGATGACGGATGCCCTCTCGAGAGCATCAACCTGCACTAGGTTTAAACAGGTAGGAATGTGTACAGTCTCGCATTCTCCAGAGAGTAAGGTATACATTTAATGTCATTGATCAGTCTTGAGCCAATCGATGCCCTCGTTGGTTTTGGAATCGAATCAAACTAAGAAAGTAATGCCTGAAATCCGCATTTGGTGTTAAATTTGGAGGACCACAATTTCACTACTTCAACACTATCAAGTTTTCTCAGGCAGTATAAATGCATAATTTTGTATTTTAATCCCGTATTTAACTTATTTGTATCATAAATGTCTAAAGATGAGACCGTGTGGTATTTTCTCGAAACTAATAACTTTCAAGAAATTTCTTCAGCTCCAGCGGCTGTTTCCATTATTAATGAAACATTTTCTTTCGAGAAAGTTTGAGCTGCTTGCAAAGATTTCTTTCCATTTACTTTAATTGAATCTTAATTGACAACTTCAATATTATATCCCTCTTTAAATTAGAAAAAAGAGAAATTCTTTTGGTATGAGAGCGCCAATCAATTCCGAGTATTACTGCAAACAGTGTTTGAGAGCTCGCTATGTGGGAGCAACAGTACGTTGTTCCCAGTGTGGGGTCGAACAGCATGCTAGAAGTTCTTCTAGAACTAGACCTTTTTTGTCTTCACTTCTCTTCACTCATACGTGAACATACACATAGCTCAAACCAACAGGTCAACATTTCCTACTTCAAAATCTAGATACCGTACGTAGTGATTCTGATTTAAGTATCCTGATCTCCTTTCACATTCATAACTTTCCTAACTTTCTGTGTTTAGTCTTCAAGTTTTACTTGAATAAGTTAAGACTGTTCAGGTACATTGATTGAATACTTTGCGTTTAAAGTACAGATACGTCATTTCTGAATATGTAGCCAAGATTTTCTACCGCTTTCCAACCTAATTAGATTCTTCTAATGTCCTTACAGCAAACTTTCATAAATGCACATATTTTGGGACCTTCTATTTAAATTTGATCATCAGTTTTAATTGTTATTTCTGCCGAACTATTAACCATTAGTTTCGCTTTTGAAAAGTTCACTTTCACCTCAACTGCGAGAACTGCTTGTGATAATATTGGTATTATAGACAACCATTTCCCTGGAATTAAACCAAATAATGCATTGTTATCAACACAACAAAAGTGACTCAAATATTTCTCACTTCTTACTTCAAAATCATGAAAATTTCAAACATTATTGTAAATAGTTTGGAAAGAAAGAATAATTCTCTGTCCTACTCCTTTTTATTTGGATCTTATTAGTGAATGAGTGCAGCTTAAATGAAGATGTTACATGCCTATATTTGTAAAAAGGTATGTCAATGTAGGTTTTGTTAATTCCTTGTTTCTCTTATGCTCTTAGAACTGAATCGATGTTTACTGCATAAACAGGGCTTATTTTCTAAGTCTAAGAAGGCCATGTACAGAGGTATTTCGTTTATACTTGTACTCTGCTACAAATGCTGAACAAGCTGAAGTTGATTATGGTTGCTATAGTTACTTCTCGAACCTACCTGTTACGGTAGTTGATTACAGTCCAGTGTTTGTGTTAGTTTGTTAGTTATCATTTTGTAACTAATTTGTATGTTGCTGATAAGATACTGATTGGCTTGTAATAATTTTACTCTATCCTGTCACCCTTTTTAACAAGAGGGAAAATCCCTCCAATGACCTGCGGCGTTTTGTGATAAAGTGATAAATGGTTATTGCATTGATGGTTATCCATGGTAATATGGGTCATTTCTTGGCTCTAAATAGCTAAATGAGGCTTCTGCCACTAGATGACGCCAAATCCGATGAGAGATTTGAAATCTCCAGGGTAAATGACCATATGTCCCATGGTCATATAGGTCATTTCATGGCTCTGGATGGGTACAATTGAACTTTATTCCTTTGAAAAAAAAGTGACGCCTTGACCTGGCGCTTCACCGCAGGTATAAGGAAATACAAGGGCAGTTTGGGACCATGCCATCGGGCTCTTTTACTTAAGCATCTTGGACAGCAAAGTGTTCAGCCCCAGCTTATAAGGTTGATTCTTTTTCCTAGTCACACCTCACTAGGTACTTTGCAGGACTGCCTCCTCATTTTTATGAAGTTGTCATATTGTGTATGGTGGCCATTGCTACCATATAGTTTCTAACTGAATTCTTCAACTCTTTCAACCTTTTTCTTTGGGATTTTGTTTCTTTGTCTACCTTTCAGTATTGATATTGGTTTCCTAACAATTGTTAGTTGTGGCTTCATCTGTTTTAGTGATCTTTTGTTTTCAAAAGTTTCTCAGTAGATTTTTATTTTATGTTACATGTTTTGCTCTGCGATTTTATAATAAGCTTTTAAGTTCATTGTATTCAATCTTTTCTCTAACTGTTCCTTGCCGTCTCATTTTTCTTCGTTGGTCTCAGGGTATCTTCCTAGCTCCACTTATTTTTCTATTGGATTGACTGATTTAATTGTTATTTGCCGAACTTAAACATTAAACAATAATTTCAGTTGTATTATTATTGCAGGTTTTTAATAAGGGTGCTGTCACTCAATCATTTAGTTCACTAAAGTTGTTTGTACATGTAATTTGGGAGGTATTTATTTTACTTTGGGTGCAGAGCATCAGTGGGTTGTTCTCTTTGTCAAGGATGTGGCTCTCTCTTGTTTTAGATCTATTTTGATATTGGTCCTGATATTGATCACTATATGTATTGAATGAGCTGATCATCAATATTATATTAATGAAATCTTTCCTATTGAAGAGAAATGTATTCTGTCCCATTTGTTTTCTCTATTTCGATGTATTGATCTTTATTATTGAATTTGCCCCTTTTAGAAAAAGGAGTTTATAAGACAAAAGTTTGCTCTTTCTGCTAATTCGTTGTTTCCACTTTCATTTTCACACCTACTTTGAATTTTCCCATCAATCGACTATCGTGGTTTGTTCTGAAATTTATGTAATATATTTACCCTTACTCTAGGCCAAACTGGCTTACAACTCAACTGCAGGATCGCGAAGCACTTGGGTTTGTCTCATAGGACTGGTATTCCTATTTCTAAACCTGAAGCTTCTCCCATCAGGCAACATTCTGAGTATCACCATCATCCTCTTAATTCTAATTCATTTACTATATTAACTTCAGCCTTAACTTCTCTCGATTTGAAAATCTTAGAGTCACTGTACATCCATAAAATAAATCCAAACCTAAATAATTACTCCTCCTCAATTAAATTATTCACAATATAACCAACCAACACTTCAATAGATTAACTAGCCAACCGACCAACCGAATAAATTTCGTCAGTAGTTTTATATGTTTAGTTAGTTGATTTCTCAACTCCCACGATAAAGGTTAGTCACTTTGTTCATTCTGATTTGTTTTCGGTTTTTTTTTTTGTTTTTCACAATTTAATATAATAGATTATTTTTTGTGTACTTCAGTAACTTTTAATATGTGATAATCAAGTCAGTTTATGTTATAATTTCACTTTCTATTATTTGTTTTTAAATCACACTGGTAATATTATTTAATTATATATATTGTTATTAGTGTTTTTACTTTAATTTTAATAATTGTCAATTTTATTATTTTAACTTGCCTTCTTCCGCTTTTTTAATGCATTATTTTAACTGTTATCAATTAATGTTCTTTCCCCTTCTCATTAGACGACATAGTCGCTGAAGATGGTCCTAGTGAAGGTCCGAAACGTCCGGCCAATAAATGATTAGTGTAATCACCTGGTTCATCATACTCCTGCTAAATATCAGATTCCCAAGGAACAAATCAATTATCAGTATTATATATATATATATATATATATATATATATATATATATATATATATATATATATATATATATATATATATATATATATAATGTTGATGAGGAATTCCAGAGCCAACAGAAACGGATGCAACATCGTTTATTTTCTTTCTTCCAAGCTTTTCATCTTCAGCCTAAATGGCAGAATGACTAAATTAGTATATAAGTAAAAAACGAACAAAGATCAACGCATGTAAAATAGTTTAAAAAATAATTACATATATGAATGAATTTTAAATATAAAATTAGCAAAAATGTTCATGTAAAATGATGAAACCAACCTTTGAAGTTGATTGGAATAAATTTAAAAAATTAATAAAGGTATTAAATATAATGTTGCTTCAATGATGAATAAGCGTGCAAAAATAGCTGTTGAAACATTATGACATAAAAGTAATTATGAAAACAAGCTACAAAAATATTGTCACTACTTAGTATAGAGGAACCATCCTTGATCAACAACTAATCATCGCTAGTTAAATATTATATAATTAATAAATGCACTGAACTAAACTCGTTGTTACCAGAAGGTTTGTAATGGTTAATGTATAAAGTCTTCAGAGTTATTAAGCATTAAAGATTGTTGCTTGAGACAAATATTTTAAAGTTATCAATTGAAATATTAGTCTTGTATTTTATGGTGTGTTCTCTAATAGGAAGATTTTTCTTCTTTTTTTTACTTTTGTTTATCGATCGATTCGTAAATCGACCACTGGCTTTCTTTGCTTTACTACGGTGCGGGGACGGATCTTCGCTCCTACGTGGATTAATATATTGAGGTAAAGTGATATTTTTATTTGGACATTGGCCCTTTTGATCTCCTCCACCTCTTTCTCCCTCACCACTTTCCTATACAAGTGTTTTTTCATATTCTTTCCCATGTGTAAACAACCAGAGAGAGTTGGGATGAGTAAAAAATGAGAGAAACCCTTCGAATAACTCTTCGGGTCCTCTCGGAGGGCCCGAAGCCGGATAGAGGTACGGTTTTCGAAAAAATATACACGAATATAAAAATTGCACTGGTTCGACTCATTGACACCCCGAATGGATACTCTGCCATTTGTGCGAGGGAGGCCGATTGTGAGGCCTTAACCTCAAGCAAGGCAGTTGAATGCCTAAAGACGATAAACCTGATACCACACACACCACCCCAAATAAAGACACACCGTAGTGTCATCTGCAGGCGCCTCGACTCTTGGGTTGGGAGCCACTCAGCAGAAGACATAAAAAACGAATTGGAAAGGAACCACCCTTGGGCGAAAGTTGCTGAGGTTTTAAAATTTGAAACGTACACGCACGTCTTCAAGGTTGTTTTTGAAGATACGGCTATGGCGCAAAAGGCAAAGGAACTAGGCTTACTGTTGTTCAGTGTAAGAGTTTGCTCGGATCAAATAGAGAGGGAGGAGTTTGTTGACTTACAAATGTGCTTCAGGTGCTATAAGTACGGCAAGCACACCACCTCGAACTGTCCAGAGAAAAAAGAACTAACTCTTTGCTCCATATGTGCAGGTCGCAACCATTTTTGGCGCGACTGCAAGAGCACAACAACACCAAAATGCCTGAACTGTGAAGGCCCCCACCGGACTATGTCCATGGCGTGCCCGATCAGAAAATCGGAAATCCTCAAGGAAACAAACTTACGCCGTGAAACAGAGGAAAAAAAGGTAAATTCAACGTACGCCAAAGTCGCTAAAGCCGCTATCGCCGAAACGAATAACCAAAGAACCTATCTTCACATAGAGAACGAACACTCCACAAAAATTATGTGCTTCATTTATTATGCACACATAGCAAACATAACTCGCCCAGGAACATTCGCAACCGAGGTCAACCGTATGCTTGTAAAGAACGGCTTACAGGAGATGTTGTTCCCCGACAACCCGCCGTCAGAGGAGGTTATGCGCATAAGTGTAGCCCCTCAGTGCCCAGAACCGTGCCACAAGGTACCCACCCCACAGAACACAGCCATCACACGCGACCCACGACTCAACAAAAACAAACATACTCCACAGACAGAGAAACAAGCGCCACTTACACCCCAAAAGACTGACACAAATACACCAAAAACACACGAAAAATCACCAACAAAGGAAGCGGTCCGACCGAAAGAGACCAGGTCTCCGAGGTCGAAAAAACTCTCAAAATCACGTGGCCCCAGGTCAACCTCCTCATCCCAAGGCAGAGAGACCCAGTTGAAATACCACTCGAGAGGTTTCAATTTGAAACTATATGCCCCCGAATCGGCCCCTTTCCCCTCCGAAATCGAGTCTCACGAAGTGTCTGAAGGCCTTAAAACCGGAAGATACAAGTGGGAATGCTCCGATTCGGTACCGGAACGGCAAGTTGAGGAGGCTCTCTCGAGGAACATGGTAAAACTGACCACCGACTGCTTTCACACAATTACAGATACAGAATTTAGAAAAAAACGGAACGGCAGGGAGCGCACCCCGCCCAGTACACCACATGGGGCTAAAGTGGACCGCGAATAAGCGCCCACTTTAATCCCATACATATAAAAAACAACACGCTACACAAAATGACTGACAGACTAACAATAATACAGATGAATGTCGATGGGTGGGACGGAAAAGGTTCCATCTACGGCAACATCTTGCAACAAAATGACCCTGACGTAATACTCATTAATGAACACGGAATGACCTCTCATAAAGAAATAAAAAATTTTCAATACGACGTCATCAGCAAAAATCACAGCCAGGAACGGTATGACGGCTACGCAATAGCCATCAAAAAAGGTTTAAAATACAAAAGACTACCCGACTTAGATGAATCTTACCTTGCCATTGAGGTAGGCACTACCCTGGGGGGTCTAGTCGTGGCCACGGGGTAGCAACCCCCAAGACGCGGCTATGTACCCCTGCACAACCTTCTACAGATCCTCAGCCATAAGAGAAACGTAATCTTTGCTGGGGATCTGAATGCAAGATGTGCAGCATCAGGGTATACCTCCTGCAACAATGCGGGTAGAAACTTCGAGGTAATACTAGACAGACGCTATGCGACAAGAATCGGACCCTAATTCCCGACATTTATTACAGGTAATGCAGCAACGAAGCCTGATATTGTTTTAACCAGTATCAGGTTTCCATACAACTATTACATTGAACCAGGCCCCATTATTCCAAGCGATCACCAGGCGGTTAAAATCACAATTGGTGTAAACCCCATTCAACTAGAAATCCCCGAACGCAAAAGCTATAAGCAGGCGGACTGGGAAAGATATAAAAACTACCTTCTAAATTATATCCCAGACCCTTTAATTGACGCAAATTTAGAAGAAATAGATGAGGAGCTGGATAAAATCACTGACCTCCTTATAAAAGCAGATAAAATTAGCATTCCCCGCATTAAGTATAAAACCCTTCCAGCTCCTATTTGGACCCCTCCCATGAAAGCCCTGGCCCAAGAGTATAAAGACCTGTCCAATGTAATAGCGCTGATAGGCTTCAACCACAATGCCCACAGACGAATGAGACAGATAAAAGACGAACTTCAGACACTCATTACAGACGAACAAATACAGGTATGGGACAGACTAATTGAGGGACTTGACATAGAGAGAGACTCACGAACTTTTTGGCAGACATACAGACGCTTAAAAGGACAACCCCCTCAAAAGAAAATTGTACTTAAACATGACGAAAAAGAAATTGACGAGACGACGGAGATTGAGGAAATTTTTAGGACCTTCTGGTCCTCAATCTTTAAAATTACCCCCGAAGAAAACGACAATTATGACCTCGATTTCGAAAATCACATTATCCAACAGTTAAACACGCAAATACATAAAACCTCCCCTCATCATTGTGTGTCGCAGGAAAGAGCGATGGAGGGCTATGGGAGTAAAATAACTGCCCAAGAGCTCTCCATCGCACTAAAATCCTTTCGTCAAAGAGCACCGGGTACCGCGGGGCTGACCAGGGAGAATTTCATTCAGGCCCCGCCTAATGTTCTGAGTGGGCTTCTTAACATCATGAATGCAGCTCTGAACACAGGCTATTTTCCCGACCAGTGGAAAGTGGCCAAAATGATCTTCCTTCCCAAATCGGGAAAGCCCCCGGACTGCCCCGCAAACTTCCGACCGATATCTCTCTTAGAATTTGCTGGCAAAGTCTTCGATAAGATATTGGCAAATAGGGTCAACTCTTTTCTCGACGAAGCCAACCTGCATAACGAGCAGCAGCACGGCTTCAGAAAGAAAAGAGGGACTGACACGGCACTAGCCGTTATTACGGAAAAACTTGCGAACATCAAAGCAAGTAAAAGGCATGCCGACCTAGTGCTCCGCGACGTCAAAAAAGCATTTGACAAGGTTTGGAAGAGAGGCTTGCAATTTAAGATCCTGCAAATAGGCCTCGACCCCATCCTTAAAGGGATTCTATGCGATTATATAATGGAGAGGAGAGCGTATATACAGTTCAAAGAATACAAAGGCCCCGAGTTCGAGCTCGAATCTGGGGTCCCTCAGGGGGGGTGTCAGCCCCCTTTTATACAACATATATACACGTGACCTACCACAACCTCTTTCCGAAGGTACGATATACGTTCAGTTCGCTGACGATATATCGCAAATTTGTACAGCCGCCTACGTTCACAGGGAATTTATGGCGAGAAATACGGCTAGGGAGATTTCCAACATCAACTCTTTCGAGAGGAAATGGAAGATTTCGACCAATGCCCCAAAATTCAAAATAATTCCCATGTTTCGCAAGACCTTCAATGATATACGGGTAGAGGGGGAGAGAATCCCCTACTGCTCGGAAGGGACGGTCTTGGGGTTCAAAATCACCACAGGGGGATACAAGTGTCATATCAGGCGGACAGTCGCGAATAGCAAGAGAGATTTGAGGGAGTTTTATAGGTTCATCGACCTAACTCGCTCAAATAAACTCAAGATATTCAATGCGTGCATTCGCTCGAGACTCTTGTACCCCCCGGTGCCGTTGAATGTGTGCGCCTGGACCCACATTGCGAAACTACAGACCATCCAGAACAAGGCGGTTTTACTCATTACAAATACCCGAAGAAGAGAACACAAAAAACAGAGGGAGCTCCACGCCTCGGTTGAATTATCTCCGATCAACGTGGCGCTCCACGAGAGAGCTAAGAGGATATGGCAAGCCATTGGTGCACGCTTGACCCCTGAATTCTCTCGTACACACTTAGACATCGAGGCCGACAGACAAATAAGACCCTTTAAAAGTAGTAAATTACAGTCTGACGGTGACGTGACTCCCCATTATACACAACGTGATCGACAATAGACGAGACTCAACCAACCAGTGTAACGTAAAAGTTTTTTAATTAAAATTCAACCTCACATAGAAAACAAAATTCACTTAATTATTTAATAATTATTTAATAATAATTAAAATAAAGTAAATTTCAAATTAACCTAAAATTTTTAGGAAAATTAATATATTCATTTGAAAACCCAAAGCGGGATGTAAAAACCCCGTCTCTAAAAAAGGCTTGAATGCCAACAACAACCAACAACAACAAAATTCATCATCAAGATGAGAACCTTTAATCAAATTAGCAATGCTGATTTGATTAAAGAAACTATAAATCTTATAGTTTATAATTAAAAGAAATCCAAAAAAACACAAACAGAGCTACCCTTTCACCAGGGATCTTTTATTCTTTCTTCTACACATCATCTATTCTTTAAACTCACTTCTTAACCACTTTACTCTCTTACTATTTTTCTCTCTAATTCTATCTTTTCATCTTTTATTATGTCCAATGTCTAATTACTCAGTATTTTGTTTGTGCGCTAAATTATTCTTAAATGAGCACCAAACAACTCGGACATTTAAATAAATAGACAGCATCATTGCGGCGCTCCAAAGAGATAGGATTTTTAAGCTAAAGAAACTATCTATTGTTATTCTGTTCTCAAAGACTATTTGCTCATTAATTTTTTTTAATATTTTCAAAATATATTTTCTTATAAAGTAATCATTTAAAAGCCCCATTTCAGAAATTACTAAATATAATGGCATTTTCGGCATATTTAGGGAGAGTTGAGAATATTTATGGAGATCGTAATACTTTAATTCAAGAAACGCTTTTAGGACTCTTTCATTATGTTATGTTTACCACTTCATTTAATCTCTACACTTTTCTTTAATATATTTACCATGCGTAATAATCCTTTCAAATAGTAATAATGCATAAAAATTCGGGTGCATTTGCTATTATTGAAATAGCTTATTGCGTAGACAAAAAGGATTTATTATTAAATAATCTTTCTCTAATGAACCTATATGTAAAAAAAAAAATTACTATTGACATCTGTACAGGAGATCTTTCTGTCCTGAAACATTTTCCTGAATTAATTATAGAATCTAAGTCTAGCATTGCTTCATCTGTACTTGTATATGGTCTTGTTAGAACGCACTCACTCAATAACCTCAAGCGTTCTTTTGTTCTGTAGGATCCGCTTCTTATTCTTTGTCTAAATGGACTAAAACGTTTCTTGTAGGCGCCAATTCTCAATCTCATATTTAATATAGTTTTGACCTAATTATTATTATTATTATTAAAGTTCCAAGCCACAACCCCAACTGGAAGAGCAAATAGCTATAAGCCCAAGGGCCCCAGCGGGGAAAGAAACCTGGTATGGAAAAAACGAAACAAAGATTAAGAAAAACATAATAAATGAATAGAAAATTAAAAAAAAAAAAAAAAAAAAAAAAAAAATTAAATGCTATAATGTTAAAAATATTATAATATTATATATGTGTGGATAATGAATAAAATATTAAAGTTATAAGTTTCTGTTAATTAAAAATGTATTAGCACCCACTTTAAATTTCTGAAGTTCCAAGGACTCAACAACAACACTAGGAAGTTCATTCCACAGTTTAGTTGTGTTAGGAATGAAACTTCTTGAAAACTGTGTTGTGTTGAATCTCATAGGCGTAAAGGCCCTACTATTGGCATTTAGTACACCTCTGGTAACTCGTTGAGGGGCATATAAATTGGGCAGATCGTGATGCAGTGGATGATCTGCATTGTTAAAAATTTTATATAGGATGCATAAGGAGCTTATTGCTCGCCTGTGCCACAGATCAACTTTGAGGTCAGGAATTAAAAATTTTATTGCTCTCAAATTTTTATCTAATAAATTAAGATAAAAGTTGGCTGCCGAACTCCAAACAGGGGCGCAATATTCAAAACACGGAAGAATAAAAGCATTAAAACAATTTTTAAGAACAGTCTGCTCTCCAAATACTTTGTAAGATTTCCTCAAAATGCCAATTTTTTGAGCAATAGAGGAGGAAATAGATCGAATGTGATTCTCAAAAGTAAACCTAGAGTCAAGAATAACTCCAAGCAACTTAAAAGAATCACATATGGAGATGGGAATGTTATTTATTAAAAGATCTGGATGGGGAGGATCTAGTGTTCTGGATCTGCTAGCAATCATACTCTGGGTTTTCTTTGCATTTAACTTCATGCCCCATGAAGTGCACCAAACATTTATCTTAGCCAGATCTCTATTTAAAGACTCTGCAACCGATGCTCTCAACTCAGGAGATGGGACTGGGGCTATTAGAGTAGCATCATCAGCATAGGCTATAAGTCTATTTTCCAGTCCAAACCACATATCATGGGTATATAATATAAACAGTAGAGGACCAAGAACACTGCCTTGTGGTACACCAGATAGCACCTCTCTCTCATCACTAAAATTATTGTCAACATAAACCTTTTGATGTCGATTTGTTAAAAATTGTTCAATAATATTTAAAAATACACCACCTACTCCCAACTGCTTCAACTTAAATATCAGGGCCTTATGATTGACACGGTCAAATGCGGCACTGAAATCCAAGCCAACTAAGCGAACTTCTTGACCAGAGTCTAATGATTTAATTAACTTAACGCCATTCCTTAATCTCATTAGATTTGATGTGTGCTTTATAGTGTCTGGTGATGACCCTTTTCCCTTAATCAATGAGAAATTACGTCATGTAGAGCTTCTTCCCCCTGAAGTGGCTGAAGAGCGTGCCCTTAGCTTGGCCGATGTAGAATAAATGAGGTAAAAGATTGTTATCGTGACCTCATATACAGGGTGTCCTAAAAGTCACCCTGCTTACAGAAAACAGAAATAGAAGTACCTATGAGCTCTAGGAAATCGGTTTTTTCTCTTATTCAAACTATTAGCTATGTATCGACTTTTGGGACACCCTGTACTAACTGCGTCATTGCAACTTATTTATAAAAAAACATGAAATTATGGTTAAGCGACGGAAATTTGGTTATTTTTTCTCCTTTCTAATTTATACGTGGAGTTACTGGAGACTAGATTCCTCCATATCAGCCTTAATTTCCGTACGGCCTGGTTTAGATACATAGACGATATCATCTGTTTGTGGCCTAATTCTGTGTAAAGATGTTCATTGTTTCCTTAATAACCTTAATTCTTTTGTTCCTTTTAGAGAATATACTTTTGATCTTGCGTATAATAGGGTCTTCCCGTTTTTTGTAGATTTTAATTCACATGACTTCGTCTGGGTTCCTATTTTTGGTTTTTACCAAGCTTACTAATTCTAGTTCATATATTCATTTAAAGTTTTTTTTTATTTTTCTCCTGTGCCCACGAGTCCTCATCCCCAAAAGTAAGTAATGATGAATTTTATAAAATCTTTTTAATTAGTCACAACCTTTGTTCTCGCCGCTTCAAAATTCGGGGAAATAACTTTTTACAGAACACATATGTCATTCAATCCTAATAAGTCTCTTTCTACCTTTTTCTTATGTAGTTTCCTTCTTCTTGTCTCTTGAAAAATGTTGATAGTTTCGTTGTGTTTAAATTTGAGTTAACTGTATAAAATGTTGATTCATATAATACAAAAATATAAATGGAGAAAATTCTATCGAATATTCTGTATGTTGTGAATGGTCAAACTGGAAAATCCTAATATCTCCGGTTGAATCAATACAAATGCAATGAACTGTCTAAACATGCACATTCCCGTCAAATTTATTTAGATTGGCAAGACTTTGCTAAACGAAATATATTAGGTCACCCGAAAGGTTTGTGTCGCGTTTGCAAAAATTAAAAATATATATTTTTAAATAAGTCTAATCTATTATAAGATTACATTTTTATTCTATATCCTTTTCCCATTTAATTTTTTCGTATAAAGTTTAACAAAATTCTTTGGAAAATAACAATTGCTATGCAAAATATTTTGAGCTAAGAATGCAAATGTGATCACTACTTAGTTTAACAAGTTCTAGCCGCTTCAGTCCTGTCAAAATTCGCATATTTATTTCCGGTAATAGGCTAATCTAGCCTTAGTTGATACCCTAACTAGGTTAACCTAGTTTTCACTTGTTATTCATTAGAAGTGCGTCCTAGTTCAAAATATTTTGCTGAGTAATTCTTATTTTTTCAATGAATTTTCTTTACTTTTTCCGAACAAATAAAATGGGAAAAGATTGGAGAACAAATTAGGAATCTTATAATTGATTAGATTTGCTTAAAAATATTTTTGTTTTTCCAAATAGGCACAACTTTACGCTCGGCCTATTATATTGTTGAATTTTGAATTATTACTGCAATTCCTAAATGAAATTGTTATTCATTAAAACCCATGAATATTTTCTTTATTTGCTTTATTTTACTCTATATATGCATTAGTGCATTTATATTTACGGGCTTTTTCTTTCTTTATTTTTATCCTATCGGAATAAAGGTTACGAAGGTTTTCCGGATTCCTTTTCAAAAGTAATTCGAACTCATTAAATAAGATGGAATCAAATATTAGGCTATATTATAGAGAAACAATTAATAAACATTTCTATAAAAATAGTAAACTAATCTTGTTTTTAAATTTACAATGCCATATCTACATTTGCTAGACCTTATTTTTTTTTATTCACGGTCTTTATCATTAAACTCATACTCACAGATACTCACAGAAGATCTTCTGGAAGAGGCAATTATGCCAGTGGCTCCAGGGCTTTGAAACCAGAGTTATCCTTCTCTTAGGTGGACTGACTACCTGTCGTCATGGCTACGAGTTCCACCTACCTGTCCCAACCGTGCTGCCAAGCCATGGAGATAACCTCCCTAGTAAATAGTGTCAGCTGTTTTAAAAAGCATCCGGACAGAGATTCGAACCATTGCCGGGCGAGCCTGCCAACCACTATACTGCCGGGAGGCCGTTAAGATTAAAAAGACGTCTTTATTGAGTCCATTTAGAAATTAAAGCTACTGGAACTCTGCTGCAATAATAATAATAACGTCCCTTGATTATTAATAATATTGGCAGCTTTGTTTACTAAATACTCTTTTGAACGTCCTCTGAAAACGGAAATTTCTATACCAGACAAAATCGGATTAAGTAAAGATAGTCCCTCCCATTTTACCAAGTAAAGATCATCCCTCCCAAAGTTACACTAGTAAAGCTAATCCCTCCCAAGGATAAAATAAAAAAATAACTTTAATAAAAAATTATTTAGGAACAGATTTGTTAGAAAGTTTATTTTAAGACAATTAAAAATTATAAACCTTTTAGAACTCTAGAAATTAAATTTTACTAACTTAATTAAAACGGTATTGGCCTACAATCGTATTCCCCAAATCATTGAAAACATTGTATTTATGTCTTTCAAGCCACATCAATTCACGTGGATAAGAGTTTAGCATTTCTCTCTTACATCCTCGCATGCGTTTAATTCTTAGTTTATGCTTATTCCAGTAGCTTTAAAATGATGACGTCATGACATCGTATACCTCCCATTTTACCAAGGAAAGGTCATCCCTCCCCCAATTAACCAAGTAAAGTTAATCCCTCCTTTTTGTCTTAGGAGGGACTATCTCTACTTGATCCACAAAATCCATCTGGTAGGCTTTCAATGGCTCGAATACAAGAAAGTAATTATCTACAGAGAGGGTTTGAATATATTTATTTTATTAATCTCTGATTGCACATTTAAAGATTTTTTTAGTACGTCCATCTACCAGATTTTCCATTTTAACATTAATGAAAGGAACCGAAAAATCGTTAATTTGAATTCCAACCCATATATAGGCCTAACGCGCCCGACGTAAATTAGGCACCGTCGTAGCAAAACTGCAATGAAGAATGCCATAATGGTATCATCTGAAAGCCCGTTAAAGACCGAATTTTGCCTACATGAGCCAGAGAATCCTCATATTCGGGACCGATAAGTGCAAACAATTAGGAAGTTAGCGGGCTTTGAGTTTTGATGAGTTTGCAGGAAGAATTTAATGAACCAATTAATTGATTTTATTGAAGAGGAAAGAATTCGGCTAGTCTGGAATATAGAGGATTGCATAGAAAGTTTTGGTGCAAAATAAATGTAGATATTTTTGAAATAAGGTGGTCTCTATGGCAACAGAACATCGGTTGATATATTTGACGCTATGCGTAAGTTATGCCGTCTCTATGACTACGGAATTTCGGTTGGTTGTTTTAATATTGCCATTATGATCAGTAATCACAGTAATATTGCAATTGTGAACATTTCTCTCAATGATATTGCCACTATAATCAGTAATCACATTGGTATTGTTATTATGATCAGTAATGATAGTGGCATTGCCCACAATGGTCAGTAATCGCTTTGGTATTGCAATTATGATCAGTAATTTCATTCATAATGGCTATTGCGAAAATAGAAATTTCTGAATACGGTGGTGACGCCTTAAAGACTCGGTCTGAGCCTAGATGCGACATCCAGGAGGGTGTTATTGTTTATTTGAACGTGAGCTTTTGCCTTTTCAAAGCCATTTTCAGATGGAAGTCTAATAGTTGGTCGAGGCTGATTTGGCGTACACGTTCGTAGTCTGTTTGCCTCCTTTACCAGGCGTGCGATGGTAATTATGGGCCTACGTTGAGTAGGGTCTGGGAGACTCGAATGAATTGAAATGAAATGAAATGAAAAAGAAAGTCAGAGACAAAGAACAGATTGTCCGAATTCCCTACTCCCTCTCTCCCTAGACCTCAAGGTGATGACTGATTATAATGGAAATATCGTGGTGATTATTGATCATAATTTAATATCACTGTGATTACTGGACATAATAGCAATATCACTGTGACTACTGGTCATAATGGCAAGAGTGGCGCTGCTCGGTACTCCTTTGTACTCCTCCACACCCTCATTTCTGTGGCGTTTTATATGGGTGATGGATGGGGTAGGCTAGTGTTCAGATAATTAATGGAACAAGTGGAGAAGTCCGCATTAGCTTATAAGTTTTGGGTTGAGCTCGGATTTTATCTTTTTGATGAGCAGGGTGTCGAAAATTGCAATCATAAAATTAAGAATTAAGTCTTGTTGAAGACCAAGTTGAATTTAGTTTTGACGCCTGACTTTATTCTTAATTTTATGAATGCAATTTTCGACACACTGCTCCATCACCCATATAAAACGCCGCAGAAATGAGCCTCTAGCCTAAAAGTCCTCGTACAGCTTGTCGCCCTCCCAAGCCAAATGGTCCATCTGCAGGAAGCCCTGCTTCGATTCCTGGGCTTCGACTTTCTTCAGAACGTCGTAAATACGATGCGACCTTTTGGTGAAGAAGGCATCAAGGCAGATGTCCCGTGTGTCTTCGATTTTTGCCCTGCGTGGGTGATCTTCGGTCTGATTTTCCGTCTTCATCTGAGTCGTGCAGTCGGCCTTCATCTTGTCTGGAACCCGGTCGTCCAACTGGGAAAGGCCGACCAAGTCTTCTACCAAATACCAGATATGACGTTGGAGGGCATTGCTCGCGGTTAAAGCGAAGTTCATCTGGTTTGTGTACTTCTGAAGTTCAGTCAGCATCATGATGTCATTGTATAGGGAGTGGGGTGACAGAGAAGCTTCGTTCCAAAAGCGGACGTGCACCGGGGCAATGAACAGCGCCATACTAGACACATTCCGGTCATCTCGTTTAGTTGTCTTGAACTGGTGTCGGAACAGAAGCATCTTGTGGCAGTAGATGCCCATTGACATCCAGCTCGCTTGGTAGATGGAACCAGGGGCACGAGACGATGGTTGAGTCATTGTGCCCCCTCCAAGGAACAGGGCTGCGACTTGCAGGAACTTGAAGAAGTCATCGCGCAGACACTATGTTAGATCAGCCAGGGCAAATGACAGGTATTCCTTCATCTGGGAGTGGAGCTGCTCCAGATGTCTTCCGAAGAGAGTATCCTCAGCCATCGTGTACTCTTGCTGGTTGATGGTCAGCCACACCTCCTGGAAACGCTTGAAAATTGGCGATTTCCGGACCTCTACTGTGCCCAAAGACGACTCGAAAGATGTCAGAGAGAACAATCTCCAACACATAATGGCGGCACGTCAACATGTCCAACTCCGTTCCAAGACGTTCCTCGATCTGGACGCACCAGCCATTGTGCAGGCCAGTGTTGCTTGAAGTTGTATCGAAGACCAATCCAACTACTTCGTCGCGAATCTTCCAAGACTCGAGCAATTCCAGACATGCTGGGGCATGGGCTTCTCCAGTACTTTGGGCAGCACTTCTCGAATTCAATACCAGCTGCCAGAATCGCAACCCTATCTGCTGTCTTCCCTTCAATCTCCTGTAGCATTTTCCCGTCCTAATGCAGGAGAAGGGGACCAGCTGCCTGAAAGTTCTTTCGCGCTTCTTCCTCTTGGATTTAGCGTGTGTGAAGACTCGACTGCCGTATCGAACTTTGGGACATATGCTCTCCGCTTGAGAGCAGCTTCTTGGTCATTTCTCTTCCCACGCCTGGCCTCGTCTCCAGATTTCTTTGCGTCGATCCCTGCAATGCTGCACGAGAAGATGTCCTCACGGTGATTCTTAAGGAACTTTTTGTTTTCTTCATTGTCCATGGTCTAGGAAGGAATCCCTTGTGGCAACATCGAAGAGATCCTGAGGGTCATCTAGGAACATCTTGTCCTTGACACGGTCCAACTCTCGCCCACGAGTCCAGTGTTCTTGAGTGCTTGGTAATCGTCGTGGATTCCTCGAAGTTTCCTGACACGAATATCCACCTGCTGTGACGGAATCCTGGCCCTCTGCCATACGGCGAGAACCACGCCATATGCCAAATTCAGGCCTTCCGATACGGTGTTCTTTTCCACGACGTGATGGAACAGATAGACATAAAATCCTTCTTATTTGAAAGACGGGCACATGGCAGGGAATCAACAGGCTTCCCGAGAAGCCAACACTCGGGTATCGAACGAGTACTGATTGCCATAAACTGAAAATAAGAAGAAAAATGAAAATATTAAAAGTGGGGAGACCTATAAATATCAGTGTATTGTGATGAAATTTCGCACTCAAGGAGAAGAATGCAACACAAAAAAAGAGGGGTGTGGAGAAAGGATCAGTGCACTTTGAAATTTTACCCCCGTTATTTGGAGTACCCTAATATAATATAATATAATATATATATATATATATATATATATATATTTTAATTATGTGATTTTTTTGGAAATAGTATTTTTTTCTTAGTGGACGAGTAAACTGGTATGAATTTGCAGTGTACTCTTTATCCCCCATCTCCGCCTCTCCCACTCTCTCTCCCCCTTTCCACCTACGCTTCGCTCTCCTTCTTCCCCCCTTTCCCACCTTTCCCAATCTATTCCCCTCTCTACATTTCTCGCTACCATCTCTCCCTCCCACTCTTTCCTCTCTCTCCCGCTCCCTCTCCCCTCTCCCTCTCCTCTCTCTCAACAACCACCTTGCCGTCGGTGAGAGAGCTTGCGCGATCTGCTTGAGTTAAGGTAGCTAAGCTTGGGGACTTTTAGTCCGGTAGGGTCACCCATGTCAGTAAGGTAGCTTTAGTAGGGTCCAGACTAAGGGTTGTCAAACTTCTCTACCACTTCCTTGATGCGTCTCCTTGCATTTCCCTACCAATCTCTTTGATTCTGTTAGTACTAAGTTTCACCAACTCTCTTCAACTATCAAGAAAAAAAACCCAAACCCAACAACAAAATCAAACCTTCATCTCTATTATACATAATTTGTTTATTTATAAGGGCCTCACCAGCTCCCTTATGCCGCGTGAGAAGAGAGGCTTTGGAACCTCTTTAAATAACGCCTTGGAGCACTCATAGATTGCAAGAGACTGGGATTGAAGGAATCTCAGGCGTTTGGGGTACGATTAATGAAGAAATGCTAGGTACCCCTTAGAAGCTTTCTCTTAACGTGTAATGACCTGACCAGCCCCCCGTGACCGCTACTTGGTGAACAAAGGCTCCACTGCTCTTTGGTGAGAGAGCTTTGTGTCTTGTTAATTGCCAGATCATCTAAAGATCTCGGATGAATTCGTGGGCACTTAGCTTTACTATTTGCCTTAAGTTTGGCCGTTTTTAGTTGATTAGTAGGTCTTAGTAGAAAGACAGTTACACCTTAAGCACCCCTGTCGAAAAATCAGAGAACCAGTTCACTGGGGCGATCATGCGGCTCAGTTGGGAGCTGCGGCACGATTCGGGACGTCCGGCCAAGGGAGGATCTTAGGGTTGGTGGGCTTGGTCAAAGGGTTTCTGTTGGCCGAACGACCAAAAACCTCCTGGAAATAGGCGAATGTGATTAGTGCGAGAGAAAATCACACAAAAACCCCCCTTTTTAAATGCGCATGGTCCGAGAGTTTTTTTGAGATGGCGAAGAAGAATGGTCCTCCGTTTCGCCAGTTAACCTGCAAAATATGCAAAGTTTACAGATGTAGTGAAGACTTCGGGGGCAAGAGTTGAGGGAAGCTCACAGATGCCGTTAGTGTCTGTGACTTCCGCGAACTAGAGAAGCACCTGGGCGAGGGCATCGCTCAAATGAGAGAGGAGAAATCCCTCTTCAAAAGGGAGGTTTAACTCTTAAAAACAGAGAGGTGCAGATGCTCATGCGAGAAGGCTTCCGACGTTCAACAGCAGGATACTTCTGCTGCAGGACTGCCTCAACGAGCCAAAAAGAAGAAAAGAAAGAAGAGAAAGTAGATATACAAGAAGAGAAAGAAGAAAGAGAACAAGAGAAAGTAGAAAGAGAAGAAAAGAAAGTGGAAACAGAGGACGAGTAAATAGAAGCGGAAGAAGAGAAACGAGAAACAGAAAAAGAGAAAACAAAGGACGAGAATAGAAAGAAGAAGAAAAAGAAGAAGAAGAAGAAGAAGAAGAAGAAGAAGAAGAAGAAGAAGAAGAAGAAAAAGAATAAAAAGAAAAATGTAGAGATAAACGAGGAAAGCGGCAAGTCGCTTGCGAAAGGGAAGACTAAGTCGTCTACAGACAAATGTGCAAGGGTCACCCTTATTGGTGATTTTTAAGCACGGGGTCTGCAGCCCCTCGAGTGGCCCGCCTTCGCACTAGTGTGAAGGTAAGCTGCTTGCCAGGATGGGGTAACCACCACATCAGAGTAAAGGCTAAGAAATCACAGATTTCTGAGAGCTCAGTTGTTGCTCTGATGGTCAGTGGCAACGACCTCTACCTGAAAGGAGGTAGGGTAGGCCCTACGTATACAATCCTCCACACGGTCCTCCACGGGCGCCGTGGACGACTGTGGGTTGAAAACCCACAAGCGTGTTTTAGTCGGGGTGCTCCTGAGGAGAGGTCCAACACGGAACGCTCATTCGATGAACGTCTCTTTAAACCGGCGCCTGGCAGATTTGTGTACGGTAGAAGAGGTCTTTTTTGTGGACCCGTACCGCACTTTTTATGGTACAAATGATCTCTACCAAAGGGATGGGGTACATCTTTCCTTTAAAGGAAAGGCCTTTCTGTCGAACATGATCCAGGATGTCGTAGAGAGGACCCAAAGGAGTATCTGGCCCAGAGTGAGGGCGGACGTACGCCAGTACACCCGTGTCACTCCTGGAACGACCTTCTCAGAGGTCGAAAAGAGGGGTTGCCTCCTCGCCAACAAACAAGCCTGGAAACGAAAGAGCGTAGGGAGTCCTACATTCGGGGACTCCTTCAAAGTTCTTCTGTTTAATGCGAGGTCGATCAGGAACAAGTTTCTTGAACTTCGTGGCCTCTTAGCGACGGAAGAACGTGAAATGGTAGCCATAACAGAGTCGTTACCAGCTCTTCCTGAAAGATAGGCCAGGCAGAGAGGGTGGCGGTGTGATGTTGTACGTCAAGGATACTCTCAACTCGACGGAATGCAACATCGTGTCCGACCATGAACTACTAGGTGTTGACATAGAGATAGGTCCTGTCAGATACAACAACCTGGTGCTTTACAGACCCCCTGCCCAACTCTTAGAACAAATAGAACAAGAGTCTGTACCAGCTGTTAGGCGAACTTGTAAAAGAGAGAGTGTGTTTCACCATGGGTGACTTCAATACCCATGTTGACTGGCAAACGAAAGATCCCTGTGGCGATAAGGCACTACTCCTGGAGTTCGCGAACAATGATTTCCTGATTCAATGGATGAGGGAGCCAACGAGAAGAGTCAATATCCTTGACTTGGTTTTCACCTCTGAGGATGACATAGTTGAGGACCTCTCTGTTGGCGAAGAGCTCGGTGGCAGTGACCACCGAAAATTGTAGTTAAAGTCCCCAAGGCAGGGCCTGCAACTAGTAAATCGAGGAAACTTGATTTGAGAAGAGCAGACTTTGCAGGTTCCCGTGCTGGATTTACCGACGCGAGGCTAGAAGTGTGCGATGCTGTTGAAGACTCGTAAAACAGTTTCAAAACCACATTCATGAGTCTTCAATCGCGTTTCATCCCTCTGAAATGCCCTCTGTCAGTCTTCTGTTAAACTAAAGTGGTTTAATCGAGAAATCGGCCAACTGCTTAGGGAGAAGAGAACTGTGTACCGGTAATCGAAGATCTAGGGTGACTTTAACGAATACCGGAGGCTAGCCAGGAGAGTAAAGTCCAGCATAAGGGCGGCTAAGCGGTCTAAGGAACTCCGAGTGGCGAGACTCTGTAAAGAGAATCCCAAGGAGTTTTTGGATATTTAAACAGCCGTAAACCAATCCATCGAACGATTGGCCATTTTTATGAATGAGAAGGGGACATTAAAGCACTCAAATACAAAAAATGCTAACCTCCTCAACGACTACTTCTCTTCAGTGTTTACTGAAGAGTGTGATCCCATTCCCCAGCCAACGGATTCCTACTCGGGGGAAAATCTGGAGGCAATGGACTTCACCGAAAGAGAAATAAAAAGAATATCACTGACTTAATGACGAATAAGTCACCCGGCCCGGACGGCTTGCGACTTAAGTGTTGAAAAAAGTGCGCGATCAAGTGTCACGACACCCGAGCGCAATCTTCAACATGTCAAACCAGACCGAATGCGTTCCTAGAGACTGACGTGAAGCGGAGGTGACTCATATCTTCAAGAAAGAATACCATAGCCAACCGTCGAACTACCGACCTATCAGTCTGACTTCGATAGTCGGTAAACTCATGGAAAGCATCATGGTGGACAAAATGACATCGCTACTGAGGAGTTCCCAGCACGGCTTCCGAAGGCAACGGTCATGCCTGACGAACCTTGTGGAATTCTTCCACTTCGTCTTTAGTGAGCACGATCGGGAAAAGGCGGTGGATGTAGTCCTTTCAGACTTTCAGATACCCTTTGATAAGGTACCACATTGCAACCTTCTCCACAAAGTGCGAGCGCTGGGCATAGACGGAAAGTAGCAGTCTAGATAGAGAACTGGCTAAGTGGCAGACTGCAACTGGTGTTGCTGAATGAACAGGCTTCTGAGTGGGTGCCCGTTACTAGCGAGGTGCCTCAAGTTTCTTTCCTGGGACCACTACTATTCATCATCTACGTCAACGACATGGACGGTTTACATGGTTGCCAAGTTTTCTAAATTTGCCGGCGATACCAAGCCTGGTATGAACATTGCAAAGGATGGAATTTCTGCCCGCCTGCAGGAAGATCTTCGGAAGATTGGGGATTGGTCGGACAAGTGGCAAATGCCTTTAAACGTGAACAAATGCATAGTGATGCATATCGGCCACCGAAATCCCCAATAACCCTATATCTTTAAGGGCACTGCTCTTGAATCCCCTGATACTGATAAAGACTTTGGTGTAACTATCACCAGTGACCTCAAGTTCTCGAAACAGTGTATTGAGGTGGAGAAGAAAGCCCAGAGGATGTTAGGGTATATAAAGCGCCAGTTTGGATATCGGAAGAAGGTGATAGTACTGTTTCTGTACAAATTTCTCGTCCAACCACACCTGGAGTATGCCGTGCAATTTTGAAGTCTTTCGTTTCGAAAGGACATCGTGAGATTGGAACGCGTGCAAGCTAGGGTAACCAAACTGATTCGCTCTATCAGGCATATGAGTTATAATGATAGATTAAGAAATTAGATATGTTCTCGCTGGATACCCGGAGACTAGGTGGTCAGCTTATTGAAGTATTTAAAAGACTTCGAGGCTTCGACAG